>VZTX01023580.1:264899-386985 GCA_013400915.1 Pardalotus punctatus
GGAGGAGGAGGAGGAGGAGTAGTAGTAGTAGTAGTAGTAGTGCTGGACAACATGGATAAGTAATCTCTGAAATTGCTGCAGCCTGTGCATGGATCAAGTCCTGAAAATCAAGGATAAGAAATGACTGAGTTTTCAGCCACACAGCTGAGAGTTCCCTCTCTATATATGTGTAAGGTCTCTAATCTTTTTTTTTTTTTTTTTCCCAATGAACATATTTCTCACAGATGCTTAATCATTTTTAGTAACATTTTTCATTTGTCATTTTCCAGAATGAAGAGATCACAGAGTACCTCAGGCATGTTTTCACCAAAGCAGTTCAAACAGACACTATCATTTGTCTGGTGATATTTCTCTGTGTATTTAAAATTAGTTACCCTATTTCCTTCCTACATGCAACCCATGCTTTCACTATTCCTCTGCCTTCTTACGTTTTATACTAATAGCCATTTTGTTGTCCACTTCTAAAACCCCAGATATTTGCATTTCTAATTTTCAAGTAATTTCATCTGACCAGAACCCTGACATCCAGATTATTTTTCCAGTGATGTTGTCCTGCGCTTTTCTGTATCTAAACTGCATTCTTTTTCCACTTTTCAGTTAGACTTATTTAAACTCCAGTTTATATGTTCCTGCCTTTACTATAAAAATTTGTGTGCTTCCTCCTATATCATAAATGGGCAAATGAAAAAAAGTGAACTTAACGCTAGCTCCAGCCTATTTCCCCTCTCACCTCCACCACTGCATTCTACTAAATAATTGCATTACTCCTGTTTTATGTTTCTCTGTCAATAGTCATGCCATGTTACAGGATTAAAGCAACAGCCATTTTGGAATTTTTTTTAATAGGATTCATGTGTTTCAGATACAACAAGTGATGTTTTCTCTACTGAGATCAGTTATCACTAGCACTTCTCATTCTTCAGAAGAATCTCATGCACAAACTCAAGTAACTCTTCTATGGTAAAATAACATCACATTCACAATACAGTATTCAGAAGGACAGTTTTCTAGTAGTAAGAATAGAAGTAGTCCTGTCAGTAGCAAATGCTTAGAGTAGAGAATTTGCCCTAACTGCCAAGTATTTTCAAAGATGTACAAGTTTAAGAGATCTTTTATTTCAATATCAATTTTCACTTGAAAATATGTACTAGAAATCTTTGTGTACAATTCCTTGGACAGTGTCATAGGAAGCCTTCTAACTACAGGATTATTCCAAACCTTAACACAACCTGGAAACTTAAACCTGGAGAAGTGGGGAAAATCCATGTGTTACTGAGTGTTTTCCTATTCAGAGCTCATTCAGGTGGTCAAAGGATCAGCAATATTCATCTATGGTAAGATGGAGCCACACAAAAAGCAGACCCTCTGGTGCAAGGCCATTAAGTTGGCCTTTGATGACACTTGTGGGTCTCTTTCATATTAGGATATTCTGTGATGCTATCACCCAAGACAGGTTTCCCAGTCCTGCTTTTTGCTGGCCTCAAGCTCATTCACCTCCAGCCGACCTTGCATTTAGACCACTGTGATAAGGGGCACATGCTAGGAATGCTAAAGCAGCTGAGGATGAAAAAGAATGAGGATGTTAAGGGACATATTATCAAAGCTAACACACCCTGAGGACGCACACCATGGTGCAATTCCTAGCTGACCATTAAATGAGGTTTATGTTTCGTTCTTAGTCATTGCTTATTCAGGACAGTATGAGGAGAGAAAACAGTTTATTCAGATTTATTAGGGCAAAATAATCAACCAAGGAAAAACTGCACTAAAAGCTAAAGGAACTCTTATAAAGATAAAAGTTATTTCTTAAAAACTTGAAAACTTACCATTTATAAATAAGAATTTAGCCTTATTTTTGTTTATATTCATATGTACAGATTGGAAACAAGGAAAAAGAGATACAAGTGTTGTAAATAAATATTATGTATGGGCTTAAAGAGGGCAGAGAGAATCATTAGTTTATTTTTCTATGTATTTTTTGTGAATTAAAATGCTTATTACAGAACAAACTATAGATAATAATAATGAATTAAAGGCTTAGAGTACTCAAATCCTCTAGTTTCTTTAAGGCACCTGATGGGATTTCTCATATCCTGTTAAACTTCAGATTTGTTGACAAGAATGATAAACTGTTATTCTTGTCTTCCTGTCATAATTAAAATCTGGGAAAAGGGGAAGCATTTGTGAGGTTTTAAGTATTTAATGTGCTTGTGCTTAATGTGTCTTAAAATGTGCTGGTGAAAATAATAGGAAAAAAAAACCAAAAAAAACCAGCTGCCCCTGACAGAAACTCCACATTCTGGTAATTAAATCGTATTTTCTGCCAGAAATATCTCTTCTTCATTTCATAAAATCTCTGCCTTTCACAGGTGCTCAAATGCAGCTATGCATAGGCTACTTTGGCACCATCTGTGCAAGTAAGTGACTTTGAAATGTTATTTTTCAGAAATATTACATATAAACCAGGTCCATTCTAATCAGGAAAGTATTAAGTACATGATATAGAATCTCATCATGCATCATTCAAGCAGGGACACCCACACAAAGCACCTGCTGCTCATCACAACAAATTAATTCATCCTCATCTCTGAATTTAGCTAGATAAAAAATAGAGCAGCAAACTGAGAGACTGGAATACTTTTTAATCTGCCTGTAAAGGCAGTTGGGATTAAAAGTAGCGACAACAATGAAATAAAGAAATAGATATGTAAAAACTGTAGGGCTTATGGGTTTTTCATATTCCAAGACTGCCTTTAAAGAGTGCTATTCATTACATTATCCCCGAAATACTATTTAGAAAAAAAGATTGTCAGTTTTATGTCAACCATTTTACATTAAACCAGTAACTATTAAACTTGCTTATCTGACAGTTCATGGCCACAGCTTGAGTAAAGGTCTCTTTTCCACAATTTCAGCTAATCTTTTCTTTGAAGGAGAACATTTTGTGCTAAGGAAAATAAAATTACAAATTTATGATTTGTTTTTTGTAAATCCTAAAAAAGTAAAAGATGTAACAGGATCATACTTTGTTTTTAAAATGTCCTTCACTTTGCTCCTGTAAAGTTGGAGTTAATCAAAAGGTATGGAATTTAAATTCATCCTCATTTCCTAAACATCAATATGGTGAATAAGTTTTTAGATATTAGCAGGCTGCAGAACTAGAAAAATAATTCAGATGAATCATTAATGAAGAAATGGCTCACCTTATTAAGGGGATGTATTTTTCCCTTCCTCATTGGCTTTCTGCATTTTTCACAAGGTTGGGGTTTTTTATTCTTACTTGACTGCTGCTGGAAGAGCAAATCTGAAGAGATACTTCTCAAACACAGACAGAGTGAACTCTAATAACCCATAAACACAGCACATTTCTCAATCATTAGTGCAGCATGGAAATTCAGTTTTTAGGTGAAAAGAGAAAACAGAAAACTACCTTTGGAGGTTGCTCCAATCTTCCATGAAACTAGTAATCCTGCTAGTTACAGGAAATTGTTCAAATTTAAGAGAGTTCAAATACAATGTGGTTTCTATCTCATTTCCCCAAGCCATTCCCCAAACACTCATTACCGGTCATAAAAACATTGCTATGGTTACTACTTTTTTGTAGATATTTTGAGATTAAATTAAAAAAAAATATAAAAGAACAGCCTACATTGCCCCTGTTAAATTATTCGAATACATGTTATAAAAGAAGAACATCACAATTTTTACTGACTTGAGCAGGCACTGTCTTTTGACATAAAAGTGATTAAGCAAAGTCATATTTCTAATGCATTATTTAAAAATTCAACACCTGAACTTTTGGTCAACTTGTGCAATGAACTCTGCATTTAAAGTGTGTCCCTGACTATCCTAGGTTATGCATTCCAAAACGTATATCTTTGGATTGCCTATATTTATTTTAATTATACTCTCTCTCAGAGAATACTGACCCTTAATTTATGCCATTCAATTATTCCAGGTGAGCATTTGATACTTTATTTTCAGCCATATATGTCTTTGACCTTCTTCAATGGCATGTTGAAAGAAGCTTTGAGATGTTTAATCCCAAGTTAGAAAAGTGAAAACTAAGGAATTTTTTTGCATTTGTTTCTTGTCTAAGTCATAGTATGTTTGTCAGACCTAATGGTTCATAGTTTAAAAAATTAACATCACTTTAAGTCATGGAATCATAGAATTATTTGAGTTCATAGGGATGTTAAAGATTGTCTTGTTCCAACCCCTCTGCCATGGGCAGAGACACCTTCCGTTTGACCAGGTTTCTTGGAGAATACACATCCAGCCCGGCCTTGACCACCTCCAGGGATGAGGCATCCGCAGCTTCCCTGCTCAACATATTCCGGTGCCTCACCACCCTCACAGTAAAGAATTTCTTCCTAATATCAAATGCAACCCTACCCTCTTTCAGTTTGGACATTCCCTCCGGTTCTGTCATTACCTACACAAGTCACAAGTCCTCTCCAGCGCTGTTGTAGCCCCCTTAGGTACTGGAAGGTGCTATAAGGTCTTCCCAGAGGCTTCTCTTCTCCAGGCTGAACAACCCTAGCTCTCTGAGCCTTTTCTTCTAGGAGAGGTGCTCCATCTCTCTGATCGTATTCATGGCCCTCCTCTGGCCTTGCCCCAGCAATCCCAGGTCCTTCTTATGTCAGGGGTCGCAGAGATGAATGCAGCACTCCAGGTGGGATGTCATGAGACAGTAGTAGAGAATCTGTATCAAACAGCTTTTTCAGGAAATGGGGACCAGCAGCAGCTCAGCTATCAGAATTCATGAATTCCATAGAAAGATTCCTGATGCACAAATTACCTCCATTGCCCCATGTCTATAACAACTTGTTAGCTAGAAAGCTTTAAAAATACATGTGTAGCTGAAAACCCTTATTGACACATTAAGCTATTTTTCATTAAGAACATAATTTTAGGGAAGAAAAAGAATATGTTATGTACAATATGGTGCTGCCCCCAAAGTATTTAAGTACTGATTACTACCTTTTCCCTAAAACAGGTAGTTATTCCCAACAGATGGCACTGCAGAACATATGTAATTTTCAAAGCAATAGCATATGATATTTCTTAGACTGTCAGAGAAGTTGCCTACCCTATTCATGCCATCATTACTGTGATGAGACACCAGATTCATCCTTCCACCTTGATCCCTTTGCCTTCTGTCATCTTTGTTAGCTGGAGTCCACAGGAGCTTTTTATTATTTTGACAGCTAAGTTAGCCAACAAAAAACTCTCCTTGCAAGCCAGGACATCAGATACAATTTAATAAAGACTTTCTATATTAGTTTCAAATTATTTCATTCCATTGTCAGAAGTGAGTTTGCAATTTAAGGAAGCAGTCATTTAGATAAATGAAGAGTTTACTCTGAATCCTGTAAAATAAAGCTTCCTTATAAACATTTTGATCATCTAATGCCAAAAAAAAAAAAAAGAAAAAAAAAAGATAATAATAAGATAGGAAGGAACAGATTGATTTTTTTTTTTGAGGTGGAGTAATTGAAATACATTTTGGTTTGTAAATTATAGGTTATTTTCATTCACTAGATACCAGTTTCCATCAATATGTCAGGCATAGCAATCCCTGTTGTTGGTTGCAGGACAAACAGGCAAACAGATCTTTATTAAACCAACTCAAGAAATCTGAAGTTGTCTCCTTCCATGAGGTAGCATTCTTTCTTTCATTACCATTTAGACAGCAAGAGCTGAGAGCAGTCTCACAGGAATATTCTTGAACTAGGAGGTCAACTGACTCTCCGTTTCAAGAGAATATATTTTTCCAACTTAAAGGCATGAGATAGTACAGTTTCACAGCACATAAGAGTTTGAGAAGAAGGGTCTAACATACAATAGAAGAGCATGAAATATAAAACTCCCTGAAGACAATCAGAAATACAAAGGGGTTTGATGGGAAACAGGTTGCCATATGGGTCTGGACATCACTGCTCAATTAAAATTTTTGTAGGAAGGGATAAGCAAGGTTGTGTTGAAATTTTAAGACATGAATCTTGAGTCCTAGGTAGGACAATAAAGTCTAAGAAGTCCCCAAAGCTCAAAAAACCCCCACAAAAAATCACAAACAAAATCAAAACAAAAAATCCCACCCAACAAAACCCAAAATCCAAAGAAACAAACCTAGACTAAACAAAATACAGAGACAAGCCTTCCCAATTTACTAAGAGGTAATTGATGAATATTTGCTAGCAATAAAGAAGTAGTTGGTGTTTGCAGAACAAAAGTTTTTATATTATGTTGCTTTACTTATTTTTATCTTGAGGAAGTGAAGTTCCCAAACATATAACCCTGGCTGTACTCTAAATCTTTCCTGACAGCATTTCCTGTGCATAGCACTCCTGATAAATTTTTTCCTCAATAAGAAACTTGGTATTTGTCAAAACACAGTTGTGTCCTTTCTGTAGCTATGAAAGTGTCTATTAATGCAAGATTAGAAACACTTCAAAAGACGTGTCAGGTTAAAGAGTGTTAACCCTACTTTGTATCATCTCTAGCTAGATTTACAAAGGAAAACTGAGACACCTGAATCGCGAAGTGTGGTTGTACAGAAGTGATTATGTCAACAGAAAAAAAAAGCTTCACAAAGACTTTTGTCACATTTATATTTCATAAGTCAGACAGTCAGTTCTACATTAATTTTTAAATAGTCAGTGCTTGCCCTTCCACAGCATTTAGAGTAATGAATGCAGGGAGCAAATAGAGAGGTAACTCATAAGTGCTTTTGACAACTCTAATTTTCAAACACCTGATCTAGTCATAAATGACAACTACAGTGAACAAAGCTGCAAGGTCAGGGTGTCCAGGTGCTACCATCTTAACTGACAGCTTCCTTGTCCTTCCTTATGTGTTGGTGGTTTTGGTTTGGTTTATGTGGGTTTTTTTAATTAGCAATTCAAATAAAGAAAAATAATATCAGAATTATAAATTCACTTCTTTTATGAAAAAATATATATTTTCAAAATAAAATAGAAAATATATATCATATATATAACTGATATAAATACCTAATTATTTTAGAGTTATTAAAAATATTACAGCTTCTTTAAGCAGTCTTCTGAATATAGGCCTGTGTCTCTTTCAAAAAAAAAAAAAAAAATAACTATACTGTGTCTACTGTGCATTTCTGAATAAATAGCCATATGTCTAGGGCATCATTGTAAACTATCTATAAGTACCACACAATAATTTCTCTGATGCTTTAAAACAGCCTACTACTTGTTAAACTACTTGAATTTCTAATTATCCAGCTGTTAGATAATAAGCTTGGAATACCACCATCTTAGAGGAAATTTCTGCTTTGCTCAGTTTTTGATGTCTAAACATGTACATATTATTTATTATTTCCATATCTTAAATCTGTATCACAGTAAAGTTGCAGTGAAAAAGACACGTAAACTTGAAGAATATAACTATGGTGTGGTTATATTCTACACAGGAATCTTCATACCAGAATGCCTGTGATATGCACATATAATCAATGTTGAAAAATCTATATGCATTTTCCCTACTAGCAGATCAAAGTAACTCTCAACTCTGAAATTAGTGACTGGAATTAGAAAGATACTAACTCCACCTCATCAAAATGTCAGGTGAAGACCACTGTAGTAGCATACAAAAAAAAGAGTTCTTTATATTTCAAACTTCTGGTGTATTGGAGCTTTGACAGCAATAGGAGTAGAAGGGAAGGCTTTTCCTGAGAGCATTTATCTTTATTTCATTAGGGCACATTCAGAAGCCAAACCCACTAGTAGTTCTTATTAAAACAATCCAAAATTCCCCACGTTGACAAGGCAGCAGGACCATAGACACTGTAAGAATGATCACCTAATGCTGTGAGGGATTCTTTGTGTGAGCACCAGCCCAAAGTCTGTCTGTCACTGATCTAGACTGACACAATTTGCTTGCAAGACTGAGAGTGGCTGGATGAGGTGCATTATGGAGAATTTTAGACACTAATCAGATTTACAATAGAGATCAAGTGAGATCTGTATTTCGCTCTTGTGTGTAAGAACTGCCTGGTGGAGAAAGTGTGATGGCTTTAAGTCTGGTGAGAGAAGAAAAAAGTCATATGATAAAATTGACAGTATACTTGAAGAATATTATATCCTTCTGTTCAGAAACACTTACAGAACACACTATTTCAAACTTTTTTATTTCAAAGCAAAATAAATACATGGTGGAAAAACCCAATAAAGCTTCCTCTGACAACATTGACTTGATTGCAAGACTTTATGCCAAAATTACACAGGATCACTTAGCAGGATAAGGGATTGTGATGTGTCAAAGAAATTTCAGTCTAACATGACATCACTTTTAAAAGCCTTTGCGGAGATGAGACCATATAAGATAATCAAACCATGACTACCAGGCATTTTAGGGTCACAGGACTGCTAACAACACCAGCCCTGTCAATGTTTGATGTCAGCCCTTTGTAAGATGCCAGACCTACCGCAGGGGTCACAAACAACCTGAAGGCAGCCATAGCACAGCTCCTATGTGTGAAAACTGGCAGGCATAAGAATTGTCCAGTGTGAAAAAGAACAACTATTCATACCTGACCTGAACTTCATGAAAAAGAGAAAAATGCATTCCTGTGACACATTCTGGTTATCACATCTACCTCTACCATTGGATCACAAACAGTCACAGACTAACCCATGAACTGCTGTGAGAGTCACTTGAGAGAAGTTACACAGGTATGCTTTGAATCATTTAATAGAATCAAAAACTGGCTTGGGTAGGAAGGGTCCTTTAAAGGACATCTAGTCCAGCTCCCCAGGGACATTTTCAGCTAGATCAGGTGGCTCAAAAATATTCAGCCTGACCTTTAATGTTTCCAGAGATAGGGCATCCTCACTCTGGGCATCCTCATTGTAAAAAAATTTCTTCCTAATGTTCAGTTTGAATCTACCCTCCTTTAGTTTAAAATTTCCCCCTAAAAATAGGAAATATTGCTGTAGATCCCAGTAAATAGTGTGTCTTCATCTTTGTTACAATCCCCATTTAAGTACTGAGCAGCTGCAATTAGGTTTCCCCAAAGCCTTCTCCAACTCAAGCATCTCACAGAACTCTATCAGATAATTCATATTTGCTCTGCATATGAACAAATACAGGTTTGAAAGACACAGAACTAATTTCCTAAGCTACTTCACATCCGTTGCCAGCACTCACCCTGATAAAAGCAAGTGGGAAGAGCTACTAATGCTGTCAAATACCAACTCCACTAAAGCATTATTTCAACACAAGCAATTAGGCAGGTAAATTTGTAAACAAAACAACTCTGCTCTAGCAGAACAGATGTATGGCCCAGGTCCAAGCAAATATTTAGTACAACCATGATGATCTTTAAATTTATTTGTAGTTTGGCCATTTTCAAACCTGAACAAATTAGCTAACTCTCCTGATAAGAAAATGAAAGTTTGCTATGAACATTTTACGTTTTGCATGCATCCTAGAGAAAACTAATTTAAAGGAAAAGAAAAAAATGAAAAAAAAATACAACCAAAGCTGACCTGTTTTTTTCCTAATGGGAAAACTATTTGGGATGTACTAGTTCATTTTTTTATTCCCTAACTCCTTGTTTTCTTTTTATATTTTGCTTCAGAAAAATCAAGGAAGAGGGTATGGGGGCTGAGAAATCAGTAAAAACCATTAAAAGGTATGTTTCAAAATTATTTTATTTAAAAAATGAAAATTTATTTCAGAGAAAATATAAATGAAATTAAAATTTTACCAGTTCTTCAAATAATTTATCCGACATAATAAAACTCACCTGACATGGCTTAATGTTTTAATTAACATGTAGATAAATTTATCCATATGTCTGTACATATGTTCATTTTTACATACACCCTGATAATGTATAGCTCCAGATGAATGGATTATATAATTCATTCAGGTGTAGTTTGGTTTGTCTTTTTCCTGATATTGGCAATATATCTGGATAGGTAGTGAAGTTTTGATTAAAGTGTTGGAAAATCAAGTCACAGGACAACACCAATAATCTGAATGGAAGTTTTTGAAAGGTGCCAAATGCAATGTAGAAAGTAACTATTCCTTAGCTCTAGCCCTACTATTATTGGATGAAATTATGATATATAAATCATAGAGGCATACTCACTTTTTACAGCAGCAAGCTACCAGATTTAAAAAAAAAAACAAAAATTATGTGTGGATACACTAACTTGCCTCAAAAAAGATGCAAGTTCAGGTGGCAGATGAAATCTTTTCCGTAATCTTTTCCAAAATTGATTTCTCAGCAATTACAAGAAAGTAATTGCTGAGAAAAAGCAGTATGTTTAGAGGGGGCTTTTTCACTTTCATAATCAGTGAAGTAACAGAGCTGTTGCATCCCTGGGGTGTATTTCTTCCCATGAAGTTTTCTATCAATGTGTAAAATGCAAAAAGCTTCACAAAATAGAGTAAAATAATCCTCCTCACCTATAAAAGGTGTTTATTTCTCCTGATTCCATGTTCTTTATTCTGGATTTACTTTCATATGTAAGACCCAAAAATCATCTCCTGGCATCAAGTGACCTAATGTAAACTGCTTCAACAAATATTTTCCTTTTAGTTTCAAAGTTTCAACCATGAGAAAAGTACCATTTTCTTTGATACAGGAAAATGAAAAAAAAAGCTGGACATTTTGTCGGCTTCACACTTGCACATAAAAAGGAAGTTTGACGCATGTACTATGATCATGCCACCATCAATTCAGGAAGGAGCACGTATCAGTTTCATTTCAGGTAACAGCATTGCTTTTGTCCAGCAGTATGAGAAACTCAAACTTCCCATGCTATGGTAGACAAAGAACTCATAAGTAAATCACCAACTTCTGTTAATATAGAAGACATAGAAGCATCACAGATAGTGGAAATTCCATCAAGTAGCACATTTAGAAAACAATGCATGGAATCTCAAGGGAGTGATGTTAGTAATTTACATGTTTTGTATCTTGAATATGTTTAGAAGAAAAGTATGTTAGGATGCCAAAACCCATTATCTGGAATCCACAACTTGTTGAAAAAACTACTCATAAAGATGTAGAACTGCATGAATAAAAATGAGAGGGAAGAAAAGTATGCATGAAGGGCAATAAGACAGCTAAAAAATATCACAAGGCAACAATGTAGTGAAAGTATCGATTGTCAAGAAAGAAAAGTGACCCCTTTCTTAAATTATTAAGGCCACTTCAGCTTTATCTAATTGCCCATGTACTCTGTAGCAGATGAGAAAGATGGTTCATTATTCAGCAAGGATTATGGCATAAGCAGGAGCAAGTAAAAACACTAAGGAATTTAAAATATCTTGAGCTTGAATAAGAATTCAAAATTTAAGAGTATACTTTGAATAAATTTTAAAGCAGAGATAGAGACGCCATCTTACTAAAATTCCAGTGCATTTTCTCCCAGAATTCAGAGTTAAAATCACTTCTTCCATAATTTTACAAGGCTGTTCTGAGACATCTATATATCCGTAATTCCTTGACCCCTATGTTACTACCACCCTATCCAAAGGCTTGTTTTGGGATTCTTTATGAAATATGTTTGTATACTTTGATATTTCAGAAGTCTGCTGACTACAAGTATTAAAATGCATTGGATCTGAAAGAATGTAAAGGCAACAACAAGCACTGCTGTCCCATCCTGGGAAGGTCAGCCATGATAAATGGGCACTAAACTCCCTACAGAAACACTTTTAGTTCTGCTGTATCAGCTCCTTAAACTCTTTACAGTTGAGATGCTTCAGACGAGAGAGGGCTTGTAGAAAAATTTGAAAAAGTACACCCAGGTAGCACAAAAATGCCTTTATCATTGTCGAGGTTTGACCCTGGCCAAATGCCAGGGACCCACGTCATCTGCTTTCTATGCTCTCTCCTGCCGCAGCTATGCAGAAGAGAGGAATCAAACTAACACAAACACACTGGACTCATGAGTTGAGATGAGGCACTGGTGGGGAGGGGATGCACGAGAACATGAGCAAACAGGTGAGAAACTTAAGTTGCAAAGTGGTTTATTAACCTAACAGAGTCGGGGGATAAATGAGAGGTAAAAATAAGCTTTTAAGACACCATTTCTTCACTCACCCCCCTTCCCTCTCAAGACACCGTTTCTCAGCTCACCCCCCTCCCTCCTTCCTTCCAACCAACAGCTCTGGGTGGTGGCAGGGTATGGGGTTTTTCCTTAGTCAGTCCATCACCACAATTCTTCTGCTACAAACACTGTTTCTCTGCTCACCCCTCTCCCTCTTAAGATGCCATTTCTCAGCTCACCCCCCTCCCTCTTTCACACAACCAACAGCTCTGGGGTGGGGCAGGGTATGGGGGTTTCCCTTTGGTCAGGGTCAGTCCACCAGGGAGAAGAGTCCTCTACTCAGCCATGGGGTCCCTCCCACGAGAGACAGTCCTCTGAGAACTTCTTTGGCGTGGGTCCAATCTCACGAGCAGCAGCCCGGCCGAAATCTGCTGCAAACACGAGTGCTTGTCCATGGGGTGCAGGCTCCTGAGCCGAGGCCAGGTTTTTTCCATCCCGGGGCCAAGGCCTTTCTCTCTCGTCCACAGCCTTTGCAACTCTCAGTCTCTGCTGGGACTCCCACTGGCTCACAGCTTCCTCCAGGCATCCCCCTGTTCCTCTGGCGTGGGCACCTCCCCACGGGCTGTGGGTGGATCTCTGCACCCCCCTGGACTCCATGGGCTGCAGGGGGACCACCTGCTCCCCCCATGGCCTTCACCACGGCCAGCAGAGGGTTTTCAGCTCCGGTGCCTGGAGCACCTCCTCCCCCACCTTCTCCACTGACCTTGGTGTCTCCATGTTGTTTTCCCTCACATATTTTTACCTCCTCCTCCTCTTATGGCTACAAAGAAGTGCGTGCACCCATTGTTTTGATTTCTTCTTAAATATGTTTTCACAGAGGCGTAACTAACATTTCTACTTGGCCCAGGTTTGGCCAGCAGCATGTCCATCATCTTCAGAGCCAACAGAGAGTGGCTCTGCTGGACAGGGTGAAAAACGTCCAGAACCTTCACACAGGACACACAGGAGCCATCTTTGTGCCCCTCCCTACCCACTAGCAAAAACTGGGCCAAGTAAAACCACCACAATCATGCAATAGTGACTAATTCCCACACAGTCTGAGGAATGTCCTCAAAAGGGGAGAAGTAATTTTGATCAAGTTTTATTTTTCAGAAGCTTGGAGCAATTTCTCTTGTTGTGGCAGACCTCACTTGGATAAAGTAGTGGAATACACAGGGAATATACTCCCAGGAAGAGACAAAGAAGGGGGTGGCTGGCCGTAGTAATATGCACAGAAAATATGAGTGCTATGAGAAGGAAAAACACTGTGGCTAAGAGAGACTTTTGGCACTTGCTCTGTTATACTGTTGTTACTTTACATTTTTATCAAAAAAATTTTGTCTTAGTTTCAGCCCTATATTCAACAGTGTGGGAGACTGTCTTCTTTTCTCTTGGCAAAGCAGACTAAGGGGAAGGTGAGATTTTAATGGGATCAACAGCATGGCAGGGTGAATTCCCTATTAAGGCTCTAGTGTGTACCACATGGCTTGTGAGCCACATACTTATCCCCAGGGTTTTCTTCAGCTGTAGGAGAGGGAGAGCAGGCAATGAACTTAGGGCTGCTGCTCAGGAGCAGGTATTGCAGCTCTCAGTGCTGCCAAAGACATGGCTGGTCCAGTTCAAAGGTAGACAAACACTGATCTTTGACTCAAACTTTAATCTTGCCCTCAAACTTTAATCTTGCCCTGAATCTTTGATTCAAATTTTAATGCACGGATATATGATTATGATCACAGTGAGTTTACCCAGTCTTCTCTGAGAAGACCATGAATTTAAAGCTTCAAATGCATTTCTCTCTCTCCACTTAAAAAATCTGGAAAAGGGAATGTGGCAAAATAAAGTCTTTTTTTCTTCTTCACACAATGAGAGTTCATAATGAATTCTCAGACATCGGAGAAATTATAGAAGAACTTGATGTTGATAATAATTCTTTTCCATTAATGTTGATAATCTGCAATTATTTTATGAAAAATTAAGAAAATTCAAATATATTCAAAAGAAAATAAAGGTTTGCAAATGGATTTGGGTTAAAAAATATAGTTTCTTTTATACAGAAGCATCAACTCAATTTGTGCAAGCAGAGGTTTGCATCAGTCCTTTCCACCACAAGGCTTATTGTCCATAACTCACTATGCCAAGATCTCCTTTATACAGGCATTTCAGCCAAGGCATTTTCTTAATAATAAAGGATATAAAAAAGTGTTACACAGTACTTTCCTACAGGTGAAGGAATGAAGAGACAAGAGCTTCTATCTTTACATTAAATAAAATTTTCTAGATTTGTAGACATTATCAGGTTTGAAAGTCAGAAATCTTAAACTGTTTTATGCTAAGTGGACATTAATTTGATGATGCAGCTTGTCACAGAAGCTCTACTTTCCTAATTGCACAACTGATGATCTCCAAATAATTGCATATTTTCCTTCAACTTCTCCTTATTAGAAAGCCAAGAAAGCTGAGAAAATGTCATTCTTCAGCAAAGTTTTATCTTCCAGACTAATTCAGACATGGAATTTCGGGCATAATAAATTAGAAACCATCCTGTTGAGAGAAACTATCATGTCCAGATCACCGCAGGTCCTGAGCTCTGCCAATGTACAAAACAAGTAGCATACACAAGAGAACACAGAAGTGTTCTCATTAGCAAATCAATAGAGAAAATGTATGAAGTTTTCTGACTTTAAAATTAATGATGGAAAGCCACATCATTAACTTGGAATGAGATTTTCTATGGTCTGTACTCTCAAGCTAGTCTTCAAATATACATCAATATTTGTGAAGAAAAGCTGATGACCAGTATATAAATTTTAGCTTATTATATGTACATCCACAAATAAAAAAACTACCCTTTTTTGACTTTTCCAGCATGGGAAAATACATACTCTTATTTCAGGTAAGACAAATACTCTAGTAAAACTTTGATTAATAAATTGTATTTCCTTTCATTATGAGATGGAGATTTTAGCACTATTTTGTTGTAAATCAATACCAGTGGATCATTACCTGACAAAGAAATTATACTCATCCTGTGGCCTGTATGTTGCTCTCAGAAATAGAAATATTTTTGAACAAATGTAACATCCTCACAAACAATTTATTTTCAGGTTACCACCAACAAAATTAGTGTATTCAATCAGTTCACCATAAAGCTTTTTAAAAAAAGATGACACAGATGCATAAAGATCTGTCCTTACCTATGTAAGGAATTGCCAAAATCAGAAGCAATTTTTAATGCTGAAGTCAAACTCAAGTTCCATTCTTCAATCCTGAAGAAGCTGCTTTGAAATGAAGATGTATTAAACCATGAGGACCCAAAGTAGGCACTGGGAAATGAAATTGCTGTCTCTGAGTTATTAATATGTCACTTTTCTTTAATGCAATTCATTTAATGCTTTTTTTTTAATATATACAAAAGTTGAAATAATCCCATCATTCAGTTAAAAGAATAAAAGTACTGCAGTTCCCCGCTATAAAGGACTTAAATATCAGGAATTTAAAAGTTCATGAACTTCATTGCATTTCTGAAGCTGGCACAAAATATACTTTTATCCAACTGACCATATTACTTCAGTAACCATTTCAAGTTCTTGCACAATTTCACTAAGACACCACCCTTCCATAAAAAATTGATATGCTTACATAATTAGATCTGAAAGCTTCCAATGCCAAATACAGAAAAAGAAGAAAAAAAATAAAAAAAGGACAAAAAAAAAAAAAGAAAAAAAGAAAAAAAGAAAAAAAAAGCAAATACTTCATATAGATTTACATATATTAAACAGCAGGTTAGGATTTGGATATGCTTTTCACCTTATAGCCATTAGAAAGGTTCCATATGGCACATAAGAAGCTGTTAAGAAATTGCCCTGTACTTTGTCAATGGTGTATTGTGCTCTGCATGAATGCTAGAGATAAATGTGAAGATCTGCAGCAGTGGGAGTTTCACTCCTTCTACTCTGCCTGATGGAAACCAGTGGGGAAAAAATAATAAATTCAGTGCCAAAAACAAGGAAGAAGGAATGGAACTGAAGTGCCCTATTCTTGTCAGATTTTGATACTATAAATTTCAAGAGAAAGCACCTTTATCTAAGCCAGCTATCAGTAAACTATCAGGGGGAAAATACTGTAAAGATCTATTGCAGTAAATAGATCCTTTTATGCCTCTTTGGGAAACATTAGTGCAATCCCCAGTGCCTGATCCTGAAGTATGGGGGAGACAGAGTCCTCTGTCAGTGATTTGAGTTTCTCACCATGAGCCTAATAGAAAACTGATTGAGATCAGGGATACACTTCCCATCTCCAGCTACCATCCTTCCTTTCCCTGGGGCAGAGTCTAAAACAAAAACTTTGTACTACAACCTCACAGGGACTGGGCAGTGAAGCCATGGTTAAATTCCGGAAAGGCAGGGAGCACCTCGATGTTCAGGTCATGACCCAGGACACCCAGGAGTTATTTGTGGAGATTCTCCTTAAAAATTTTATGACTCACTGTTACTTCTCCACACTTTACTGCATAAGGAGATTATCTATTTATATGTTAATAACAATTATAATAGCTAAGTAAGCCAGTGAATTAAGGCTCTCATAAGCAGTACTATTATGTAGGAACAGTTTAAAATAAATTACACTTATCCAGCTCAGCAAAATCAGAGGTTAAATCCAACTCTTCACTCAGTCCACTCTGGATCTTCTACAGGTTCAATATTTCCACTAAAATAATTCACCATTCTGGCGAGCAGCAACAAAATTCTGGTGTCTGGAAAGAATCCTTTCTGAGATAGCTGTTTCATGCAGGGTATGTAGCCTCAGGACTTAAAAACTACTGCATTTGCCTGCTCCAGGTTTACTCTACAGAAGTGAGGCCTTCTTCAGGTCACTCTCCAGTAAAAACTGGGCAGTTCATGGATGGTTAGCTCTCATTGATAAATAAGTGTCCTGCGCCACACATAAGGAGAAGAAGAGACAAACAGACATTTACTTCAGAGAGTTGACAGGCAGTGATTCAACGTTTGCTCTATCTTGTTTGTTTTCACAAAATGCTGCAACACACAATGTAGGCCAATTTTTCTGCAGTGTTGTCAGCAGATGACAGTCAATCCCAAAAGTCACATGCACTAAATGACTTCCAAGAATAGATAAAGAAGCAAGGAGTAAAGTCCTATTTCTGGAAACATCTTGCTAATCAGGACTGAGAAACACAACAACAAACTCAAAGCATTCTCAAAAATAACAGCTCATAAGTCATGAAATAGAGCTTGAACTTGGTAAAAAAAATCCAGACAACCTGTTCATAAGTAGAAAAAGTATGAAGTGAAAGTACTTGATGTGCAATGGTAACAATCTGCTCTGGCTTCTTGCCCTGTGAAGATCTCAAATACAACTTATTGGGTACATAGCCAGAAGCAAATATATATTCAGAAAGGACTAGAAATTAAGAACATAAGACTTTCCCCTCTTCCTCTTTGTGTATCGGTATATCTGATTTTCTGTACATCTTGGACAGAGCATCCATTCAAAGTCCGTGAGGGCAGGGATTACATCTGCTCAGATAAATCTTTCTCCAAGGAGTAAGAGTGAAGCAGCACTGTATTTAAACAGTGTTGGTGGCACTACAGTGTCAGTAGCTAAGTAGTTCAGAGAAAGAAAATACTTGCGTGGTGTCTGTTAATGATGGAGCTGGGAAAATGCTGTCATCTTTATATCCACTCTCAGTTATTCTGACAACTGTGATCAGAAGCAGCAGCAGTAGCACAAAGTCAACAGAAATTAATGGTCAAATATAAGGAGATTCAGGCAAATTCTGTGCATGTTTTCCTTGACCAGAAGTAATTTATTAATAAAGTGTACTACACTATATGAATACCTCTTTTTTTGGCTTTGTTGTTGGGGGTTTTTTGGTAGGTTGTCGTCCCGTCCCCCCCCCCCCCCCCATACACACCACACACAAAGTATTTCATACTTTGCTTAATGATAAATCTTTAGAAACAGAAAGACATGGAACAGAACAGTCACTTGTTCTCCCTGGGCCACATGGGAGTACCAACCATACTTACCTTATTTCTGGTAGTTATTTATACTAAAGGTGCTAGTATAACTGCAGTGACCGAGGAATATCCACTTCAGAACATCCTGCAAATTTGCGACAAGGCTGTTTTCTGAACATTTATAGAAGATGGAACAGAGAACCCTAAAAAAACACTGCAGATATTAGCTACAAGTAAAAAAGCAGTTCCCATACCTGTAGAACCTTCCTGGACTGGGCAGTATCAACCTGCCAACAGACACCAAACCACGGCAACTAGTCCAGTCTCCAGTCCCTGGACTAGATGAGGCAGAGCAAGTCCACCAAGCTCTGTAGTATTTAATACTCTACAGAAATGGCAACTCAGCATTTCAAATGTTTTGGTTTCTGATAATTTAAAACTGTGAAAATTAATTACAGGACAGCAAATCTAGGTCTACATCTGATAAGAGCAATGTAAAGATTCACGGATGCCAGAAAATCTCACAATTGTTCACTGCTGTACAATTTGCGTCATTTCTCATTTGCTTTTGCACACACTAATAAGATAATTTCTGCTTCAGTTTCCTGAGTGGGAGTTCCCTGAGGACTCAATTTCATTATCAATTTTGATGGCTCAATGCTTCAACCTTCAGCTTACATCCGGACAAAACACACAGTGAAGAATAATAATACAATAAATGTCCTGTCATCACTTACTGACAAAGTACAATGGTCTAGTCTTTGTATGCTATTCGATTTTACAGAACAGTTTTTATTCTGTTACTTGTACTTATGTTATGCATCACAGTCTTTATTTTTTATATTTCTCATCTCAGTCATTCAAAAACCATTAGCCAAATCCCCATACTGTTAAAGCCACTTCAAATACAATTATTTTGAAAAGAAATTAATTCTAAATTCCTTCTATGTGCTTATGATCTGTCATGCCTCTCAAGTTCAAATGCCTTAGGTTTAATGTACAGACAGAAGGGTTTTGTTTTAAAAACCCAGAAAGAATCTGGGGACTGAGAATTCAATAAAGTCCATAATTGTAGTTTTTAAATAACAAGGTATGGTAACAATTTCTTCTTGTTTCTTTCCTCACCCCAAGGATTCCAGTCATTTGTAGGCTTCACCCAACCTCAATTGAGCAAGAAATTTCAGAATCAGAGTCCAACCAAGTGGTAGAGTGGTGGAAATGCACATCACTAACTCAGGAGGCATAACCCATTGTAAAAAACAATGTCCAGAGCAAAATTGAGCCACTATCAGTTGAAGCTGTAACTATTGATCTGTGGAACAAATATCTCTAATGATGTGAGCGTAAATCTTTTAGCCTTTTCCTCCCCACAGTAACAGACAAACACTCGAATATAAGGGTGAGGAAAGACTCAAAATTTATGTGTATTTCTCCTCTAAATTTTTGTATACTTTTCAAAAAAAGGACATTCAGATATATTCTTTGTAAGAGTATCTGAAGGATATTGAGGATAAGCTAACTTAAAATTTGTTGCCCATTACATTTTAAGAGGTAGACATTGCTCAGATACCCCTCAGCACTTTAGTTTGTACACTGATTTCAGAAATAGAGGTCTGTGCTCCAATTTCTTCCCTGACTTTGTCTATTGGAGCACCTGAAATGTCTCCCCCTATCTCTGCATCACCTCTTATGAAGAGGGAAATAATTTTTTTAACCACAGAATTAAAAGAAACAAAAAAAGAAAAAATCATGCGACCCCAATAAGTTGTATAAAAAAAAGAATACTCATCCTGGAGATACCAGTAACTTTTAAAAAAGAGTATAGCTACACTTTTTTTTTTTTCCCCAGGAAGTCATCTGACAAATGGTTTTTTTAACACAATAGAACCTGATAAGAAACTAGAAAACTTCAATGAAAACAGAATACATTATTCTACTATAAAGGCCAAATTTTGAATGGCAGTCATAACATTCATACTAGAAAATTAAGGGTGTTGGAAGTATTCCCAGACACTTAGGCCAAATTACGTAGAGCACCCTGAATACATGCTTATGAGCTCCCTTAGCATCCAAAAGTTAATGGCTTCATGCCCCCTCCATTTCTCCTAGGAATTGTTCCTAGAACATTTTCACTGCTGAACCTTACACTGAAGAATTACTTGTGAGAAGAAAAGTTTAAACAGTTTAGAAGTACGGTCCAGAATGATCTTGGTCATTGTTCTTCCAGGGCAAATCATCAAACTGAAGAAAGACCTCCACATAGTTCCTAGGTCCATCTGGAGCACCATTTCCCTTTTGGGCTTTGCTTGTAAGGTGGTAAAGCACAGGAGAAAGTCTGAGTGGGGCAATAAGAACAGTCAGATTTCAAGAACATTGTCCACGAACAGACATTTACAGTGTCTAGGCCAGAAAAGTCTAAAAAGAGACATCACTATAGCTTTCAAGACTGACACAAACAAATTTTGTTTCATTTCTGCCATGGATAGATCAGTAAGAAGTAGGTGTAATTTCTGACATAGAAGATATTTAGGCTGGCCCTTACAGTACAAAATAAGTATAAAAAATAAAAAGAAGACTACTAAGGACTTGTCTAGACTGAAAATTTATTGAGAGATGAAAATCTGTCACCGGAGGTTTGTGAATAAAAGATTAGGCAAACATTAGTTGGGAGCTATTTAGGTAGGGTCAGTGTTATCTGTAGACAGTGTAGTGGTCTAGACTGTCTTCTTCAGCTTTAACCTACCTTTATTTTTTACAATCTACTTTGCACTTTCTTTTCCCAGATTCTTAGAGATAACAGTGCAGAAAAGATACAGTTAACGTCACTTCAATTTAGAAAAAAAAAAAAACCCTGTACCATAATTTTCCTTTATTTAACTTGCAGTTAGAACTCCAAAGCATATAGCAAGAAACAGAGAAAACAGAAATGTAACTTTTTTTTTTTTTTTTTAATAAAGCAATAACTTTTTTCTTCTCTTTCTCTCTCTTTCTCTTCCTCCTTAAGTTTTTTAATTCTCCTTCATAGTTTCAGGACACACATCTCTCAGGAGACAAACTGTCTGTCCTAAAATGGCAGCAGATATCACTCACTCTTACAGTATCATCTTATTTCAGCAACATTGAATAAACAGAATGAGTTACTGCAGTTTTTTCCTCCCAAGTCTTAAGGGAGCCAATTGTATGTTGAAACAAGAATTAAACTAACAAGAAAAATACCATGAGGTAATTTTCCCAAGCACTTTTGGAGTTTTGCTGAGTGCAAAATAGAGCAAAAATACCAAAAGACTCCTCTCTCTTTCTAGCTCCATCTTGTCCATGTTCCCTACCCACAATGCACACCCTTGCTGAGGGTCACTGGGACATTTCCCAGCTAAGCTTGGTTGGCCTTGTTCATTTTGCAGATTTATTTCTGTTATTTTTGTCCACACAATGTGTCTGCAATGTGTTTCTTAAGATTTGCATATTGAGTGCTGTGTTAGGTTGTCTTTAGGGTAGTTGGCTAAAATGGAAGAATTCCCTTCCTGTTTGCATAGAGGTTTAATTGATTGTCCTTTTGTCCCACCCATTTCATGCTTGAAAGTCAGATGAATTCCTGGGTGAAGCATGAGTTCCCAACATTTCACTGTCACACTGATGCAAAAGACAGGATATCAGTGAAATGCACCTGGTTGAAGGTGAAAGTATCTCAGCTTCTGCTGTCCAGCAGCTTCATAACTTATGGACTGAGATAAGGATATTCTGCCCAAGCATGCCAAAGGGATGTAGGGAAGCTGAGGACAACTGAGCAGAACCAGTGAACTATGCTTGGAAAACTGAGGGACCAGGTTGCGTGACCAGACTCTGGATACCCTTCATGAAACCATTTCACTTTGGCCAGCAGCCTGACCGCTCCCAGGAGAGTAGAAGTTTCATAATGCAACTTCCAAAGCCTGTAAGACTTTTGAGCACAGCCAAATAAAATCCCCTCCAAAGACAAACATCAGCAAAACATAAAAACAAATGCATATATAGAATTGGTTTTGGAATCCCTTGGGCACAGCCTTGAAAATTCTCAATAATTATGCCACAACCCAAATATAAAATCCAGATTATATGATCAACAGTTCTTATCATGTAGAAGAGTCAACATAAATCAGGGGTAAGGCCTCCACAATGTTTTCTGTATATGCTCCAGATTGAAAAGTTATTTTAAAAAGCATTCTCTTTGTCATTTCTCTTTTTTAAAATGAGCATACTGACATTGATAGAATTAGAATCAAGCATCAATTAGATATCTGACCTTGAAAATGTTATAGAAGTAACACCATGAATATATTAAGCATTTTTTACTCATCTCAGCAGGCACGATACTATGAATTATGTAAAAATGAACATCAATTTTTCAAAGCCATAGATGTGACACCACTATATGGTGAAAACAAAGTACTTACATTAAATGAGACATGTAGTTGGTCCAAACTAATGTGATCTAAACAGTCTTCACTTAAAATATTTATTAGATAGAAAAGATTCTATAGCTGCACTTTGCAGTACACATTTTGTAAGCAATCTTTTTCCATGGTATTTAATGTAGTTATTCTGATGCTGATGTTTTAGCCTCTTGACAGCCAGGACAGATTTTGCCATTACTGGAGTCAAGCCACTGATGCATGTCTGTTTGTGTGGACAGTCTCTATTTCACAATTTTATACAATTTGCAGGACATCAGAATGACAAAAAATTGAACATAATGTCGCAGGACCTAACTTTTAACCTCCTTTTTACAGATAAAGAAATGATAGGCAATAATCTTAAAGGGTTTTTTTGGCACTCAAAGTTTACTGAATACTGAAAATATTACCTAATAGACAGCAATTTTTCGTACATATTTTAAGAAATAAAACTCACTTAACTACCATGTTTTTTCCTGTCTTTCTCAGGAACACTATTGCACATCATAGTGAGGGCAGTCATAATTAGCCAGCAAATGAAAACAAATAAACATATAGACCTCTCATAAAATTCCTCTTTTCTTCACAGAATAAATCTTGGCCTGAGGAAAGCAAGAGGATGGTAAAATTTGGGTAACATACTCAAAATGTCCATCCTTAAAAATATTTCCATTTTCTTGGGTGTTGGGAAATTTCTTCACCAAAAAAGTTATCAAGAATCTTCACCAAAAGGATTGTCAAGCATTGGAAAAAACTGCCTAGGGAAGTGCTGTAGTCACCATCCCTAGAGGTATTTAGAAGGTGTATAGATTTGGCACCTGGAGACGTGGCTTAGTGGAGGACTTTGCAGTGCTGGGTTAACAGTCAGACTCAATGGTCTAAAGGTTTTTTCCAAAATAAAAAATTCTGATTATTGCTATCAGAATATGTGATGAATATGATACTAAATAACCAGTTTTGGTTTAAGACTTTTTCAATATTTTGGAGTAAGTTCCCCAGCACACATGAGAACAAATAATTTTCTAGAGTGATTTAGGAAAAAAAGGTCTACTTTCAAAACTACCTTGGGCATTTCAAAGCATATATCTCCATAACTTAAATGGAGACTACTCAGTGAATACAGTCATCATGGATGTTTATAATTTTTCAAAAGTGATGCTTGTACTTAGGAGCCAACAACAGCAAACTACACAACAGTTGAAAATAAACAAATGTCACCTCACTCTACATTTGGAGTATTAAATAATAAAAATTCTAACCAATAATAATGTGTCGACTGATGACAGATTCTCAGGAGTTACATGCTAAACATACAAATATAAAAAAGAATTATGGCATTCCATTGGGATAAACTTGAAACAATATTAGATAACAGCCCAAATATTCACTGAGAAACATAAAAGCTGTAAAACTGTAAAGAAATACAAACCCAAAATCATAAGCATTGCCTCTGAATCAAATACTAGTTTATCAAGAATTCTGGAAAATAGGTGATTTCTAGCTCAAATCTAGCCATACTTTATAGTTTCAAGTAAAGGAGCAAATGTATATCTGAATATGTTTATATATATTTTATATATAGATATGTTAAAAATGCATTTGTATACACATATATACAGTTACATATACATAAGACAAGCATACAAAATAAACACATTTATACAACATGCAATTGTGTGTAGTCGCTATGCCGTCTCAGACAGACATTCCAATGCAATAACATTTAAGCAATTCTGGTTCACTGGGACTGTTTAGCCCAGAGAAGAGAAAACTCAGGGGACCATCTCAACAATGTATATGAGCACTCACAGATATTTAGGTCCAACGAAGGCAGAGCCAGGCTCTTTTCAGTCGTGCCCAGTGACAACTCAAGAGCAACGGGCACAAATTGAGATACAGGAGATTCCCTCTGATCCTTGGGAAACACTCACTGAGCGTGAGGGTCACCAAGCATGGGCACAGGCAGCCCAGAGAAGCTGTGGAATCTCCTTCCTTGGAGATATTCAAAAGCCATCTAGATATGGTCTTGGGCGGTTGGTTCTGGGTGGCCCTGCCTGAACTGTTGGACCAGATGTCGTGCAGAGGTCCATTCCATCCTCAGCCACTCTATGATTAGGTGATATTTTGACAGTTTCAAGGACAAGTGGTATCTGCAGTACAATTCCTATCAGAAAGAAGGATGGATCCATATGGAAACATATTTATGGAATATATCATTCAATATGGAGATTTATAGATTAAAAAATAGATATAGATGTCATATTTTTAGAAGCTTCATAACTCTGTAGCACTAATTACCATTTTCATAGGATTATGCAACACAATATGTTTTTAGTTTGAGGAAGTGATCATCTTTAGCATTGTTAGAATACTAAGGTTGCATGCCTAATTAAGGATGCAAAAACGGGGTAATAAACAACTTTAATGGCACGTATTTGTGTAATTAATGATAGCATTGATTTTTAGTAGTTTAGCTTTTGAACACAGGGCAGCTGGCTTGCTGTTATATATAGTTTTAGCATAGTGCTAGAAGTATTCATCATGAGCAACAAGCAAAATAATTACTTTTGAGACAGGGGAACTGAGGCTGTAAATATTGAAGTAGCAACACAACGTTTTAAGAAAATGTCTGAGGGATATATAACACAAATAAACCTCCGTAAATTTTCATCACAAAAGATGTTCTACTTCTTATAACATACTGAGTGCTGTCATAGATGCTCAAGATAGGAAAAAAAACTTCCAGTACATATCTGGACAGGAATTACTCAGTTGCTAAAGGACACACACACACACTACTACCTATATAAAAATATTTTTTATCACCCAGTCCTGCAGTCACTGGGCTGAGGTTGCATGATCAGTACCATGTTACTGAGCACTGCCTCACATTCCAGCAATACTAATGTGGAAGGGTAAGGCACATGAGGAGGGCACAATGTGATTTCTGACACAGATGATGGACCAAGGGGGGTTTCAAATCCCTGAGCTGGAGGATCATGAGTGTGATCAGCTCCCACCTGACCCTGAAATTTTGTAGAATCTTCTGCTCCAGCTGGATCCCTACAAATATATCAGGCTTGATGGGATTCATCGAAGAATCCTCAAAGAGATAACTGATGTCTTTGCAAAACCTCTCTTGATAATTTTTGGGCAGTCTGGGAATCTGGAGAGATCCCAGCTGACTGGAAGCTGGTGAATGCTGTCCCACTTTTCAAAAGGGAAAGGAGGGCCCTGGAAACTACAGCGCTTTTAGTCTCACTTCAGTGCCTGGTAAAGTTACAAACAAGATTATTCTGAGAGATGTTGAAAAACACATGAAAGACAACATAGTCATTGGTCACAGCCAGCATGGCTTCATGAGAGGAAAGTCCTGCTTATCAAAGCTGATTTCCTTTTATAACAAGGTAACCTGCCTAGCTGATGAAGGAAAGACAGCTGATAAAATCTTTTAGGGTTTCAGTAAAACTTTGCATACCATCTCTCACAGTATCCTCCTGGATAAAATGTCCAGCACAGAGCTAGATAAATACGTCATGGATTGGTGAGCAACTGGCTTATGGATCAGATGCAACTCTCTGAGAACTCTCTGGGATGAGGGTGGGTCCTAATATTGCCCCTTTTGTATTATAAAACCTATTACATACATCCACTGAAGGTATGCTCTTCCCCACGCAGCCAAAGTGTGAGTCTCATACCTAACAATAGCTGGCATGTGCCATTATGAGCATCCCAGGCATTCCCAGAGAACTAACAGATCAGACCAAAGAATTACTGGGCACCTGGGCCTTTGTCAAGCAGGGTTAGGTGGTCAGGAGAGGCACCCTTGGGTACGTTCATGGCCCGTGAATCACTTCTCCAGTTTCTCAATAATTTCTCTGGTTGCACCACCTGAAAGTTTTACGCTTGAAATGGCCGCAAAACTGCTGCACACGGTACCAGGTCTTAGGCGATGAACTGTAAAGGGCAGCTCCCAGCTGCTCTGGCAGTGCATTGCAAGTAAATTAATTTACAAAACTCCACTGGTAGAAATAATTAATGAAGACAGTTATAATAAATTTGAACTTTTTTTCGATTACTAAGGTTGAATCCAGTTGCTACATTGTAACAGATAGTTAAACCAGTTTTGTTCTCTACCTAGAAACTGCAATGGCAGCACTTTTTTCTAAAAATCCAGCTCTTCTATAAATTAAGAAATAAAAATTAAATATTATTAACCACTTGGCAATAGAAATAGTTTTTACTAAAGACTAGTTAATAACCTTCCTAGGACTACAAAACCAGACTTTTATCACTAGTGAATAACAAATTTGTTTAAATTAGTTTTGGTATTCTGGATGCAATTCTGAAGGTGTCAAAAATACCCATCAGGTTTATAAGTTTGTCTATACTCCTCAGCCCACCATCCCCACGTTTTTCTTTTTTCCTCCCAAACTTTGGTTGTCTTTCTGCTGTTTTCTTCAAAAGTATTTTCTTAAAGGCCAAAACTTCATTTTCACACAAAACAAGACACTGTTTATGTCATGCAAGAAAGCTATATATCAAAGTTAGAAAATTACACTAGGCTATATCATGCCAAAGTGACTTTAACCAAGGGTAAGCAAGTTCAACAGGACCTTGAATTCAAAAGGCAGTGTATATCCTGAGGCCTGTCTGGCTTTGGTTACTGGTATGAAATATCTGTGTAATTTTAACATTACTTCAAAAAGGATCAAGCAACAAAACCAGGTGTTAAACAGCTAACAGCAAAACAAAATGTAAATGGTCTAATTTTTGCTTTATATAGAACAATGAAATTTTTTTTAATATGAGGTAACAACTAGCTGCATCCCACTTTCTGTATACTGAACATAAATGGTGTTTTTTTAAAACCATACAAAGCTTGCAAGTAGAAGCTTAACATGTTTCAGAAAAGATTTCAAGGATGTAAGAAGAGAATTTTTGTAACATGTCTCATTAGAAACAGATACATCTCTATTTATGGAAGATTTACACAATATATAAATAAGTTCACTAATAAGTGAATTTATAAATAAATAATAAGCTCACAGCCAATAAAAGTTCACAGTCAGGTAGTCAGCATACACGGACCCATCTTGCTGGAGCACACTCCCACTCAAATTCATGGAATCATAGAAAGCCTTGGCTTGGAAGGGACCTTAAAGATCGTCCTGTTCCAACTGCCAACTCCCCTGCCATAGCTTGGGACACTTTCCACTAGTCCAGGTTGCTCATAGTCCCATCCAACCCAGCCTTGAACACTTCCGGGGTGAGACATTGACAACATCTCTGGGCAAATTCATCCCAGCCTGAAGAAAAGGGCCCAACAAAAGACTTGCCTGACAGACTGATAGCAAAGGCTGGGCTTCCAGGAAAAAATAAAGTGTCTTCCTTGCATGGTCCCAGTAACATCACCTAACATCTTTGTAACCAGGCAGTTTCTCACTCAGGAGACTCCTAGGAAACAAGTAGAGTTTGTTGCCTGGCAATTAACTATTTTGGAAGCAACTACAATTTTAGACATTACTTAAATACTTTCCAAACAAAGTAAAAACAGAAAACAGGAAGGAATTTCATTCAAACTGAGGTTAACAAATCACTATATATTAAAGCAAGACTGAGGTAAAATGTAATAGAGAATACTATGCAGTATTATGACAAGTTATTTATAGCTACTCAATTAAGAATTTATATATGTTTTATAACCATTTTATTTACACCATCTTCATTTTAATCCTCAGAGATTATTTTCTCCTGAAACATCTCAATAGGCAACAAACACATGATAAATGAAAGTTACTGCCCTGAAACTGTAGAAAAGTTGGTGCTTTCAAAAGCTGCCAGTCATGGTGAATCACTTCAGATGATTTGCACTGATTAATGTTTCTGTCAGAAGAAACTATTATGAGGTTTTCTTTATCATCCAGCAGAGATCAGAAGTCAGTATATGGTCTTTTAAAATACAGTAGGATCACTTGAACTATGTCTAATGTTAAAATGAAAAGAGCCACTAGAGATTAAACCAAATATTCTGAATGCCATACTGTCCTTGTCATCAGCAAGAATTATGCATGTGAAATGGGCAAAATAATTTAAATTATTTGCACCGTTTTCAAACTGACTGCAACAAAGTGCTAAAACTTATTAATATAAAACTATTAAAGGGGGCCAAATAAAGTTGTGGTACCACTAAAGGAGGTAACTTTTAGTTCAATTAACTTCATCAGAACATATTTTCTGAAATACTGTAATCACCATGATTCAAAAGCTACAGAATGAAACAACAGATGTACTAAATTAGAATGTAATGTAATGTAAGTGCAACTTGCATTCTTCATATCTTTGTTAACTGACATATTTTCAGAAAAAATAGTATAGAAATTCAAGAAATGTGTTTGGAAATATTTCAATCAGTGCAGTGCAACAGTATTTTATAGAAACCTATTTTATTAATACATTTTAAATTATATTTTATTGCTGTATAACATACCTTTTTGAGGAATAAATCTGTTTCACAGAGCTTATTTTTCAGTAGATAATTACTCAGATGGGTTTCAGTAACAGTACCGCTATCACAAGCAAATGATAATATTTCTATTCACATCCCTGTCAGGTACCTGGTCTGGCTGCAAATCTTACTAGAGCCAAACGCACTTCACAACTGATGAAAGAAGATGAATGAGAGGAAAAATCCCAAACAACAAAACACAAAATGAGTCCTGTCCTCTCAATTTTGCCCCACTAAACCTTTTAGACTGCCAAGAAAATTCTGTTTTTCCACTTTGATGCTATTGCAGTACCAATAAAGTAAACACACCATAAATTAAATTCACCTTAGAGTGCATTCTTTGCACTTAACTGTATTTGCAAGCACCAGGGGGTTTTATTGCCAACAAAAGAAAATTTTACATTTCATGAGACTAAAACAAATCTCCTAAAGCTTGAAAGGAATATTACTTGATGAATCTGCCAATTTCATTGTTCAGTTATTTGTCCTTTTTCAATTGCAGCAGATGTAATTGCTGTCCATGAAGTTCTGTGCAATTCTATTTCACTTTTCTTCCAATCTCCTTTCTCCTCTGATTCTCAAAGTACTATTTTGCATATTCCCAACTGAACATGAAAAGTTTGAAATTCCTTTGAAAATTCAATGTTGTCAAATTAAACTTGATTATCTCAACTTTTTCACTGATATTTCAAATATAGGTATACTCCTTACACATAATAAATAAAAATGAAAAAATTCATTACTTTGTTTTAAAAAACATTCCTTTGCCCAAAAATGTCTTGCATTGTTTCAGATGCCAGAACACTTCTAATAATATAATCTTGTCTGAATGAGACTATTGGTTCTGTGGTAGTGTGTAATACAGAGATCTCACAGGATTGATTATCCTCAAGTCCAGCCCAACTAATACTTTACTACATTGGTATGTCGCTTCAGAGCCACAACAAAAACGTTTATGAAACTTCTCAATATAAAAAGTAGGATTTATCACACAGATTTATTTCCACCTTGAAATTGTACTGTCACAGAGGAAAAAAGTTATCTTCAACAATAAGACAGTGAACTGGAGAGGAGATGAATTCAGTTCAGAAGCAACCCTTGCAGCTCACTTTTATTAGCTGCGCTAAAGACTTTTAGCATTGAAAGTGATGCTGTTCAGCTAAGTTCAGCTAAAGAGGTTAATTGCACTGATAACAACTGTCTTCTGAGATTTCCTAACCCAGATATATTGCCAAGTGCTTCTTGAAAACTTAGAAGGAGATGATGAGATTGCTAAGACTTGGCAAACAATATATAACCTCTTTTACTGGATAATTTGATCCCTATCTTGCTTGGTTTCAGCTTTATTCAGCCCACTAAACTATTTCACTGCCCCATTAGACATATTTATATATCAAAAGCTCTTTAAATTCCACTGAATAACAAAAGGGAGACTTCTTTTCAAAGCCTCACAGATGGCCCAAAAGGAGGAGGCTTGTAAATAACAGCCCTTCTAAAAGCTGATGCAGTAGCTGTGTAGTTTCACCAGCTCAGAAGCTAGTAATCATCTCCTTTGTGAATTGCTGTGGGATATAATACAGAGCTGAGGGATATAAGGGTGGAAAAACTTCTGAAATGGTACAAAGCTCAATAATGCAAGCATGAAACTAAGTGCCATTAGCATTAAGTGGTTGTGAAAACAGAAGAAATTCCAGTTTCAGTGAAATGGCTGTGCAGGGACATGTATCGCATGACTTAATGACTTTGCAACTGGACCTGGAACTGGAGTGTAGAATACTACATTTTTTTAGGAATAATCAACTGCTTAAGTACAATATAAACCCCAAACATCTGCTGCTTTTATCACAAAACCAGAGAGTTATAACAGGTTGCGCTGGAGGGAAAGGATACGATCCAGAGGGACCTTGACACACTCGGAGAGGTGGGCTGATGCAAACCTCATGAAGGTCAACAAAGCAAAGTGCAAGGTCCTACACCTGGGTTGTGGCAATCCCAGACACACCTACAGGCTGGTCAGAGAAGTGATTGAGAGCAGCCCTGTGAAGAAGGACTTGGGGGCGATGGTTGATGAAAAACTCAACAGGACCTGGCAGTACGAGCTCACAGCACAGAAAGCCAATGGAATCCTGGGCTGCATCCAAAGGAGCATGGCCAAGCAGGTTGAAGGAGGTGATTCTTCCCTTCCACTCTGCTCCTGTGAGACCCCACCTGCAGTGTTGCATTCTGTTCTGGTGTCCACAGCACAATAAGGATGTGGAACTGTTGGAGCAAGTCCAGAGGAAAGCCAAAAAGTTGATAAGAGGACCAGAGCACCTCCCTTACAAAGACAGGCTGAGAAAATTGGGGCTGTTCAGCCTGGAGAAGAAAATGTTGTGTGGAGACCCCACAGCAGACTGACAGAGTCTGAAAGGGTCCTACAGGGAAGCCAGAGAGGGGCTCCTTCAGGAACTGTAGTGATAGGACAAAGAGTAATGGGTACAAATCAAAAGAGGGCAGATTTAGGTTAGACAGTAGACAGAAATTCTTTACTGTGAAGGTGGTGAGAAACTGGAACAAGTTGCCCAGGGAGTTTGTAGATGCTGTAACCCTGGCAGTGTTCAAAGCCCAGTTAGATAAGACCTTGAGCAACCTGGTCTAGGGGAAAGTGTCCCTGCTCCTGTCAGGTGAGGTTGGGACTAAATGATCTTTAAGATCCCCTCCATCCCTTAACATTCTATGATCTAGGATAGATAAAGTGTTTTTCAACACAGAAACACAGAGTAGGTTAACATTCTTCTGATGGGATTTATGCTTGAGAGATATGAAAGATGTTCTGATTTAGTTTTGTGTTGGTTATAATACTTTTGAAAAGGCAAGTAAGCTCACACTTTCTTTTAAATGTTACCTCAGTTGGAGTGATCTCTTTAACACACCTGACTTTTCCCTGTGCTCATTTTAACGACTTCTTAACTTTGCAGGTCTGTAAGTAAGACAAGGCAAAAAACCAGTAAATTATATTGGATTATTTTCATAAATGATGGATTTTTCTCGAGTGCTGCATATTTGTCTACCTCCCACTCACTCATATGCTGTAGGTGGTTTTTTCCATGCTCTGTGTATGGGAAGGAACCATCTGCATTTATCAAAATCTGTCTAATTCACATCCTCAGACAATACTTACTGTGTCATAAAGAGGTTCACTCCAGGGATGGCCTTTACTCTTCTTTATGCAGTGAGTGTACACAGAACAATCATGCTCATCATAAGATGACCCTAACACCTTCAAAAATATTCATATGACTAAGATGAGAATAATTCATATTTGTCTGTAAATAGATACAAATCATTGTGCTTGTCATGAAATATCCATACATCTACAATAAACTAATTTTATGGAGGGACATTTCTGCTTCATTGCTTTTGCAACCAAAAAGTTGTTTACTATTCCATTAACTGCAGGTCTGAGAACATTATGCAGCCATTAAAAAGCTACACCTCAGACATGTTTCTAATGGGCTTATATTTATAGACAATAAGTAGGGCCAGTGTTTTATCACAGGAAATTATATATGAAACAGTCTAGCCATGGCAGAAAAAAAAGGCAAGTGTCACAAATTGGTAGTAAAACTGCCAGAGCTCACAGCCTGCATTTTAATCAAGGCATACTTTATTTCATTACAAAAATCAAGTAAAAATGTTTAACTAAAAGTTTTTAAAAAAATTTAACTGCTGCTGTAAATGACTTGTGGCATGCAGATGGGAAATAAGAACAGCTCTTTGCTTCACCTTTGCCAGAGAAGACCATGTTTTTAGCTAACAGTACTCAGCAACCTGCAATCTAACTTGAGGAAAACAGCCCCTGACAGATACCAAATGTTGTGTTTTAGATAAGGTTTGTCAACAAAATAAATTAAGTGGAGAAATACTGATATTCCACTTCTGCGCAGGTAGGCACACGAAGTTTCTGCTATTCAAGATGGTCAGTTTTCAAATGTGCACAAATACACATTTGCTGACTTTAAACTTAAACTGGAGAAGAATTTCCATCATGTTTCAGAGAAATATTCAGGGTTGTTATTTAGACTTTGCTCTAACATTACTTTTATTGTTCCTGTATGTTTGCAACAATGTACTCATACTAGCTGACCATACAGAAATATCTTGTCTGTAAGAGCAAAATTTTGCTGGAAATATGTGGTCCCCCAATGTATTCTGGATGATTTAAATTGAAAACGTGGATTGACTTCAGAGTTCCTTAAGGAACATAATTTTCATTCTATTACCTTTATAAGATTTGTGATGAGCTGTTTAATTCCAGAACCTTAAACAAAGATTTTGCTTTTTCCCCTCAGACCACAAAATCTTTTCTTCAATAGCAGAGACATGAGGGTTGATCAAACAAGCATATAAGAGAGGGAAAATATAAGTGAAAAAAAAGTTTCTACTGAACATGCGGTCAGAGTAGAATTGCAAAGCAAGATCTTTATTTATTGTAGATTCTCCAAGCTACTTGGAAATCAAGGGAGGCAGCTGACAGCTTTATTTTTCATACATTGGCCTCAAATCTCATCATGCTGTAAGACAAGGGAAGCCTTACCCCACTTTTCGTTATGCAGTCAATTGAAAGGTTCCTGAAAAGGTGCAAAAATGAGTGCGCAAATCCTTCTGCTACTGAAAGAAACCACTGGCCGGTCATGCCATGAAGGGATAAGAAAGATTTTGGCATAGCCTCCAGTTTCTTCACTATGGGCAAGAAAGGACCTTAAATACTTCAGGGTACTGCTGCAACTAATTAAGTACATCAGTACATTTCCCAAAATGGTGTTTACAATTATGTTATGCATACATTTTCAATGAAAAACTTGCTTGTCTCCTTCTGTCCATGGTGACTCAGATACTTCAGGGTTATCTTCTAAAGTCTCCTTAGAGGCGTTTTCCTGTTGAAGTCAAAGAAAATATAGTTCACTCAGAATTTAGCAAAGAGAGCAAGACAACATCTGGTCTTGAAATGTATTTTTAATATTAGAGGAAATTATTTTAACTTGGCTTGACTTTATTTTTAAAAATTATTTCCACTGTGAGTTTCTTGTGTGTGTATACAAGCATAGGTATACCTGTGTATGTGCATGGATAGATGCATCTCTTTCCCGTATTAGCCTATGTGTTTTGATTTAATTGAAATATGTGGGAAAATAAAGATTGCTTAAATTATAATTGAAGGGTTGTAATAACTTCTAAATTCTGATGCTGCCTAGAGTCATCAATACAAAACCCCACAGTTGAGTTATTCACATGATGCAGGAGACAATATTTGGTTTATTCTGTTTATAATAAGAACTGAGAAGAACAGAAAATACAAAAGAAACATTACAATAGAGATTGGAAAACTTTTTCAAGGGGATTGCCATATATTTGTACTCATTGATGATACACAGAAATTAGAACAAATTATGTTTTTAGCTGCCTTTGCAGGTGACAATGCAAATATTTAAGTGAGTTATTATTGTCACTCTCCTGATTTAAACTGGCAATTAGTTTCCTAACAAACCATTAAACATTTATTGACCAACAGAAATAACAGTTATTATACACAAGAGTTCCTCTTCTACTGGATGGGTTGGAACAACATTTTTGAACTTATAATTAGTATTTTTCTGTACTTGAAGAGAAAAATAAATAAAATCATGCTGTAAAATCTTATGAGGGATTATTACAATGGATTCTGTTACAGGGAAATTAATGACAGAATTATCTTAGAAAAGTTTCAGTCTCATTCATGCACCCATTCAGTCAGACTGGCCTTCTGTATTTCAACATTTTATCCTCAGATGCTAAAGTTGTGCCCTGTACTGACACTCAGTTGAAATAAACAGCATAGAAGTCCCAATTGTACAGGTAGATAATTGTTCATCAGTGTCATGAACAAACTACTTCATACAGGGTGACTGACTTCAAAATACTGAATCCCCATCTGGTGAGACCTAATGAGCAATGGAAAGGTTTGAAAGTAATGAAGCAAGTCCCTTTTTGGCAGATGTTACTTGACAGCTGCATCTTGGGATCCTAGCAGCACTACTGCTGCCTCATATTAATATATTCTTGAAGATATCATGATGAAACTTTTGAAAACAGAGGACTCTTTTCTCTTCAGAGGGCTGCATTTTATGTTGCTCCTCTTATATCTAATCCACTTAGTAAATTTTGATTTCAAGAGACTGTTCAAAGTTCATTGCACTGTGTTTTTTCAACTGCTTTAGTTCATGCTTTAGCTCACATGCTGCAGGCGAATCCCTGCAGAAAATAAAATTGACCTAACAGGCATGTCAAGGTGTTTGTTTTTATTTTTTCCCTAAAGGCAAGAGGGAAGAAACATAGTTTTGGGTCACTGCTCTTCACATGCATCTTGTGGCACACACACACCACCGAGGGTCCCCTGTGAGCCACACAAAGCTCTGTTCTCTCTACATCCTGTTCAGCGGCTCCTCACTCTTCCAGGAGGAAAAAATGCTGATACTGCTACCTGAATTGCACACATACAACAACATATAGAGGAAGAAGTCAATGTTAATAGTTTTGTTTGTTATATAAGAAATATCAGATGAATACTAAGCTCCTAGCTTGATCTAAACTCTTAGAGGGGCTAAAGTAGAATCTAAGACAGAGGCAGTCTAAGCTGTAAGCTTTCCAGAAAAGTTATTAGCCTTGGCAGCAATGAAAAAAGCAATGGGAAGAAAACACTGGTAGAGGCCAGGAACATTCAGCAGCTGTAGAATTTCCTTTTTAAGAAAGCAGAACTTTGCATTTTCTCAGAGTAACTGTGGTGTTAACCTCATTCTACACCTGTTACAAGGCTTTTTGGTGTAATGCCCACTGTGAAACATTCTTGATGAGAAGAACCATTCAAATATTTCCAGATTCCTCGTACCTAAATACCTTTTCCTTGTAATGGAATTTGCCAGCTTTCTTCATATGTTATAGCCAAAGGATTTTTTTTTCTAGAAGAGGCATTTATTTTAGGAACCTTACATAATTCTTCCTTGTATTGATCATCTTTGCAGCTCTGTTCTATTCTTTCTGCATACTAGTAGGTCTTCAAGAACTTGAGGGTTTTTTCTGTCCATTTACACAGTATCCTACAGACTTGCAGTTATCTCCTTTTCTAAGAAATTTGAAAATTGTTTTACAGATATTCAAAGGCAGATTATTAATTATTTTTACTGTTTATAAAAAGCAGTTTTGTGTTTCACTGCAATGCAAGATGTACAGAATTATCCAAGTAAATGTTAGCTTTAATAGTGGAGACACTACTGGGTGTGGCACTTGGGGATATGGTTTAGTGTTGAATAGAGCAGTGCTTTGTTAAAGGTTGGATTCAATAATCTTAAAGATCTTCTTCCACTTAAATTATTCTATGATTCTGTGAGATAGTACGAAAGTGAATTGTTAAACCAAAGTCTCTCAACAAGCTGTTCTAAATAAATACATCATTTACATGCTATTAATTAAACCAAAGTCATGGAACAGGGGAAGTTCAGGTTTGATATTAAGAAGATGTTTGTCACCCAGACAGTGGTTGGGCACTGGAACAGGCTTCCCTGGGAAGTGGTCACATATCAATATCATCAAGTTCATGGAAGTTCTTTTGAACAGTTTAATGTATTTTCATCTCTATAACAATCAAAAAGTCAAAAAATACAAATGGAGTGTAGAGATAGGTATGATTATGCTACAGCTAATTAGTTATCATCCTCTCCATGGACAGCTTCCCTTTCTTTTTTAGATACTCAGTCATCTAGAAATATCAGAACATTTTTGATGATTCCTTGATTAATGGCCAACAGGGAACAGAAAGAGGGCCAGGGTGTGCTTGCACTTTTCCAGCCTAGAACATGGCCAGGAGCACCAACTTCAGACAGCCACAGAAACAGCACTCAAGAGCCCTGGCAGAAGCCAACAGAAACTATAAAAGAATAAGCAAAGCATCTCCCAAAAGCTGATGGTCCAGTTTCCCAAGAGGAAAATTCACTCATTGCTTACTGGTGTGCAGGTAGCCAGAGACATCTCACTCTTCACCACCAAGCAACTTTAGGTCTACATCCTTCCTTAGCTGCTCTGAGCACAGCTATCACCAGCTGCTGCCTTTGTTCAGACAAGAGGAGAAATTGCTAATTAGTCTTATATTCCTTTTCACAAAAATCTGCAAATGGTGCCAGAGCACTGAAATCCCAAGCCAGGTAGTATCATACAAGAAAGAAAAAAATCCTTCATAAGATAAATGTTTCCTCATAGCCACCTAGAGACAGAACAAAAAAATTGAGAACTATACTGGATTTTATACTAGCTGATAACTCCTTTAGAAAAAAAGGAGAATAAAAAACACATTTCTAATGTATGACCTTACTTCTTTTTTTTTTTTTTTTTTTTTAACTATCTGCAAGATAAAAGGATGGCTCAGTTGAAAAGATCTGATGTTTTATTGCATTCCTTTTCTGATACCATCCTTTACTTAGACAACCATTTGCCTGTTCATCTATCAAGGGGATTCCAGTAAGAACATTCAGTTCCTTTATTTTATTCCAGCACCTTCATAACAATACATATGAATCACAGTGCACATTACATTGCAGTCCTGCAAATTTTAGTCTATTTTTTCTCACTTTATTTTCATGGTGAGTCTACAAGGAAGTATTCTCTAAGTGCTGTCTCACAAATTAATAGCTACCAGAGACCTGCTTTGTTTCTATGGCTTTGTCTCTTCAGACTTCAGCTTTATGCTTTTGAAGTGTTTTATGAGAAGCATCATTTAACATCAAAATTCAACATATCCAAGTTAATTCTGACTCAGGGTCTATTAAATTCAGTGCATATTTCTACCAATGTGAATGTGTCTGAGGCCCACTCATTACTCTTTGAGGCAATTATGAGTTTTACAAGACAGTATAATCATGAATTCAAAAAACTTTACAGGTTTTGTAGTCTGTTAAAACTTTCTTGCTGATCTCCATCTGTTCTAAAGATAATGAATACATGTTTCTTCAAAGCACTCTGCTTTATCAGTATAATATCTTTTTGCCTCAGTGGATTTTATCTTGGATTTCTGGAGAGGCATGGTTTGGTTTGGGGTTTTTTTGGAGGTTTTTTGGTTAAGGAAAGGGGAGAGCAATTGTCCCTGTCCCAAAGCTTATCTGTTGCTTGCTTTATTTTTCCCAAGCCAAGCACCTGCTCAATAAAAAATCAACCCAGAAAACCCCAAACTTAGGTTGTGTTGGCACCCTCTGTCACAACATCTGTGGTGACAGCTTACAGGACCTGCAGATGACAGTCTCTTATATATCAACTTCACTGCCTGCAGCCCTCATTGCAAATTCAAGCAAGTTCAGATGCTCCAATCCTGCTGGATTCACCAGATGTGGTGGAGCACCGTGTCAGTGCAGTTCTTGCCATTCCCAAACTGCTGCAATCATCAAGCCCTTCTGGACCGGCTGCCTGCAGGTCACTTCAGAGGTTCACTGCATTCCTCTTGGTGGGACTGCTGGGCCAGGCAGTACCAGAGCACCAGTGGCTCTGCACAAACCATCTCGGGTCAGGCAAGACAGATGCTGTGCTCAACCAGGCTGGATAAGCCCATCCAGACCCCTAAATGGCTTTGTGTAGGGTCACTTGGATGCGGCGGCATCACTCTGCCCAGTGCCTGTGAAATGGAGTATTGCCTAAAGTTGGTGAGAAGCCTGCAGCTACAGCAGGACAGGCATCAGTGCTGTCCTGTAGAGAGCATTTGTCTCAGGGGATTGCTCTTCTGACAGCAGGAAACAGGGCATGAGTAACACAGCACTTCTGCAGCAGATGCAAGGTTCTGCACTCTCCATGACCTCCATGCTCAGTTATCATGTATTTTAAGATGTTCTTTGGGAGATGACCTGAAAAAGATGACACACTTGAGTTATTACAGATCAAAGACAAGAATGTATTCCATAGGGAAATGGTTCCAGAAAAATAGACTGCCTTCTTAGCTGTTCTTTCCACTTTATGCCAGCCACGCATAAACAAACCTACTCAGTTCTCCTCCCACAACTAGTAAAAGGTACATCTATACCAAAAAGTATGTTACAAACCTGAATTTCAAAGTTCTCAAAAGCAGGCACATAGCCTGTCTCACTGCTGCCTAAATTAAGACAAAACATCTTGTTCAGTGCTGCAAAAAGAAAAAAAGATGAGTGGCAGAGAGAGAACCTTTTTCAGATGCAGAATGAATTGCTCCGTCCACTGAACCATGCCACATGCATCGCTTGCTTTATTTCAGATACACTTGACCACTCAACTGTTTCTGGTTTGTCATTTCCTTAGGAGACAAACAGAAATGAAGGGAAGAAAACAGCTGAGGAATAAAGCAGGCAGTAGCAATACAAAAATCAGGGTGAGCAGTGCTCTGAGAAGAAAGGTTAAGTAAGGAAAGAAAACAAACACTGGATGGATGTAAAGGAAACATTTTAGCTGTAACAGCTCTGGCTATACACAAAATACATTAGCTTGGCCAAAGCTCAGGGCTTATGCCATTAGCTTGCTTTCAGAACCTGAAATAACAATGTATTTCTGAGATACTAAGGAAAAACACATCACCTAACACCCCACTGTTAATTGTTAACAAAGGCCATCCACCTGTGCTGTCCTGATAAAAAGCACTGCCATTTCCTACCGGCTCAACTCTTGTGTGTCAATACAAAAAGCTGACAAGCAAGTGTTTCTGGGCTCCTGGAAGCATTCATTCATGCATACATAAGTGTATCTTCAGAGAAGAGGCTCCTGCTTTCTCTGCTTGAATAGAGGAATATGGGAATTATCCATGAAGATAACAGGAATACAAGATCAGCTCTAAATTTGCCAAGTATTCTCGCCATGGTGACTGTGTAAATTTATTACAAGTTTCAGTAGTATCTTAATCCTTCAAGTAGTACCTAATTTAATATCCTGATTCATTACCTGAAACAAGCAGGAGAAGGCAGTTTTTAAAGAAATACAACTCACAGATGGTAGTAAAAAATGACAGTCTCAGTAGATTTTTCATGCCCATGCTTCATAATTTGATTTTTAAAAAAGACTAAGGAGACTTGAAATCCAAATAAATCAAGAGGTATACTGCAGAGACTGGGAACATTTTGGTGGTCACTGAACAACCCAAACAATTCAACCAACCAACCAAAGCAAAATAACCATAAGAACAGAGAAAATAAAATTCCATATCCCATAATTTTACTCCAATTTTTCATTTTTATTAAAAATATATTGACCAAGTTAAATTGAAAAACACTATTCTATTAAACTAATGAATCTGTTACTTTGGGTTATTTTCAGCAGTTTTGTTTTCACAAGAAAACCCAAAGACAACAAGAAAAAGAGCCCCCAAACCCTGATACCTAGTTTTGATCCAGTAAGGAACAACATATATACAAGCTTTGTTTTCTATTAAGAATTCTTTTCCTAGATCAACAGATCCTAAAGTAAAAAGCCAAAACCTAAAAGTGGTAATTAAAAGTTAAAGGACATATAAGCAAAAAGAAGAGTAAAAACTATGCCATTAGTAGAATTAATATAATTTTTTTAATAGGGCTTGTATACTTTATTGTAGGCTCATTTTCAAGCTACTTCGCATTGTGAATATTTTCAAGTAAAGGTAAAAAAGAAAGAAGCTTGACCAGGGTTTTGGCAAAGCATGAATATAACTTTTGACTTAATAGGAATAATAATATTTTTCCAACTCTCAGAGCTGCTATGGACCAGACACGCAGCAGATACAGTTGCACCAACCATTTAAATAAACAACATACAATTTAGAAGTCTTACCTTGGAGTTTTCCTTCTACAAGTCTTATAGTAACTACTACATAATTAATTTGTCCCAGAAATATCCAGGTGCCTATTATTATCATTATTATTTTACAATTTTCTTATATAACCTATTATGTGACCACATCAATGCACAAATTATTATTTCTGTAATGATACCTAAAATATTTTCTTGATTATGAATTAAAAACTGAGAGCATAATTCAGATATACCACCTCAAGAGATATATGCTAATCTCAAAAACTGGAAAACCAGTAAATTCATCCAAAATATGTTCACCAACAGTCACATAATTTAAAGCTAATTTAATCATACAATTTATTCTAATTCTTCAATGCTTAAGATTAGTAAATTCACTAGTAAGGCAGAGTTGGAAACCAGAACTGGTTCAGCTACAGTAATTTTTAAATGGAACACAATAAATTGTTAACCACTTTTAGCTTTCTGTAGCAGATAAGCCATGAACTGACACACATGGTGGACAAAAAGGAAAAAAAAATCTCCAAAATGGAGATAGATTATCTCCACTGACTCTTCCAGGCATACTTCCCTGCATTTGGAGCAATATTTTGTTATCTCTTGAATTCCTAGGAAAGTGTTTATTTTCTACCAACTGGCATATACAGCACTATATTACACAGTTGCCTTAGCTCATGAAAAAGTGTTTCATTGTAGATGCTCTGCCAAAGGGTACAAAGCCTGGACTGCAGAGCAATTAGACACATCACAGGTGACACACTTGGCTATGAAAAGGGGACAATGACGTTTGTTCAACACATAAGGAATTTATGCCAACTGCTTCATTCTTGGGCATTTCCTGCCAGAAAGCCTGAAAGGCATTTTTTGTACCACTGAGACTGCAGCATAGGAAGATAAAATAAAACAGAAATAAATATTGTATTCTAAACTGAGAATCTTTGATAAACTGGAATGGCCACTGACTCTCATGGTGCTCCCCAGCTGTGTTCCCACTGAAACCACTCCAAACCATGCACCGCTCATTCACTCCTCCTTTCTTCTCCCTCTTCCCTGCAGTTGGATGGAAAGGGGAATTGGAGGCACAAAAGCTGAAGACCATGGGTTGAGATAAGAACAATTTACTGGAAACAGCAATGAGATAAGAAAGCAAACATAAAATCAGCACTATTAATTTTAAAAGTATACAAAGAGAGAGGCAAGTAATTCACATTCAAATGCTCATGGCAGAGCCCAAGCTGACTGTCACCATGCTCCCCCAGGCTGGGAGAGAACCCTTCCACCTGCCCCTGTAAAATGAAGAGAGGTAGTATGGAATAACCTCTGGGTCTCAACTATGTCCTCTCCTGGCTGCTGCAAAATTAACCTTATCCTGGCCAGAACCAGGACATAGACACATGCAGAGGGTGTTTCTGAAAGGCAGAAAATGGCATAAAAAGAGTTTTGCCACCTTGACAGCTTCTTGTTTATTTCTGCCAGTCCCACTTTAAAGAGGGCAGTCACAGAAATGTCACTGCTGAAAAATTTCACACAGGTTTGAAGTCTTGAGCCAAAACCATCCCACACAAGATCACACACCCTTCAACAGAAATCTAGAGAGAGAAACCAAAGCATCCTCTGGCTTTCCCAACATTTCTGACACTGTCAATGAAAAAGAAACAAGTTTTCAATCCTGTGACTTAGGAAACTGGAGAAAGAAACTTCTCTGCTAGTGGAAAAGCAGAACACAGACCTTGCTCTGCAGGGAGAAGCAGGAGGGTAGCCAAAAGATACCTGAGAAGGAGTATGACCTCTTGGCCTCTGAAGCAACAGGGATCAGAGAACACCACTTAGATTTTCTCATTAACAGAACTCAAACTGTAAAGAGCATTTGTTTTCTAACCCTTATTTTATCATCATACAACTCCAGTAGTCTATGTAGTATGTCCAGTTGTTTCAAAAGTACATCTTTTATGTGTTGTGTGGTCAGCACACACAAGAGCAAGAAAAACAGAAAATATGGCTGTGAGTTCCTCCATTGCCTCCCCACATATACCCCATGAAAAGAAGAGCAATCTAAACCTCTGGTCACTAGAGTTCCAGTTACTTCCTCAGCTACATTGACTGTCATTCAAACCACACAACTCTGGCCTAGCTGAAGGCATTCTTAGCAGTCCTTGCTCACCTTGCCTAGGATAATTCCTGAACTCCCTGGTAAGGGGGATTGGTAATGTAGGTCTCAGATTGAACAGCATCACGTCACAGAGCCCACAGCTTCCTGAGGTCTGGCATTAGGAACTGTAACCTCATCATTGTCTGCCCTGGGTAGAGACTGCAATATTTATATAATATGCTGGGAAGAGAGGTAGCTTAGGCAAGAAAAGCCTCATGAAGATATTTATGTGATTCTGAAATGTGCAGAAAGGACAAAAGTATACAGAATTTAAAATTTGGACTGACACCATACATGTTATCAGAAGCTGACATTACCACATTCTTGGAAAGAAAGACGTGGAGCAAAGCTCAGGTCTTTGAATAGGCACCTGTAAATAATGAAATAGCCAGCCTGGGTTTTGAGGGTTAAATTTTGTTGTTTTGGATTTTTTTGTTGTCTTTTGGATTTTTGCGAGTTTTCAGGGGAGGGGGGAAGGTTAATATTAGGGAATCAGACTTGGTATTTTATTTGCAGGCATGATACAGCTGCAATAGAGAAATGGCTTGGTTAGCAACAGAAGCTCAGAAATCTAAATTTTATGTTTCTTTAATATAACTAATGATTCTTCACTGGAAACAGATCTGGAAACCTCTTGGGTTTATAGTGCGCTGCAAAAAAAGCAAAAAAACCCAAACCCCAAAGCGAATTAAAGTGACTGCAACATAAACCTTAATTTCATTTGTTTAACCTCAAAAGTGGCCACTACTTCACTTATGCAAATGAAAAGGAGGACAAACTACAGAGGGAAACTTCATTAAGAGAGGCAAAGGGCTGACCGTGCCAGAGAGGTGGGTGGTAGCTGCAGACAGCCCACTGATCCACAGCTCATCAAGGATCCATCTTTGAATTTAAGGAAAATAAAAATGGCACGCACAAGATTAGAGGGCTTCAGATCTGTCCTTGTCTGTTTACAGTTCTGTTGTGGTTTGACACTGGCCAAACACCAGGCACCCACAACAGCCACTCACTCGCTGTCCCCTGCCAGAGCTGGGCAGAGGAGAGAAAAAAAATTAAACAAAGGGGAGTTGAGATAAGGACCGGGAGAAAATACTCCAAGGGCAAAAAAGGCTCAACTTAGAGTTACAAAGTGAATTTGTTACTAACAGAATCAGAGGAGGATAATGAGAAGTAAAATAAGCCCTTAAAACACCATTCTTTCCCTCCAGCCCCTCCCTCCTTCCCACTGACAGTGCAGGGAGCAGGGTGTGGGGGGGGCTTGGTCAGTCCACTGAGTTCTTCTTCAGCTGCACAGGGAGAGGAGTCCTTCCCCTGCTGCACCTTGGGGTCCCTTCCATGGGAGACAGTTCTCTGTGAACTTCTGCAATGTGGTTCCAATCTCACAAGCAGCAGTCCTCCCAAAACTGCTGCACATCATTCACTCATCCACGGGGTGCTGTCCTCCAAGGACAGGCTGCTCCAGCCTGGGAGCAGGGGTCCCATCTCTCCACTGGGTCTCCCACTGGATCACAGCCTCCTCCAAGCATCCACCCGCTCTGGCATGGGCACCTCCCCACGGGCTGTGGGTGGATCTCTGCACCCCTGTGGATCCCATGGGCTGCAGGGGCACAGCTGCTCCACCATGGTCATCATCACCATGGCTGGCAGAGGATTGTTGGCTCTGGCACCTGGAGCACCTCCTCCCCGTCCTTCTCCACTGACCTTGGTGTCTCCATGTTGTTTCTTTCACAAAGTCTCCCCTCCTCCTCCTCTTCTCTGGCTAGAAAAACTGCCTGTGCACTTTGTTTTGATTTCTTCTTAAAAATGTCATCACAGAGGCATAACCAACATCTCTAATTGGCTCAGGCTTGGACAGCAGCATGTCCATCTTCAGAGCCATCAGAGATTGGCTCTGCTGGACACGGTGGAAGCTTCTAGAAGCTCCTCACAGCAGTGGTCTCTGTGGGCCCCCCCATTACCAAAACATGGGCCGTGCAAAACCAACATAAGTTCCAAGAAACATGATAAATATATATATGTACATATGTAGATGTATGTGTCCTTAGTGTGCAGGATCCCTCCCCAACAGCATACAACTTTAAATCACTGCAAACAAGAGACACCTCAGAAAAATGTATTAAGAGCTTGTTAGCAAGGTACTCTGTGAATGATGAATATAAAGGGACACTGCATGGGAGTCATGACTGCTTATGGGAAGGTTAATAATGGAACTAATCATGTCATCACTGATATTTTTCCTGTCTCCATTTAACATATGGGAAGAAAGTCAAGGACAGAAAATGAAATAGAAAAGGAATAGCTGATCTCCTTTCTTCGTTGTACTTAGATGAGCTGAATAATATGGAGTCATTCACTGTAAAACAGGGCAAAAAGTCAACAAATGCTAATGAGTCTCCATACATTTTATAACATTCAATTCTCTATGGTCTTTATCGGTGTCTCTTCTGAAGCCTCGTGCTAGCAGTAAAGGGAGAAAACAGCATTTTGAAGCAGTACTAAAGGTTGGAGCCTGCTGTGTTGAGCTCCTCAAACTGCTGGGAATGAGAGCAGCTTTAGTAGTTCCTGTACAAAATTTAAATCTATATTTCAAGTGGCATTTCAATTGCCACTGAGCTGCTGCGCGGACTGAGTGGACAGAACAAGAATGCTTCATCTCCTTGATTATTTCCTCAATGGCTTTTGAGTCATTCTGTGGAGTATAGCTGAACATTTTCAACTTGTGGGCAAAACTGAGTACATAAATAAGAGTATAACAGTGAACAAACATTGCCAACAGACTGTGTTCATGAACATGCCCAGTCACAAGGAGAGAATGCTTTTTAGAGGAGAAATAAGTTATATAAAAATTGAAAGGGAACCTTAGAAAAAATTTTCTGGTGCATGTGGAGTACAACGTCTTTAAAAATCCTAATCATGCACCCGGTGACCTCAGGGAGGGGGGTGACCCTAATGCCCAAAATCGACAGTGAGCAGCTGGGCCTGATAGTGTGCAGCTGCCTGCGCCACACTGCTGCAAGAGAGCCTTTTGGAATGGAATCCTTCACCTCTGCCAAGACGGTCTCCTGTCTCCTAAAATTGCCCCCACCAGTTCTGCACCTGAGCAAAAAATTGCTGAAGAAACAGCTGCTTAGAAAATGGGTTCTTGAGACACAGAGTAACCTAAATTTCACAGGATGAGAACAACCATGTGAATCTTCAGCTCTAAACCTCTGTTTAACTCTTCAGCAATAACCTCATTTCCTGAAGAATCTCTGCAGTCCTTTGTTCTTATACTGGGGACAAACTACCCTCCTGCATTCACCAGGTTCTCCTTACCACTTGCTAGTCAAAATTCCAATTCAAATTTCCTTTGGGATCTGCGATTGGTATCCAAGACTAGCAGGCTCATTCCACAGCTGGACTAATTTAATTTTTTTTTAAATGACACGAGCAGTCAGCCTACATGCATTTGTTTTTCATCTCCCTGTATACTCTGCCATGGGACAAAAGAAATATCTCTCCTCTGGGAATAAAGAAGCAAAATAACATTTATCTTCCTAAAGCCTGCTCCAAGCTCCTTGCACATGTACAACTGTCCTCATGCCAATTTTTTTGTTTCAAACTATTTTGGTGACTCAGCTGGACAGTGGGACACAATAAATGAAGATAGCTGGTTTCTCTAGGGACTTTGTTCCACATAAAGAGAAAAAGTTCAAAAATCCATGAGCATATGCTAAATGATAATTCATGCAGACCATGCAATTCAGCCCCATGAAGGCAGCCAGTCACACATTCCAAAAACTGTAAGGTTATGTTTTAAAGGTGTGCATAAGCTAATAAGCTCAGCTGTTCCCGTGCTTATTAGAAGCTAATTCAAGGATCTGTGCTGTGCTCCTGCTGAGCTGCAACATTTGCCTGATTAATGTTTTTCAGCATGAGCATGTAGGGAGTGATTACTTTCCTCTGTTTCTTTAGGCAGCAAGTCTACCTCTGCTACAAGACATCTGTAAGCATTTAAGGAACATTTCCTCTCAGGCAGAGGATCCAAGCATTCTGTTCATCAAAGAATGCTGTTAGATCATGGCCTCAAGGTCCCACTTACCAGTTCAGGTTCAAATTCAAGCTGTCCCAGTGTTATTTTGATCCAGACTTTTGTTAATATTACCTTGAGAAGGAAAAAGAAAGAAAATGAGAAGAAAGTTGTAATTTATGTTAACTACCCCTTAGCTCCCTTTCTGAAATACCAGATATGAATACTAATCACAACTTCCTAGCAGCTGCACCTGCTTTGAGCAGAGGAAGAGCAATCCTTCCAATGGCAGCTACCTGAGCACTCTGTAGTGATCCAGGATTTCAGCGCTCCAGTTTCAGAGTAGCAGGTTATGGCCCCAGGTACAAAACTTCAAGCAGAGACCCTGTCCTGCAGGATCTGTTTGAGTTATCCAACATGTGCAGTTTAGGCTCTCTATAGTTTCCGACTGCTTTTCAGCTTTCCTCCTCAACTTTAATTTCATTGGCTATATACACAAGTTTTTCGGCTTCTCAGTCTGGTTTCAGTACAAGAATTCAACAAGAATTCCAACAGACACAGTATGTTTTACCTCAGACCACTGACTCCTGTGTGATTCCCTACTCTCGTAAAAGGAAACCCAGCACAGTCTCAGCAATCCTTTGTGGAAAAAAAAAAGAATCTAAAAGAATAGGGAAAACGGTGGTATTTTCCATAAAGCTTACAGGGGAAAAATAAAACACACAAAAAAAAAAGATGAAAAAAAAGCATTAAAAAAATTATGTCCCCAAACATACTGTAGTATATTCTATTCTTCATATAATAGTACCAGAAAGTTAAAAGCATAACACTAAAACTGTATAAACTCTTGGTTTATAGAATTTACCTTGCTTTAATTTTGGCAATAAATTCTAGTACTAACAACAGTTATTAAGAAAAAAAAAATAGGAAGATAACTAGCTGGGAAGCATTTCAAAATCAAAGGGAAACCTGGTGTTTATTTGGTGGAGAGTGTTGGCAAGAGAATACAGCATTAATGAACAAGCCTGCTTTGCATTAGACAGCACATTTTTGNCTTCCTTCCTTCCTTCCTTCCTCCCTCCCTCCCTCCCTCCCTCCCTCCCTCAACAATTTTTGCATGGATACTGCAACTTTTGAGAAAGTATATGAGTTTTTACATTGAATTTTCAGTATGTTATCATTTTACTGTCCACTCTGGAACAGTGCAAGAAGAGGAGTTAGGAACTTGACAGTTCTCAGAAACACAGGCAGCAGTACATGTCTGAGGCGTGTCCCCCTCAGGTTCTCAACTGAAATGTTCCGCCCTTTATAAAGCACTCAGTTATTCCTAGGGCTAGAGAGAAAGAGATGGACCAGTCAGGATGTCTGAGGTGCCAAGCTCCCACACTGAGGCAGCCAGACAGCCTGGACTTCTGCACATTGGATAGGAAGGACAGCCTGAGAGGAGCAACTTCCACTCTGGTCTAATTTCTACTCTAGAAATTGGTTTAATTGTCTGGCAAGTGGGAAAAGTTCTTAATAGAGGCTCAGTCACAGTCTCACATCTCCCATATTGATTTTTTTTTTTTTTAAAGCACCTTTTCTGAGAGCAGGAGTGTTTTGGCTTGTAGCTGCTTCTTTCACAGCTTTGGAATGGGATTTTCCATACAGATTTGGACACAAAAGCCTGGGGTCAGAAGTCTGCTTCTGTATTGCACCCACACAGTGCACAGTCCAGCAAAGGTCTCCTCCTGTGGCTAACACTGCTGCCCTAGGAAAAATAGTTACATGTCATTTCAGTAGGGTCAAGAATAGAAAATTTACACTTACCATGACAAGAAGTTCTGCTTGCTCCAAAATAAAATATAAAGTTATGGTGAAGAGTAAAATACATCCATTCCCACTCTGGTCATTCTGTTGAATCAGCACTTGCAATATCCTTTTCCATGCCTGTGGGGCAGGCACAAAATGTCAGATCTCCACTCCTCAACAGCAGGTTCTTCAGTGGCTGAGACACCTTTCCATTGACAAACCCAACTCTGTGAATTCCTTCTCCTTGCTTGGAAGGATGGTGACATTTACTATTTGACTGTAATAATATAAACAGACATTTGTTCTTTTCTGTTTGCCCCTAGACTCCTTGGGATTTAACCTCCCATTTGCCTGCAAAAACTGCTTCATGCATAATCAACACAGAGAGATGCTATGAAACTGTAACTGTAATTGTGAATCAGAGAAAAATTCAACTCCATTATGTATTACCATGCGCTGTCAGAAAACTTAATCTGCCCTTATTTTTTATGTACTAGTCCGAAGCATGCTTAGTTTGAGATGTAGCACAGCATTGACAAACCAGGTGTAACCTAATTTATTCAAACATATTTGCAGGTTCAGCCACAGAACTAAGAGCACACCAGAAGTCCAAAATCTTTCTCTGCTGCTCCAGCAAGTCTTGCAGGCTGAGCTGATCCAGGTCTTGCAGCTGTGCTCAAGCCAGTGCCCAAGACATCTAGATTAAAAATAGGAAAGCTCCAGTATTGTTCCAAGTCCTCCATGTGTGTATATATACATAGATGCACACATACAGACCAGTAACATCACTTTGGGGTTTTTTCCTGAATTACCAACCCATGCAGGAAGACAAAATTTAGTATAATTGGAATTTTGATGTGCTCATCTTTTAATATTTGCTATGGTTTAACTTATTAAAGTTAAAAGGTATCTTTTCAACCATCTTAAACCAAGTCCGTCTATAAATAAAGACTCTTTGTGGAAAAAAAAAAAAATTTAAGGATTACCCTGCTGTTCCTTTTAGGATTCAGTTCACAGTTCAGTCTTATGTTAGAGATGTGTGAATGGCTTCTGAAGCAAAGTACATTTCTATAGGCCTGGCACACAGTGATAAACTGAGTCCTATTCAAGAGAAAACACAACTTCATCAGCAAGGACTTGGATCAATGCTGGTACAATCGATGCCCTGACAGGAGAAATGGGGGTTGTTGTGACCATTACATACATATATTTCATACAGATGAGGTTTCCTATTGATGATTGTTGAAGAGGAGAAGGATTAGTCTAATTAAAGCTGAGGACCTGGGAGAGATATATTCAAGTCTCCTCATCTGGGATAGATTTGCTGTGAGACTTGGCCCATGGCAAAGTCTGCCTGTGCTTAAGATTCCCATTTACAGAAAATGGAAAAGTAGCTTTTCATTTCTTTTAGGGATTTTGTGCAGATAAATATGTGGTACTTACAAGTACCATGTAAGAATGTAAAAAAACCCCTGAACAACAGCCTCAAGAAGATGAGCATGATACTTATTCTTTTGAAGCAAGGACATTAAACCAGTCAAGCAGAAGTATATCATTAAACTATTCTTCTTTCTGAGGCTGTAAGTAAGCTCATTCCCCTGAAGGTGACTTGTCAGGAACATATGCATTTTCTGTAAGCTACCGATCTCTATTTGCAGTTTGTTAAATATTACTGAGAATAGAATTAAGGCATTTATACCTACAAATGTGGTATTCTCAATGGCTACACACAGAATCAACTACCTGTCAAATTTCCCCATCTTGCACCAAGAAGAAATAAGGTAAGAGGAATGGGATTTCTCTTCCCTAATCTAATAGCACAGACATTTAAATCCAAGTCAGTCACCCCAGGCTCCCTCTCAAGTTCATGTCGTGAATACATTCCTTCTAGCATGTGATTCATCTCATCCTAAAGCAGACAACTAAAAATAGGTCAGAAATGCAGACTAGGAGGTTTTTTACTCCTATCAACTACTGCAGCAGCAGGTTAACATGAGAAGCTTACCTGAAAAGGTCTATATAGTGTCCCACCATGTTTCAACTTCGTGTCATTTTTTTGTGCAGGCTTTTTCTCATTTCTCTTACATGCATTTAGAAAGTCTTTTAGCATAGTCTAAAATAACAGTTTCCCAAAATACAACATGTTTAGAAAGAATGGTAAATGTAAATTATACCTCTTACATCCCATGAGATGAACATTTGTCCTGCAAATTAATTGCACTAAAATTTTCTGGAGCTTGAGTTTGTCATCTACAGTTAGGTAAAAAACAGACAAAGTTAAAACCCACAGTGGTCTTTTTCTTCCTCCTAAAATAGTAGATGTTCCTGTTTCCACAAAAATGTGGAGCCTCCTAAAGTCAGGCTATACAAACTATGGGAAAAGAGTATCTGTCATCCCAATATGATCTTTTTTTTTATTAACCTATCTTTTTCCAAGCTCCTTAAGAAAATATCTGTTTTCTCTTCACCTTTATACACATTGTTGTGCAATAAGAAGGCTCATTCACCCCTCTGCAAGGAAAATCTCAGTTTGCCTGCAGGATCAATCCCACATACAATTCAAAGATTTGCTCAAAAATTTCAGAATATTTCTGCACAAGAATAAAGCTCTGTCAATAGTAATTTAGACTAAGGTATATGTTGATAGTTTAAAAAAATCCCCACATATATTTTGCCCATGAACACTGGGATTTAAGACAGCATTTGTGCCTTGAAAAAAGAAAAGCTTTCAGAAGTCTTGATAAATTTTCCTAATTTGACTTCAGTGATCAATAGCGTGTGTACAGTAGAGGCATCTGGGGAAGACCTACTAAATGAGCAGTCACTTTCACCAGATAAACTCTCTTATTAGTGGTTACTTTAGAAACAATTGCTTCTGAAATGAAAGATGAGTAAAATTACATCTAAACTATTGCCTTTAATACACCAAAGAGTACCTTAAAATGCACTGAGGAGGAAAGATATCATATGATTTTGTGTCTTTTTCACACAGCACTAATGGAAGAAAGAAAACAGGATCATAGTTACAGAGCAGAAGTACAGATCTTCTTGTTGTTTTTATGATATTAAAAGGACAAAAGAAAAGTGTTGTTTTAAAACCATTTCAGAATAAAAGAGAGGAAGGGAATTGGTCTGATTTTTATTACCCTTGTTAAATGTTCAATTTATCCTTTTACTGACAAACCTCTTCACATGTTCGATAGATCTTAGGGACCTGTGATCTTCCAAGAAAAAAGCAATCCTGAAAATATAAACTCCATTAAAAATACCATTATCACCTTTTTTAATAGCCAGATGAAAACAGCTGAATTTTATCCCTAGAAGCTACATCAGTAGGTGAGGACCTGACATATTCCTGACACCCTCAGCAGAGGAGGCACCAAGCATCTGGAGATCATTTTCCATGCATCCCAGATGTGCCCTGTGCTGCTCCCCATTCTGACTGCAGGTGCCCAGGTGCTGGCAACGGGGAGCAGCAGAGGTAGCCTTGATAAGGAGAAGCTGAGGTTGTCCTGTGCCAGGCACAGCCATCTCCAGGACACCTACTGCAGGGCACAGCTGAGCCCATCCACAGCCCTTCTGGCTCCTTTGTGGGGACATGTTTCAGACAGTAAAAAATGCTGCACAGCAGCAGTGAGAGAGGAGTGAGAAAAACATGAGAAATAGCCCTGTAGACACCAAGGCCAGAGAAGGAGGGAAGGGGGTGCTCCAGATTCCCCTGCAGCCCCTGGAGGATCCAATTGTAGTCAAAAGACATTCCCAAATGACTACAACCAATGAAGAGTACATTCTGCCGCAGAGGAAAACTGTGGAGGGTAAAGAGCAGCTGAGGGGAGCTGTTATGAGCTGAGCCCAAACCTGCTGCATTTCTGTACTGCTGGCTAAGAGTTGGTAGCACATGGAAATTTCAGTTCATTCATTGAACACTGGGCATCACCATTCACCAATTTAGTTTTGGTCCTTTCAGTCTTGAGTAAGAGTAGTACTCTTTGAATTCCGCATACACAGGCTGTGGTAAGATAATAGATACAGTACTTTGGATAAACCCTGTATAACCAGGACAAAGCAAGAGAGGTAAAATAGTGGTTTTACTCTATCACCAAAACTGCATCTAGGTCCTTGTTTAAGTTAAAAGAAATCTCAAAGATCATTTCTGTCAAGGAAATTTGCCAGAGCTTAGGAACACGGTACTCACATACCATTTTTCTACAGGGATATAGAAGAGGCAATAGAGATACCAATTTGGGAGTCTTCTACATTTGTCCTTCACCAAAGGGGAATCCTGGAGCAGTTGGTGAGGCTTAGTAGTAGCTCCATTGGCAAAGCCATAATAGAATATTTTATTCTGAAAAAACATTTTTATTTGCAGTAAAACAAAAGCAACAGAAAAACATTTCTTCTTGAAAAGTCTGGTATTTTCATGGTGTGAAGCCACATGAGGATGCAGCAAAAGATTTAGACATCGATATCTTTTTGGGAACCCAGTGTTCTGGCCCAGTATTTCAGCAAAATTCAGTCTCATATGCATGCACACACACATACACAGGCCTTCTACATTTGTTGATCTCTAATTTCTTTTTCCTCTTGACAGAGCTTATAATAAATCAGAAAGTGTAACAGGCAGAATTACCACACAAGAGAAATGAACTGGAAAAATGGATAATAGTGTTTATGTTCATAATTTACATTCCATTTGCAGCTTCATTCAGAACTGCAGCCTGGTAGCCAGTTGCAGCCTATTCAAGTGAGTCAAATAAAAGACTTTTATTATTTTTGGTGAACGATCTCTCAGTTTGCCTGTAAATAAAATTATTTTTGTTAAAAACTATTGAATTTACTCTAGGTAATGAATCATTTGTGGCACGCTCTGAACACACCAATACAGAGAGATGCCTGGACAGGAAGCTTTTATCTGAACTGGTGGGCCAGCAGCATCAGTTCTGGCACTTCTCAAGTTTGCAATTATTGAAAGGACTGTCCAGAAAAAAACCTTTCAAATTTAAATTTAATAAAACTGGAGACAGAAAACAAAACTCAACGCACTCCTCCACTCTCTTACAGAGAAAAAAAAAAAAACTAAAAAGAAAAAGAAAAAAATTTCCAGACTATTTCAACTAGCTTTCAAAATGCACTTTTGTAATTTGTTACCAAGAAATGTGAAATACTCCTAAGTGTATACAGCACATTACCAAATAAATAGGTTTTCTGACAGCTTTTTCAGGCAAACAGATGAATTGACCTATGAAAAAAAATAGGTTATGTCAGATATTAAAACATGAACAAAATATAATTTGTCATGAAACTACATGGCAAGTTTTGATCTCAGCTGGTTCTAAAAAAAAAGAGTGGTGTTTTTTTTCAAAAAGGGTCATGGGCAGCAAAAAAAAACCAGCTGCAGACAGTTTGTCATAAACACCTGTGTTGCAGAAGCAACATACAACTTAAAGCTTGCTAGCTGACCAGCCTTGAAAAATCTTTGTCATTTCCATTGTGTTGAAAAGTGAGACTGAAAAACCTCTTTTGCCTCACATATTTCCTGTTGATTTTCCCAGACAAGCCAGAGAAGAGACACAGAGTTGGGTGTCCTGCTCCCTCTGCAGTTCAGCTATGGTACAATTCTAGAAAATCTAATTTTCAATTCTCTTAGGCAGGAAAAATTAAAGCCAATATTTTCAAACAAAGTTTCGGTTTGAGAAAATATGCACTAATGCACAACAGTCCAATAGAAAATTTTTGATCAATTTCACTTTTAATCTGAAAATATCTGTGGGAAAATCATCCTTCCCTAATTGCCAGAGAGGTTCATAGGGCCCCTCAACCCACTGCCATCTTTCCATCCTTCATCTTTGCAAAACATCCCTGGTTTCTCAGGAATTCCTTGGACTTTGAAACTGCTCCAGACCCATAATCTGCAGCAATGGGAATACAAGAGGCCCTTGCTCACAACAAGATGTATATTTCACTCCTCATCTTCTGCCTGCAGATCTCCTGTCCCTCTCTTGCCCCTTAATTCCCTGCCAACATTTTTGTTCTTCTTGAACAACAGGCCAAGTCATAAATGATACCTTTTCACTATTGAGAAACCATTTTCTAGTGAAATTTTACAGCTAAGAAAACCCTACCATTCAGCCACCTAGAGCAGGATGGGACATAAATAGATATTTGCTATCCATACATTCTACACTTTCTGTTATATGTAACACATAACACAAAGGAGACAGTTTGCTTCAGCTGTAATCATGAATCTGTAATAAAGGGCTCAGTCAAACTGTGAATATGCTACACTAGCTACAAATTGTTCCTAATCTACATACATTTCCAGCTCTGGCACTCAGTAGATAGGGAATTTGTCATATCTCCTAGATAACTGTGCAGCTATTGTACTCAAAAATATTGCCCCTTTCCTCCAGAGACAGCCTGAAGGATGTTTGAAACTCTGTGAACTTTTTGAAAATATCCAAACCTTGGGCAAGAGCTACAAAGACAGAGAAGTGGTTGGTTGGAGCATGGTGCTAAAAAAGCCAAGGTCATGGGTTCAATCATGGGCCACTCACTTTAGAGCTGGACTCCATGATCCTTGTGGGTCCCTTTCAACTCAGACCATTCTGTGATTCTCAAGTGAGATTGCTAAAAATAAGAGTTAGGTGAACAGAACTTCTTTTTCATTTCTTGAGAACACATTCTTGCAAAACATTTTCTTGCAAGCCTGAACAACAGGCCTAAAGCTAGATCTCAGACCTCTTCTTATTGCCCGTGTGACACATGAAGATCAGAACAGATATTCTGCATAAAAACCAGATCCATTTTCCTTCCCTTACACAGCAATACAAAACTACCTATACTCAAAAGGGTGCAGCCCTGAGTGATCAAATGCAGCAAATAGTCAATGGTCCTAAAGCAGCTTCACTAAATCCACTCTTCAGTAACACAAACCTTGGCCTGAAGTTCAGCTCCCAGCAGCAGCTAGGCAGTAGAGCCCTGTATATACTTATCTAGGGAAAACATATTGCATACAGCACATTCCTATTTCATGCTCTAATTAAAGAAATGCAAATATACCTGCAATTTTACCCTAGAGACCCACTAATTTGCATTTTTTCCTCATAGAATCATTTTGACTTATCAGCATGACTGTAAGTTATCTGAAACATGAGGTGATATCATGAACTCTTCCTCAAAATTGCTTTCAGAAACTGGAAGAACCTTTGATTTTCGCTATTACTAAAGATCTACTGTGCAATCCACAATCATCAATTTAGAGCAAAATTCTGAACCTGAGGTGAAAACTTATTTTTCCTCCATTCATCAGAGGAATGCACTTCACTGTACAATTTTCCTGAGGTCAAAAAAGAGTATGCTTGTCAAAACAAAGCTTTTAAACAGATGTTTTCTATATGTTAGTATGAATTCAAAGATTCATTTATAAAGTTTTAATGCTCATGTTATACATTAAGGTCAAATTAGAATCTTTTCTATATAAGAAAGATACATCTTTCAACTTGTATTTTTACATGCAATACTTCATAAATTGACTTCAAGATTTGACTTTAAAAATAAGAGTTCATACGACAGTGCATTAGCCATTCTTCTGGCTTTTCCAGCCCATGTTTAAAATTTTAACATTGGTCAAGATTGGAAAACATCTTAATTTTTCATCATACCAGAACTAAAGTTACTGGGTGCTGAAGTTCAAATGCAGTGCCCTTCAGACAAAAATTAAAGGACTTCATTTCTAGTTAAGAAGAATATAATTTAAGTACGAGCAGAGTGAAGACACAAACATCTCTTCTGTGCTTGTTTCACAGAAAATGAATATTTAGGAGCCCATTAAAGTAAACAGTGCCTGTAGAAGCAAGTACAGCTTAGTGTTTAAGATAGATAACCAAATACAAACAGACACAGAAAACAGTCTTTTCTCTTCCCCTTTATTTCTACCTGCATGTGGCTGCAGCATTTAACCTGTTCAAGCTCCATTTCTTTAGCTGATGACGTTTGGATTGTGCTGGCAATTAGCCTGGGGAGGCAAAGACTAATGACCCCAATTATTGTGGGAGGCACAGCTGGAGAGTCTTAAAAGCTAAAGTTTATCAGAGTGCGTGTGGGGGTGTAGGGTGTTCCAAACAGGACAGCTTTCAACAGCCTGAGATACCTAAATAGGGTTGCAGCGTTCTTGCTCTGTATTGTAAGTTGAAGTCCTTCATTGGCAAAAAGGGATTTTTTTTCTGAAATATTATTTTATGACAAGGAGAACTTTTGAGAGGTATAAGAATCACATTAAAAGTGCCCACGTGTATTCAAAAGCACCTTTTATTTCTGTAACTGTGTAGCCATGTTAATTGAGTATTGCCACTACTAGTAATGGATTGCATTCTTGGAGTGAGTTTGAAAGGCCTCTGTTGGCAGAATGAGCTATTTGTGACTTCCACACAATGTGGTAGTGCAGAAAATGCAGCCTGGTGTGAGAGCAGAACCCCTGACAAATGGGGGTTCAGAAAGTGGCACAGGTGAATACTGACACGGCCTGGAAAGAGGTGGGTCCAGAGTTAGGTATATGTTGGACATCTTGCCTGTCTGACCATCCCATATGTACATCTTGCCCTTATGACCTGTGAAAAGAAATCCAAGAATACAGAGTGTAAGGGCCATTAGAAGGAGAGGGCTTGCAGCAGCTACTCAGTCACTGTCCTTGTAACAACATACTTTAAAATATTGGAAGAGTTATAACCAAAGTATTAGCAGAAATCATTCATAAAGCTTTTCTGAAAAGCAAGATAGGACTCCATTTTCTCTGAGAACACGACTATTTTCATAAAGAAAATAAGAACTCTTCTCATTGGATCATAATGAAAATCTAGGTGAAGTGTTATGTGAGTTTGTATGGGACTGCAGTCGAAAATATTTTTACACCATGTTATATGTTAATATTCTTCTAAGATATAAATTTACCCTTCCAGATTTCAGTCCAGCTGTATGTTTTGCTTCTGTTTCTGAAGAACTTTGTAGTGTCCCATGCAGACAAGCTGGAGCCAGCCCTGCCCGTTCATGGAGCTCAGTGAGTACATGCTCTCCTCAGGCGCTTTGCACACACAAAATTTATGCTCTTCATTTTGCTCAGAGGAAAGATCACTCCAAGCTCATGACAAAGGTGAGCTCTGTGTGTCCTAGACCTACCCACAATGATCAGTTGGGTAGCATGTAAGTCCATTTTAAACCTCCACTGGGAAAGCTGCTTTTGTGAGATGGTTCCATGGTTCTCAGGCTCCATTAGGGTGCAAATGTAAAGGACTGAACCATCTTCCTAGATATACTTTTTATTTCGCTGTCAGAAGTATAGCATTCCTTTGAAGTACTAAACTATTTCCATTGTCTATAATGAGACCCTTCATGTGTGAGAAAAGTGCATAGATTGTGCACAAGTATAAGCAACAACAGGGTATTTCAAAGGTAAGAGAACCTGAAGATATACTCGGTGACATGAGGTGACATTCCACTCGGGGAAATGATAACAATCCATTTCAAGACCCAGAAAAAAAGTACAAAGAGACAGCTACCTTTTTATTTTCCTTTTGGAGACCGAGTTTCTCCAAGTATTACTATATACTTTTGGTTCACTGGACTTGAAGTGTTTTTTAGGACTAAATAGATCCCATGCGTGTTTAGTTTTGTAGTAACATGCATGTTGAATTTTACAGATCATGACCAGAGATGTCCAAAGCTATCAACAAAATAAAAATACACTATTCAGACAAGTCCTACCTACCTCTGAATTAAAATCTCCAGGAATGAAGGCATTGCAAATAAACAAAACAGATGGTCTAAGTATTGTATATGTAATGAACAGACAAAGGGGGAAAAATTGCCACATTTTGTTTTTTTTTCCTCTGCATTGAATTAGATTGCATTGAATTCACATAGTCATGCAAGGAGAGAAGGTTGGCAAGGAGAGAAAGTTGGCAAATATTCATTTACCAATCTCCATATGCCGAAGTAACAAAGTTAGCTAATATGTTCCTAGGAGTGCGTGTTCTTCCGAATCTCTTCAATTCCCCCTGCCACACAGCCCCTTGGCCAGCAGTGTGAGAGCTTCGCTGTCTCCTGCAGCTGAACTGCTCATTAGTGCCGTGGTTGATAGCATTGCACGCGGCAGCGCACACTGTGCTGGAGCAGAAGATAAGAAAGAAAATGAAAGTAGTAATTTTCTTTAGCTCAGGCTTTTTCTCCACGTTGATGTGATTTGTTAGAACGCACTTAGTAATTTGAGAGTGTTTCTTTTTCCCCAGTCAGGTTCCAGCAGTACTTTCGTGGTGCCCTGGGGTGCCTGTCACTCTCTGACATCTGTTACAGTTGAAGGCCATCAGCTGGGTTTGCATGTCGAAAACAAATTCTCAGTGGGGTCCACAATTTCTCTGCACTGTTGCTGTGCAGCAAAGTCGTATCTATTGATCACTGACTGTAACTGTGGTAGGTCAACAATTACTGCTGATGGGAGCTCTCCCACGCCTCAGTGCAGCAGCACGCATTTGTGTTGCTCTAAATGAGCAGGTGGAGGGAGGGGACTTGGTTATGTGAGACAAGGAAAGGCTCTGCTCCTGAGCAGCACTTTTATAAACAAAGAAATTTTAAACCACTTAAATGTATAAAAATAAAACCAGATTATCTAATGCAGAGTATCCATTTGGCACAGGGGAGAAAAGAAAATGCCAGTAAAATTGACGCTTGCACAAGATTAAATGTCTACATCAAAAAGTCAGAGATGATAAATAAGTATTCCTAAACTCTCTCAATACTTCATCCTACATCTGATTTTTCAAATAAACACACACACACAGAGAATTAAAGAAGTACTAATGTATTTTGGGAAGTATTAAAACAATTTCTGCTCAGAAATGAAGCTACTTTAGACAATATTCCTTCCCTTACTTTTTAAAACATTATAAGACTTTGCAACTTCAATCAATTCAATTCCACTCTATAAACAACAATCACTGTGCTAATTGTAGATAGGAGAATAACACAGATGATAGCATATTTTTAAATAGCCCTACACAGATTTGGACACTTAGGGGTTTTTGAGAGAAAATAGAGTAGAATTCAAGCCAGGAATTTGGCAATGATGTGGAATAACACATGTTGCTTTGTAACAGAGGTGAAAATACATAAATGTCAAGCTTGTCTCACTGCCCGCAGCCTTTGTATATATTTGATACAGCGATCAGATTTCCCAAACCAAGATCTTGTTTTAGCCTTGGTTACTAAGACAGAGTGCAATTGGCCACTGGCACATACCTTGAAGGAGTCCTGTTTGTGAGAACTCCCTGTCAAGTCAACCAGTCAAATAACAAATCTGATTTCTACCATTTTACCTCTCAATTTGGAAAGAAGCAAATGGTGTTTTAAGTATATACTTTGCCAACCATGTCAAATGCATTGCTGCCAGAAACAGGACCAGGAAAGCTGTTCTCCTGCTCCCTAGACCATCTCACACACTGTTCCATGTCTTCTCCCAGTTGTGACCAAGGTCTTTGTTTCTTTCCCCCAAATATGTCCTGGTGAGGAGACTTCTGTCAGGCTACGTGACCCCAGTGCCAGGAGCTGGTAACTTTTCACTGGGGAAGAAGGTCTGCAGCTCTGGTTTCCCAAATAAACCTGAAATCATGAAAATATGCCAGTCCTCTCCTCTCTTAGCAGAAATTATATTTTGTCTCTGAAGTAACTCATAACATGCCTTTACTGGTATGTTTGGTAAGGAGGCTCAAATAACCCTGTCTTAATCTTGTAAACCACTCCTGAGCAGAGCAGAGCTACTCATTCTACTGCATCCATATTTTCATTAACTCTATTCACCATCTTGACATGAAGAGGAGACTAAGGAACAAACACACACAAATTGACAGATGTTATTCTACAAACAAGAAAATCCATTCATTCAGAGGAAAAAGTCTTTGCCACACTTACCATGAAACATTAATTTGCTTCATGGCACCTCAATAGAGATCGGGGATGGGTGGAAACAGGAGTTTCAACAAGAAAGAAAATAGGAACCAGAAACACAGGTAAATAGAAAACAAAAAATAATTATTCATTTTTAAGTCCTTGCAGACAGTTTTAGCGTTAAAGGCTGCACTTGAAATATCAGAAGTGCCCAGAAAATAATAGGACAAATACCAATAGAATCAAATCTAAAACTTCATAAAGTGCAAATGAGAGACATTTGAATTACTAACACCACTGTGATGTAGGCAAAATGGCTAAAGCATTTCCAATAATTCCTCTTTCCACTAATTACAATGATACTCCATGGAATTAAACCATGGCAACAGTCTTGTCACTTTCAAACAAAGAACATGATTTGAAACTTGTGATAGGAAAGAAAGTAAGTGACAGAATTACAAATGAAGTGGATTGGAAAGGTTTCTGGATTCAGTCATACCCAAACAAATATTAGGTGATAACTATAATATTTAAGATGCTGTCTTCTGGAAAAATAACAACATGGTGCTTCCTCTGTATTGCTTAAAACTTTGAAAGCATAGGAGGGGAATAATTTTTTTACCTCTTCTATGTATCTATTTGTTTCATATTCAGCAATTTTAAACAGTGATTGAATACACGAAACATCTTTTCTGTATCTCTAAAAAAGTTGTTTTCCCTCCCTGTGTCTAAAAGGATACAACAAAGTACTAGTAACTTGGGATACAGATCTCATATCAATGCTCCAGTGGCATCAGTCATGGCAAATACAGTTGTATGATCATAAACCAAGTCAAATGCAGAAAAAAGCTTGTTCAGACTGTATTTTTCTCTTTTGCTCTAATAATTTCTGGATCTTCTTTCTTACAAGGATAGGCTGAGAGAGTTGGACCTGTTCAGCATCCAGAAGAGACAACTGAGAGGGGACCTCATCAATGTCTGTGAGTGTCTGAAGGGAGGGTGACAAGAGGATGGATCCAGGCTCTTCTCAGTGGTGCCAAGCAATAGGACAAGAGGCAATGGGCAGAAACTGATGCTCAGGAAGTTCCACCTAAGTATGAGAAAGAACTTCTTTATCATGCAATGACTGAGCCCTGAACAGATTGCCTAGAGAGGTCGTGGAGTCTCCCTCACTGGAGTTATTCAAGAACCATCTGGACACAATCCTGTGCCATGTGCTCTGGGATGACCGTGCTTGAACAGTGATGTTGGACCAGATGAACCACTTTGGTCCTTTCTAACCTGACCCATTCTGTGATTCTGTGATTTCTGCAGTAAGTTTGCCATGTATAACTGCAAACACTGCTTTTGTGGCCTCTAATTATAATCACCTCATGCCTTTCTGCTTTTAGACTATTGTACTTCTTATTCGCTATCATGTCCCCAGTATGAAAATGCTTCAGTTTAGCCTAACTTGTTTTTTTACAAGAATTTCACCTCCTTTGTCAAACCTTAACTCTGGGTGTCAAAGAAATCTACAATGACAGATTTGCCGCACTTCTGTGTACGTTATTTTCTTCCAGCACCATAAAATTCTCTCTCAACAACTTCAGCTCACTTTCAAAATCTTATACTTTCTACTGCCTTCAAAATTATTTATAAATCTTACTTTTTTATACTTTGGGGCTTGGGGGTGTGGTGAAGGGAATGTCATTGACTGGGGTATTTTTGCTGTTGTTGCTTTTAACTCTTACTTGGTTTATTAAAGTCTCTGTTGCCCAATTCAATAAACAGAAAATAATCAAATAACCCGGGAAACATTTTTACTGTTGTTGAACATCTTATTCTTTCATTCAGGTTGTTTCTTCCTTTTGTTTCTTCCTGCCACCCAATGCATGCTGGTTAATCCACCACTTTAAATACATCCATTGAGAATCAGCAACAATGAAGGAAAAGCTCCAAATTCCTTTTCCTTCATGTGCAATGTGATCAGCAACACAGAATTTTTAAATTTTGCTAATTCTTATTTTTAGTCTACACTTGGGAGCTTCTTTTAAATGTATAAACCAATTTAGTCACTTCATTAAGACCTTCAAAATATATGAATAGAGGCTATGGTGTCATATTCTCATACAGTAATATTCTGATAGAAGATTTATTTATTGTATTTGGGTATTGTTCCTAGACTATTATGTCTATTTTCTTTGCCTAACATTTGATTGATTAAGAAAACTGACAGGTTATATAAGTGTAAGCCTTTTCAGTGGTGTAAAAAATGACTGGATTTCCCACACTGACAGTAACAGCAAAGCAGAGACAGAAGAAAAAGATTAACAACAGTTTAATTCCTGTGTGGAAATGGGTTCTGTATGGATACTGATCTAAATTTCCCATTTAGCACCCTAATGAACAAAAAGAAAAAGAATTTGAAAAACCAAATTCTTATCAGTCAGGTAGTCTGCATAAAATGCATTTTTAGGTCTATGCAACATTGCAAGGAACTACCATATGGACTAATGCTGCTAATCCTACTTGAGCCCACAATCTTAATGAGCCAATTTAAGTAAGTCAGGAGATAAGCTCTGCTTTTCTGTGTGATGTTGAATTTCATGAATAGCAAGGAAGAATTATCATTAAGAGCCTTTGTAAAAGTAGCAGAAATACTCCTAAGAAAGCAGAAGCAATTGAAATTGCACGAAGTGCATGTCATGAAGCAGATTAAAATATGTCTGGAAAGAACTAAAAATTGTATTTAAATTGGATAAATGCAGCATACCTTGCTCTTTTGCAGTTTAAATTGCAATTCAGTTTCTAATCAGTCAGATCATTTCAAATAAGAAATAATAATGGAGTCTGTTTCTATATCAGTGATTACATGCAGAGCAAATTTTGCTGAAATAATCCAATTATTCTTTCTATTTACTTTGGTGTCATGCTGCCTCCAAGTAATTACCAGAAAAGTCGGACAGATGTACTTCCATAGGAATTATGCTGGTACCAGCAGCTAGCATTCAAATGTCATGTAGGAACCAGCAAGTGAAACTCTTAATTCCTGGATGGTGCTTCTCGTTGACATAAAGTTTTTTGCTGAGAGTTATTCAGGCTCTGGCAGTTCCTCTGATGACTCTTATTGTACATTCTCCAGATACTTGGCAGATGTGGTTTGTGCCAGAGATGAGCGGCTACACCTCAGCTACCCCAATTCCTTGCTTGGCATTTAGGGCAGAGTCAAAAAGGGGCTTTGTTGGCCCATGAGCAGATGAGGTGTAGAAACGTCCACTTTGCTGAGTTTGACCTGCCATGGCACAAGCAGTCAGGTGCTGTGTGTGAGGGACCTGGTCCTACGCTGGGAGGACACTGGAGACAGTGTTTGCTGCAGTGGCACGCACAGCACTTTTCTCCTCTGGACCTGACATTTCAGTGACATGTTAATCATGGCTGCTCTCAACAGAGTAGATAAAAAAAGATGTAAGAGCTCCTCAGGGATTATGAATATTTTATTTTTAGAATAATGTTTACTAATAGGACTATGTTTATGTAGAAGAGATAAAAGTTGTCATATAAATTTCTATTTGGGATCCAGTATGACTTCTACTAGCCTCTGACAGTTTCCATTTGACAAAACAGAAGAGACTTGTGTCTTATTAGTGGGTTTTTTTCCTTTACTTTTTCCTTTTGGGAAATAATAAGAGGCAATAATTTTAAACACATTTGGAGATTGTATCTCTTTCACAGACTTATGCAAGAAAACCGATTTATCAAACTAGCTAATAAGTCAGAGTTCTAAGGCTTTTTTAAAAGAAAAAATCAACTTGAAAGAAAAGGCAATTCTTCACTAAATTAGAATGTTTTGTTAAGAAAATTGAAGTGAAATGGAAAAATTTCTTGTATCACAGAAGCCAAATTTTCTGTTGTAGTTCTGAAATATCTCTCTTGCCAAACATATAAGAAAGGTATTTGTTGCTAGGGCTGTGTTATGCACAAGGTGTTCCTAAATAATTCAAGACAGCCGTTCATGCTGAAATCTTACAAATCTACTTATTAATTCCCTGTCCATATTCATCCATTCAGTCCAGTAATTCACCTTCTCCCTGTTGGACTGCTATTAACAATAAAGGCAAACATTGCGGCAGTGCTACTTTCATGCACACCCACAGACTTTGGCTTTTTAACTCTTCAAGCCCAGATGACTGATACATTTTCTTCTCCATTACTTTTTTATATATCCAAATATTTCTTTCTGAAACTTAGTGAAACAAATTCTTTTAGTATTGCTTAAGACACAATTCTTCTATGAAAGAACATTCAAGAAAATTGAACCTTCTGTTTTTATACACAGCTATTATTAGGTATTTCCCATTGTTAGTCCAAACATACAGGTTACAGTCTACACTCATGACTACTGAAAACACAGGCCAAGAGATCTTCAGGTAAAATTCTCCACAGTAAACTTCAGTGTCTATCTTATTTTGCTTCCACACTTCTCTCCTACAAAATTGATGGTGGAGTTAGTTTTCAGGTGAACCTGCGAAAACTGATAAAGTTAACTTCAGTTGCAGATGGAGAGATGTGGCCCTCTGTGTTGTGCGTGTATGCAAAGCAGTCATTTGCCCTTTGGTATGTAGATTTTAGGAGTCTGACCTCATATTTACTGTCTGAAAATCTGAATTGGACTCTAAAAGATCATTAAAACCAGGAGTAAATAAAAAGGAAGAACAACAACGCAAGATGCACTTGGCCTTGCTGAAAATCAATGGAGGCACAGTCAGTAAGAAAAGATTCCTCATTTCTAATGAAATTAGGTAATGTATTTAAAAAAAGAAAAGCTCTGAAATACAAGGCCACTTTGCACACACCAGCACCAATATGGCAGGCCTTGGGACTTAACCCTTTTCAGCAGTGTCCTCTGCATTTCCTTCTTTGCTTTTTCTCTATGTTCTACTTTTCACCATATGAACTTCATTCAAAATGAAGAATGTCCCTCTAGACTGGCTTACCCATATGGATTAAGTAAGCCTGGACAAATACAGAAATTTGTAAATATGAACAAATATAAAATAATAAACATGACAGTCATTACAAATTTCAGCCCATCAGAAGAAACTGCCTTAAAAATCATCACATTTTCTACCAAAAAAAAAAAGAATTAATTTGGAGGCAAATGTCACAAACCCTATCTAAACCTTCCTGTGATCCCTGAATAGGCTAGTTATTGCCTCAGGCTGTAAGCTGCACTGTTACTCAAAGCTAGAACGAATTATCAGGCATTGACACCATTACAGCAGCATACATTCATGAGATCTATACTTACACTAAATCTGTTTTGATCATTCCCCATTAAATGAAAGATGAGAACCTAGGGAAATTTCTACATGATTTTTTTTTCCATTATTATTCAATAAAAGAAAAAAATGCTGGAAATATTTTACAAGCTAGTAAACTAATTAGAAATTTGAAAGCACACTCTTCTCACAGTTTTATAGTCCTTTTTTTTTCCCTAATTAACACGATTCCTTATAACTTAAAAAACCTCTAGTGATACATGTTGCACATGCTCATAAATCTTGCCTTTAAATGCAAAAAATTGAAAAGCTTTTATTAGATTAGAAAACCTGCAGCAGTAACATCCTTCACAACTACTACCCAACTCCACCCCTTTGTGATGGGATAATTCTCAAAAAAAAAAAAATTATTTAGTCTTCTGTTGAGCCTCAGAGGAACCATGGCCCATGAACTTGCTGGGAACCCCCTGGGGAATTTTCCCATTAGGACCTGTGCCTTCAACCACCCCAGAGCCCATCTGCAGCACCGTGGACCCCAACTTCCCAGCATGTCTGTAGCCACCAAGACAGCACCAGAGCCCTCTGTTGTGCCTTCCATTCAATGGATGTCCATAAAATATTCAAACTCAGTTACTTCATCTTAGTTTTACAGATGAAGAGGTTTGCACATGGTTATTCACTGTTGGCTGTAGTTGATGATGACTACCCAGTCATCAGCTAAGGCTTGCTGGTGGCTTAGAAACATGAAATGGGAAGACCTGTAGGATCAGACCTACCGTACAATCAGTATAGGATTTGTCTACACTTGGGCCAATATTATAAAAAAGAAAAAAAATTCTGATAAAAGACTGGTGTGATAACCCATCTGCCAAATTTTAGAACCTGAATAACAGCCTGACAAAAAGTTTTTTCACTCTTCTTATACCAGAGCGCAGCCAGCCCAAAAATGTTCCAGGAACATTTATTTCATTTATATATTCCATGGACCTGTTTCACTGCTACCCAGTGACAAACTAAGCATAAAGAAAAGCCCTGACAAAGAGGAACTTATTAAACAGTTAGCTCATAACAGCACAACTTTGGTACCCAGAAACTGAAAAGTTTATAATTTTATAGATCATTACCACCTATCACTGTAACTGACAATTTTCAAATGATGCTCTGAAATAACATTCTTTAAATAATTTCCAGTGAATTGTATAAAAACTAACTATGCTTTTCCCTATTCTATACAATAAAATCTGTTCTCAGTTTAGTACATATAAAAGAAATGGAGTGTAAAAATGCAATATATTGCCCTACAAGCATAGTTAAATTGGAAAGTTTTGCAAACATATTTTTCCACTGAAAGGATTCTCTTGCAAAGTCCTGAGATTCCTCCACTATCCATCTCTCCCAGCATATTTGCATGAAACTTTTCTGGCTTATATATTGCAAAAGGAAATGTGTCATTAAGTGCTTTTCAAAGTGACATTGCTGAGTATGTTGGAAGTATTTTCTGTGCTCTTCATGAACGACAGGCTGCGCATCTGAGGCATCAGCTGCAGTTCATTAGTGCTACAACTGCAGCAAACCAGATGACTGTTCCACAGGGCTCTTCAAAGGAAGCAATAAGCAGCCAGCTCTCCCTGATGAAGGAAAAGATTATTCCTTCAGCTTTTTTCTCAGGCAAACAAGTTGTCAGCCCAGGAAGAGTGGAGTGAAAAATAGATTTCTAAGAAACATGGAAGCACTTACAAGAAACTTTTCTGAACAGGGCAAAGTGGAGAGTGGGGAATTTTTGCTGAAAATTGTTCTGGGAAAAAATCTCTATTTTTCCTTGATGCTTTGATTTATAATTGGTGGATGTTTTTAGGGAAATCTAACACAGGCTCAGGAGCACACAGTACCTGGAAAGGGTACACAGACTCTTCACATGCACGAAGTATACTTCAAGTTTCCTCACAGGTATTCATGTTATGCACTTTAAATTTGACTGGTATGAGCGGTATTATTACTAGTAGCTCAATTTCCTCTAATGGTTTCCTGCATGACTAGATTTTCACGAACAGAAATTGAAAGAGTAGATTAAAGTCTTGCATGCAGCATAATATTTTTCAGGTATGGATTGGGAAAGATGAGAGCAGGAGCCTCTTAGATCTTGTTTATTTAGAACCATTCTGAAGATTAGTTATCCTTTCACTAAAGAATAGAATTTTCCTTACAAACAAACAAACAAAACAAACAAACAAGCAAACAAACAAAAAGAAAAACTAAAAAACCCAAAACCAAACAAACAAAACCCCCAGAAAAAGTTTCAGGGGAATGTTGAACAAAATGTTCTACCGGTTCTCAAAAAAAAATTTGCCAAGTTAAAACCTGAAATCACAAATACTTTCAGAAAGCCTTGGAATTGGCGTAGGATGTTGGAGGGGAGATAAAACTTCTCTGCCAAATCTCACTGCTAAGAGCTACAGAATGAGATGTGAACAGGTACATATAGAAGTTTTAAGCATAAACATGACTGGTTTCTGCATACATTGCCATAGCACCCCACATCTCTTGAGATATGTCTCTCCTGAGATTTGAGGACAAGCTGTCCCACAATCCAGGACTCCAGCAGTACCAAAGCAAGTTTGTGCAACCACATGGTACCATAAAACTAAAGAGATACTAAAAGAACAAAAGCATGCCGTTTTTGTTAGCATGTTCCATTGAACAAACAATTGGAGTCCAAACATCACTTGATCTTTCTGGTGGACTTCAAACCTGAGCATCTGGCCCTCCTGCTATAAAATTCTCAGGTCTTCTTTGCTTTTTCTTTTCAATTTTAGAGAGGTAAGACATCAGGAATATTCATAATGAACTATAAACTGCAAAGTAAAAATCTTCAGGCTGGATAGACACCGTCCACTCTTCCTTTGTTTCTAAAGTCAGTTCAGGTAAGCTTGTGACAAGAGATTGCTCAGCTGCAAGATTTGTAAATAAGCATAATTAATACACTAAAAACTGCCCAAGACATTCTTGAATGGCTATCAGAAAGTGGCACATTTGACAAGACATCAAGTAAAGGGGGATGGATGAAGAGTGCAGACTCTATGCAGGAAACCAGGGATCAAATTGGATCCAAGTCCACGATACTTCTACTATTGAGTGCTTTCATCTTGTACACACAAAAAAAAACCAAACAAAAAACAAACAAACAAAAAAAAAAATTGTCCACACTGAAAGGGTTTCCAGCTCAAAGAGTAACAACACACAATAAAAGAAAGAATCCACACACAGATGATCACAGGCCTATCATCTGAAATGTGAAAAACAAAGTTTTATTTCATGCCCATTTCTGCTAAGGAAAAATTAATTTCGAGCTAGACTGAAAAGTGTCAAATCTCAAGCAAAATCCTATTTTGTTCTTGACAAAAAAGACATTATTTCTTCAAGATGGCAAGTATCTTTTTGACCATCCTTACTCTTTTTATAATTTGTATCATTGCTTCACAGGAGTAGGTAAACTCTTCATTTGTACACCAATAAAGTGTGCCATAAATAGATCAAATATTTGACACAATCCAAGTGAGAGAAATACATCTTACAATACATGAAAGGAATCCTAAAATAGAAAAAATCCCCTACTTTTAAATAGGTATTTAAAATTTATGTCTGACAAAGCACTGCCTACATTCAAATGGCAACCAAGTATTGCCCTTTTTTGACTTTTTCTTTAGTTGTTGTTTTAGTTGTTCTTTTATACAGATTTCCAAACAATTCACCAGAGAATTTCACAACATATTGTAACAATGCAGAGCACTCAGCTGAAACAGTTCAGACAATGTTAGAATCTGTGTTAGCAAGCAGCTAGTTTACATTTGAAAACCCTATACTTATTACCAAGATTTTTAAGATCTTCCAGTGTTCTGATCCATTGCAAAAAGCAGAGGGTTTAGGCATCTTTTAGGTTACTATGGGAGTTCATGCTCTTTGAGGGACTTCACTGCATGCAATGTGTATGTGTAGCCAGGTTACTACTAAAGATAAAGGATAAAATTTCAAGCAGATGTAGTTTTGTATTTAGTTTAAGTTTATTTGGCTTATGCTTAAACAGCCCTAGTTTTGTATGCTCTGACAGAAAAAGGTTATGCTTAAATTAATAAATAAAGTAAACAGGGAAAATTACATGCATACAAACTCTTACCTAATGTGCTTGCGGGTATGTTTGCAGGGCTGGGTGATTTTTATTTTTTTTTTCTTTTATTTGTGGTAAGTAGATCTGTTCCAGAGCCAAGGTTTTATCACTTGTATCTTTTGTTTTCAGGTCACAGGCCTGAACAATGGCACACTATGGGAGATTAGTGCAATTCTTATAATACATTGCAAACCTTCGTTACCATTAAATTAATTTAAATACCTTAAAGTAAATCTCTCTGCACCCAGTGGTTTCCATTTTCTGTATGTATTCCACCTTCTGTGGAGAACACAGCCTTAATTAGCATTTAAGATCCCATATTAATGCTGTGCAAAACACTGATTAATTGTACAGTACCAACAATAGAGATTTGCCAAGATAAAACCACATTCCTCTTTGTGGAAGGTAAGGAACAGTGATGATTATCATGGTAGGTGGTAGATTCCTCATGGACAGCAGCCTGGAGGGGGCTGCTGCCATCCCAAATGACAACTCTTGACCAAAAAAACCCTCCCAGGGGTCTACTGAGAAAACAACATTTCAGTGATTTTCTTAACAGGTTTTTCCCCCATTCTCTTCCATACTGCATCATATGTAGTCTTCTCAGTGCTATTCCACCCCCTGCACTACACATTTCCATATTTCTTTCAGCTATAGACAACATTGCACCAAGTCACTGGCTCTGACAGGGCAAATTGCGCTGCTGAGGACACAGGCAGAATTTCCACAGTAAATTTCCGCAGAAGAGGCTCCCTCATGCAGGAGTCATGGGCAGGGTCTGACTTTAAGCTGTCAGGTGGGGGCATGGACTTTGAATGAGCTTGGCATGTGGGTCTTTCATGAATGATCAGTGACTCAAACAGTAGCCACAGTAGCAATGTTTTTGATCATATTGTAATTCATCACTTAATGCCAATATAATCCACAGTTGACTTAACTTCTTAACTAAGGCCTCCAGCACTCAGCTGTAGATAGGTGCTGTGACTATAAATTGCTCTTTTCTTTTTCAGGAGAAGTAAGTGGGTGTGAGAGGGTGAAATTTTCATTGATCTGAGCTTCAGGAAAGAGAATTTGAAGGACCTTCACACAGTGTTGCTGTTATAAAACTCACTGCTTAACAGGTTCAGGTAATATATTGTATTTGAGAAGATTAATTCAATTGTGATCAAATACAACCTAAAGTTCTTTCATTCCCCTGTAATTTCCTGCCCTCCATTGTTCACCCTTCTAATTAACTACTGCTTGCTTCCTAGGCTCCAAAAAAGCATCAGACAAATCCTTATCGAGGCTATAAAGACAAGAACAATGATTACAAAGTTCTCAGAGATGCTGTAACTCTTTCCTGAAGGCAAACACCTGGCTCAGATCATCCCACCCTCGCACATAGAACTGGTCAGGAGAATATGGCATGTTTGACCACAGTAGTTTTAACCAGTTACAAGCAAAGTAATTTTGATTTTAAACAGTTCACAAGCAGGTGGCAGGCTCAAATGTCTAATTACTTACAAACACACAGTCTGAAATAATAGCAATTTGATAATCCCATGCTGTTGTAATCATCATCCAATGTTCCTTGTTCATATTGCACTCCCACAAAACAAGCATTTCCAAGCATCCCTGTCTAATGTACAAACATAAGGAGAGCAAAAATTACATGTGGGAACCTTAACTAAATGACAGTAAAAGTAATCAAGCTGAAAACCATCTGCCATTACTGGCTGTGCACTGAAGTTTTCTCTGAAAACTACAGTGTGGGAGGCTTATCTTGTGAACAGAGAAAAAGGTATCCTGGCAAGGAGAGCCAGCAAATCCCAAACCTTCAAATGCACATCAGCCACCTCCACAAGCAACTGCGTTGTGCAGCCTAAAGCCTGCCATCCACTATGTTTCAGCTTCCTCGGACATGAAGACATTACCTACTATTTGTATTAGCTCAGTATCCAGAAGCTTTTTTATTCACCCAGGGCACCTGATGCAGCCACATGGTGCAGGAAACAAGCACTCCTCAGTTAAGCAGACGATATTTTGTCCACTTGCTGCTGTTTTTTATTCTCCTCAGAAGTCCTGCCAGCACTAGGATCCTCGGAACTGCTGCACTTTCACCTCTGGTATTTCCAGAAAAGCAAGTATTTCAAGGTTCTTCTCTGACTTTTTAAAGGGAAGGAGAAAGCAGAGGAAGAGCTTCTTGTCCCCTGAAAAGTAATGAAAGCCAGGCTGGATAACTCAACTGTGCACATGCCTACAGGAAAAGGGGGCAAATATCACTGATGTCAAACTGTCTTTTAACAGGAGATCTGCCAAACACAATCCACTTCCAAAATTCCTCAGAGACAGTATCAATCTCAGGCTGTGATAAGCAAGAAGTTACCTAGATTCAGAGCATAAAATCAACATCACATTCTCTGTAGAATGGGCTGGTAATCCCCCTCTCTTTTGCTCTTGGTTAGTCTTTCACTGCTGCCTTTCTCTGTTCCTTCCCAATAAGAAACCAGGAGGAAAGCAGATCGCTGACTTGGATTGTCCAGCACCAGGATCTAGGGCCAGCTGGCTAAGGTCTCATTTAAGTAACAAAATGTTTCCTGTAGAGAAGTTCTCCTCGTAAAAGCATCTGCCAAAGGGATTAAGTGACACAAAGCATGTTTTCCTACATGTGTAGTACCCCCCAAATCAGGGAAGGAATCTTCATTTCCCCTCGGATTTTTTGCATCCCTCTTACTAAGATAGGCTGTTTCCTCAGATCTGCTGGCAGAATCGAAAATTTGTGGTTAGATCCACTAAACAACTTATATGTCACAGTTTTAGCATAAGCATTTCATAGTACTTCCTAACTTTGGGACATCTTGCCTATAGATGATAAATGTTCCTATTGCCAGGCAGCATTTAAAAGCTTGAAGAACATTTTGGAGATGAGCTCTTTGTTTTCAGCTTTGCATTTTCATGGAAATAGCCTGGCATCTTCAGAGGAAATTAATATTGTTCCCTTGGAGCACAGTGTAGAGCATCTATATTTATTCACAGACTCCTTTTGTGCCCCATACCAAAGAGCTATTCCACTGCAGCACTTTTGCCACCTCCAGTTTTTGGAGTGGTTTCTACCATCTCAGAGAATCTGAGAAGTCCCAAGCCAGCAGAAGCACGCTGCTGGGACAGTTAAAACCCCCTGGATGTTTCTTGTATGGTTTGTCCCAAAACCATGGTAACCTTTGTATGTTAATCCCCCAAGGCTGGTTGTTTTCAACATGATCCCTCGCTCCTCCCCTCCCTTCTCCCCATTGGATTGTTGTATCTCCCCGCCCTCTCTCCAACCCTATTGGCCCAAAAGGCTCTATCCGTGTGCCCTCAGCCTCCCTATTTCCTTTTTCACCTTTGGACGTTTTTGAGAAGAAGCTGTTATCGGAATACCAAGCAACTGAGCCCTCTGAGAATTCTTATCCTGAGGACGTGTGAGCTATCCAGCTCTCGGGTGTGTGTGTTTGTGCTTTCCAACAGCACGGGTGAGAAGAAAGGTCTCCTTGCACGGTACCAGACTGTACTGGCCAAAGCGGTCCGATATCAGAGACCCGCTCGGAATACACAGGGACCTATTCCACCCCGCCATTGCCTGAACGCGGCATCCAGGCAGCTCTTTAATAGCAGATTTTAGGGTATGCATGGCATATGCAATAAGCAGACCCCCTCCCTCGGTAAGGCCCCCAAACTGAGGCTGGGACCAAGGGACAGGGGAATTGCAAAGGCTGAGGAGAGCATTCAGCTAAAAGGAAATGCTGAAGAAAAGGTGGAACTAGAACGTGAGTCTGAAATATTACAGTTTTAGGAACAGGGTATTTCATTGTGTCTGACCATTTATCTTCATTGAGACTCGAGGGTCTGAGTATTCACCTGATAGAGGCTTGTTCTGCTCATTTCTCATGAAAAACCTGCAAATGTCAGCACTTTCTTTCCTCAGTAGTTGAATTACTACAGGAACAGTTTTCTAATATTTTCTCTGCTCCCCTGAGGGAAATATGCAGTACTGCTGGGAGATGGTGTGGTCACTGAGAGCCCTGGCTGGGGAAGGGCTAGCCAAACCCCATCAAAAGCAGGACCTTTGGTGGCCAAATCAGCACTTGGTGACTGAGCTCATTCCAATCCTTTTGGGGGAACCCACAGTCATTCCTTCCCCCCAGTCTCTGCATATATGCTACCCTTTACCTGTTTGCAGTCAGGAGGCAACAGCAGAGTCCTTATTGACTTGAATGGAATCAGGATTTAGTCTTCTTCAGGTACTCCTAAAGTAGTCTGCTCCTTTTTGTGCTAGCATCACTGATGCTGTAGGTAAAATCCAACTCAGAAATTCCTATTCTGTCTATTCTACTCTGAGAGAAATTTTCTAAAATATTTACTTCTAGGATGCCAGAGAACAAGACAGTGAGAAGCTTACTGTTCACCTATTTTCATTAAAGATTTTATCATCTGTTCTTAGCCATATCCCCAAGTTCTAATTAGGAAATTTCATTGACACACAGCTTTAAAATTTGTCAAAGCACCATAGTTGGTGTTTTTGCCATTCTTTGTTTGTTACTAAGCACTTTCAATAGCTTTTTCAATCACTCTTTTTTAGTATTGATCCTGAAATCTCCAAGCAGCTTAGCAGCAAAGCAAGGCTGCATCATTAAAGGCAATTGACTTACAAACACTATAATCTCTGGAGAGAGGGAAAAAAAGAAGATATGATTTGAACCTAACCAAGAGCACATGCAAGCAAATATAAGTTTTGCTCTGTGGTGCCAAGAGCATAGTGGGGCTTCTTTTCCCCAGAAGGGTTAAATAGATGAATTGAGACCTGGTGTCCTGCTACTTGTCCACCACAAATCTGAGACAACCTGTGGGGACAGCATGAGATTCACAACAGTCAGCATGGTGGCATGGGAACTAATAAAACCAGCCACGTATATTGAAGCCTAAGAGAGGAAAAGATGGTTGTCATTCACTTCCATAAATTCTCCCAACGGGAATTTAGATTTCTTACCTGTCAGAAGGGAACTTTCGTTGAATACCTTTGTCTTCTGGTGTTCTGAGAGTACTTGCACCTGTATCTTCTGCTGTTTGCAATAGCTTCATTCACCCTTTCCAAGGCCTAATTCAGCAGGAGCGTTTTGAGCTTTCAGGACAAACTGAACTGGGGAACAGCTGCTCCATGATCCCTTGTTGGGACATGGGTGACAACTAAGTTTCATTAAACCCCAAAGCAGGCAGGTGGGAATTGGAGGTAGCACTTAAGAAGCTATGGACATACAGTCTTTTACTTGAGGTGCCTCAAGAGGCAACTGGACACTTGAACACCATTGTGGACCTTTGCTGATATGATTTCTTTATTTTCAAATCTCAAATTAGTATCACATCGTTATCACTCCCCTTCTCCACAAAAAAAGAAAAAAATTAAAAAATGAGATATATTTTTGTGCTCAATGGGAAAATAGCCTGCTTAGTTTTTAAACCAAATTTCTTGAAGTGAGATAAGGTCATGGAGTTGCATGCCATAATTAAAAATATTTAGTAAGAATTAAACAAAACTTAAAATACTGGTTCCTTGGTGTGGAGAAGTCACTGCAGGTACTTAAAATGATCCTGTAACAGCTTTCTGCAACATATTCACAGAATTGCTGCTTTGGGCAGTAAAAAAGAGGAGCTGCAGAATGAAGCACTAGAGGCTTTCATAAGGAGATACCTCGTTACCCATTTCCCACATCTTACATGTTGGTTAGTGGCACTTTGTGCTATTTGGGCTAACAAGCCTGACAACATTTGTGCCCATGCAAATTCCCACTCTGGCCTTTGAACATTTAGTATTCATGTCCTTCCTCTGCTATTACAATTGTTTAGAAATGTGCTGGCTTTACTGTTTTTTTCAAGAAAAGTTGAAACTTAATCTGAGCAAGATTGTTGCCAATACTCATCTTGGCACTGGCATCACTGGCAGAACTGAGATCAAGCTGTGGAAACAGTATGATAGATCTGGTTTCTGCCTTAAATATGACACTTCCTTTTTGGCCACAATTTTGTATTTTGCCCAATTTTCAGAAAGTAAATCAGCAACTGCCAGAGACTATAAACTCTCAGGACTGAAAAGCTGCCAGTTTGCTGGATAGTGAGGTTGGTTGTTGCTGCAAATACCAAAGGCAGGACTGGGATCTGTTTGTGGCACATCTTGAGTATCTGGAATGGACAAAAGTCTTGTTGGGGCCCTGGGCAACAGAGCAGCAAGCACAACTCTGAGGTGCTTTCCCTCAGCTTACACCTCTTTCTCTGAGAAATGTCCCACAGGGGCCAGGCTACATTGCCACAGGCTCCAGAAAATTTAATGTATATTTGTGTCACAACTCTGGCCTCCCTTCCAGTCTCTGCCTCTGCTACAAGCCAGAAATGAGCAGCAGGAACAGCAGCTACTGCATTGTATGTCTCTAAGGCATTCACAGGAGTGGGGTGTGTCAGCCATGGCAGTTTTCTGCACAGCTGTGCTTTCCTTATGTGCCCAAATACCCAGTTTTCAACACAAGGTCTCAAGTAAGCATTAGGATGAAATTCAAAACAACTCTGGCAGCTGAAGACATCTAATGCCCAATTACACAGCTAGTCAAACCCTTACTGACCCTTTTACAGTGTGGTACCTTGAATGGTTATGAATGAAAGGCTTTATCCACACCACCAATTCTGGAAAGGTCTCAGATTGCATTAAAGCACAACCCAGAAGAAAATCTCTTCTACTATAAACCTAAAAGAGAAATTTCAGAAAATGATTTGGAAAAATCGCAAAGACTCTTCTGAGACTGATTCTACATTTTACAAATATGTATTTGTATCCAAGCAAGTTACTCAAAGAAATATTTCACTATAAAAACATCAATGTAGACATTTTCTCTTTCCTAACAGTGGCCAGCACCCAACCTTTGTTCTCGAAAGGCAATGCTGCCCTCTTCTGGTGTCCTTGATTACAACACAAAGCCTTAGACAAAATTCTTCAGCAAAGTAAAAAAAAGCATTTTTTAAGGATGCACTGCTTTTGATTGTGTAGAAAACAGACACATCAAGTTTTGAGAAAGAAAAGCTAAAACAAGCAAAGTGCCACAAATAAAAAACTTAGTGTTTTTGGCTGTTGGTCTAAAAAGAGCACAACTGTTAACAGATTACTGAAAGTCAACCTTAGAGCTGTTAGATGTGGAGCAAACAGTACAAAAATGGTGGTTTAGAGGGTTGCTTTTACTGACTACAGCACAAAATCGCACTGGGCCATTTAGTAAAAATTAAAACTGAAGGCCAAGACAAACAAGGTTAGAAAGATTTAAACCACGTCTTTAAAGTACTTAAAACACGGAGCAAAAGCTCCTTTCAAGCTAACATATACAAAGACTTGTACATACCTGGTATATGGCAGAAATAAAAGATTTTTAAAGAGGAAACCAAACTTGCAGCTAATTTTATGATATAAACTGATCTGTCACTGCTGTTTATCGACCAGTAACTTCCCCCATAGAAATTATCCATCTCTCCTTCTTTATCTTTGCTCCTGTTCCAACCCTGAAAAAATGCTTTTTGGTCACTGAGTCAAAAGAAAGATATGAAAGCTTGTTTCCATGCTTGAATAGCTCTGTCACACATGGGACTGACATTGCCCATGGCAGAACATACACTTCAGTCCCGTTGGTTGACCTATTGTCTACATGTATCATTTGTTTACACTTGTGTGGTGCAAGTGAGTTTTAGATAGGTAACATGTCACTATTGTTGTAAGAACAAGCTATTTATCATTCTTGTACAACACTGTAGTGCAGAAAATGAAGCCCTGGTCTCAGAGCAGAAAAGTGGGGACACAAGAAGCAACAAGGGTTTCAAGATATGGACCACCCTTGGTACTGGAGATTCCAGATCTATGCACAGCTCTAAAATAGTAATTTAAAAAATATGCAGATCCAAACCTTGACAAAAATGACCTTAGAGATGACAAAATGTAGTACCTAACATATGCAGAGTATCATATACATGTAACTTGAATACAAGATGGAGCCACAGAACAATGAAGAAGATGCAAAAAGCACATTATCCAACATACAAATGACTCCCAACGTGATCCCAGCAGGGGAAGAAGGAACGATCAACATGAACAAAATATTCTGCCTGGGAAATATGGCAGAGGGGCAGAACTCTGTGCTACCCTCTCTAGCAGTTGCAAGCTGTGGATTTAAAACTCAAGGGAAACAATGAGAGATTAAGCATAACTTCAAGAGGAGGATTAGAAATGAAGTGCATGTGCTACAATTTTAATTGTATTAATGTATTAAAGAACTGAAATTTAACTTTTCATGTCTGTTGCCTGCAAGGAACATTTTTCAGTTTGTGGAGATCATCAATGGAATGCAGTCAAGTAAGTCATAGAGCAGTAGGAAACCCTAATAAATTACTTGTCAGCCAGGACAAAAAGGCTACCAAAATGGAAAGGAAATACCTATTAAAAATAAACCAAAAACCAACAAACAACCAGCATTTAGTGTGTACTGATACTTCAAGTAGCTCTTTGCTCTCTTATCCTAAAATCATGGTTGGTTATGAATGCATGAAGAAAAAGTGAGAGAAAACAATGCAGTCCTTTTGCTTCTCTCCAGAATGGATGTATTTTGCCAAATATCCTGGCAAGGCTGATTCCTTGCTTGCAGTAGAAGAGGAAAAAACTTCTAAGAGGGATGTGAAATTCTCCCCTGACAATTCTCTGCAAAGCATCACAGAATACAAAAAATGACAATCAGAAAGCTCTAGAAAGAAAATGTTACCATCATGCTGAAAAGCACTGATAAACCAGCATTAGATTCTTGCTTCCAGACTGACGATAAATATGGTGCAAGCCTTGTGGCTAAACAAGCAAGCTTTACTTGAACAGAGTAATTCGACAAGTTGACATGTACACTGTGAAGCTACAGAAGTGAGAGACAGGCATTGATCAAGCCTCATCTAGATTTTACTGAAGTTTAAAACATCTCAAGAAACACACATCTTCAAAGCCTCACTGTTCCAGTTACACTCCAATGACCTTCTCAGAACAAGTTTATGGAAAACACCTCATACACAATTCAAGTGTGGTCAAAATAAGTAGCAGCTCATTAAACTGAAGTTCAGTACACACCTCTAAGAAGAACATAGAACACCACTCCTCCTTTATCTTTCATTATTGATTAATAAATCACACAAAGCCTTCAGTTTTACTCAATTACATGAATGATGGAAGGAGATGCTCTTGAGGACATATGGATAAATATTTAATTATTTAAAACAGCTTTAATCAGAACATAGCACATTTGATTACATTCCCTATTTGTTTTCAAACTGACAGGAAAAGATGCATTTTTAAAAGTAATTTATAGGGAAAAAAGTACAAGATTAAAAAAAAAAGAAAACAGACATAAATTGCCAGCACCTGAACAAGCAACAGAGTGCTCAGCCAAACACAGTTGTTCAAGTTCATTGTAAGGAAAACTGCTCTTTTCAAGGTTTTGGGAGGCAGCTGCTTAGTTTTTCCTGAATGACATGGGATTAAAAGTTCAGGTCTTTTGAAAAGACTGCACTGGTCTTGGGTCCTCCTCCACACCAAAGATAAACCCTCAGGAAGTTCCAATTCATCACATCCTTCCCTACAGTGGCCACAATTACAACACTGCTCATCAGCCTACCCTACCCACCTTGTATTTTTCCTCTATCTGGTAACGAAATGAAGCTGCATCAAGGAGTTTCAGTAGGCAATGTGACTCATCGGTTGCTCACCACCCTTGTGGCTCTTACCTCTAAGTTTCCTTATTTATTTTGACCCAGATAGCTGCACAGTTGAGGATGAAAAAAACCCAACAAAACCCTCAATATTTAGAGAAAAAAACCATGGAAATGTTGTTTAGTATTTAGCTCCAGTTTAGCTTCCGGGCTTCTCCAGAGGAAAATCTCCACCAGAGCACTTCAAAACTAGTGCTGGGACCAAAACAGCTTTCCTGTGTAATGAATAACATCTCATCTTTCAACCTCTGCAAAAATTCAAAATTTAGCAAGAATATATCTTTCTGAAATTCAAGAATAACCTTTATTAAGAGATTACTGACCTAATTATGAAACAACTGGTAACTGAATTTCCAAATTACTGAAAATACTTCCACAGAAACACAGAAATTCAAGCAAGCAGAAACCACAAAAAACCATTTTATTGCAACAATGTCCCCATCATCAAGTGAGATGGCAAAAATTAAATTTTAATTAATTTTGCGTTTCTACCTTTTTATTTATGTAAATATAAATTCAAGAGTGTAAAATAAATCCACATATAAAACACAGAGGAAACATTCTCTTTCAGTGACTCCAAAAAAAACTTACATACTGAAGATTCATGACAAGTCATCCACTGTCCATTTTTCCAAGTATATAGGTGTGAAAGAATGCAGAAATTTATTCTCAAAAAGCATCCTGTATAAAGTCCTTGAAGTACTTAAGTAATATTTAGTAATCTCGTTCTTGAGCTTATGGATGTAGCTTCCAAGAAAAGAAGAGACAAACATCTCAAACTTCAGATTATTTAATCTCCATCTAAAATAACCCATTTGAAACAAGATTAAATTCAATTCTTATAGCTGAAGCATCACAATTACTTTATTAGTATCATTATTTTGGAAAACTATTTCTTATAAGGTTTTCCTGCTTTTAAAATAAAGTCAGAATATTTATTTCAAATACTTTTGTTTACTTATACAGTAAATATATTGCGGAAAGTAACTCCACATGCTGGTACAACAGGCCTTCATGAAGTTCCATTTAAACATTACTATGATGTACCTTAAAAATAGGGACTACAGCATGAAATGCACCATAAAGAGTCAGTGTCATGGGATTGTGTCTGATCTTTCTCCTCAGATGCAACAAAATGTTAATGTATTTTGAAGTAAATATTGGACTAGACCATATGAATACTGGTTGGTTTCACATATTTGGAATAGGAACATTTGCTGCTTTAGAAATATATGATTATTTTGTTCATTGTTTTACACAAAAAGAAGTGTCACCAGTATTATAAAATGTATCATGGGGGTATTTAAATATGAATGTTTTGCATTGGGTCTAACAGGCATACGTTTCCAATGATTGTGGGTTTTAATACATATCCTGCCAAGTTCTTAATAAACTGTTTACCCTCATGGTTATGTTACAACAGAATGAAGAAATTATGATGGTAAAAGCAAAGTTAAAAATGAGAACTGCAAGTAACGTCACAACTAGAAGAGGAAAAATCATTGAAAGATTTAAATCAGCACTATTGTGGGTCCCCACAGCTGCACTGCTACTCTTAGGTTTCCAAAAGATGCATATGATTTTATAAATATTTTTGTGCTAAGAGCCATGCTCAGAAACAAAATATAGGCTGGCACAAGTCTACCTTCTTGGAGATGCATGTAAAGTATAAAATTCACTTACTAAAGTGCATTTGCTGAACAAATTCTAACTTCTACTATTATAGCTATCCCAATAAGCAATACAAACTAAACTTTGTTGAAATTCTACCTCTACTTAAAAGCAGTAAATATAGATGACTGAAATCTAAATTACAATCTTGCATTACCAAACTTTTTGACTCAATGCTGTGAGCTCTAGAAATAAACAAAATGTACTGTCCTATACTTCCCACAAATGAGGAATTGCCTCTAGTTAGAAATACTGACAGTGTAAAATGGAGTTTAGTATAAGCAGAGCTGAAGTAAGCATTGCTTTTCTTCTTATTCAATATGGTGTTTCTTTAAGGCTCTGAGAGAAGCTGTTGTCTCAAGCTCGTTTGGCAAAAGATAAATGCAGAAGTAGCAGGGTCATCTGACATTTCAGAACTTGTATTTTCATATTTAACTAAAGCCAGCTCATTCAGTGTCTGTATACATTTATTGCACTTGTGTTGTTGGAATACATCTATACCAACATAGTAATAATGATTGCAACAAAGCCATAGTAAAATAAACTTTTAAAGGGTCTGATTTGGACATTAGAGGGTAAGTGTCTGCATGTTTAAAATGCTTCCCTAATAATAATAAATACAGACAAATTGCTCATCAAGTCAGATGCACATGTTTAACCAATTATTTAGCATATATAAAATTTCACTCATCCTTTTATCAATACAAATCTGTTAGGGATCAGAAAAGACTTACCATGCAAAATATTGATTAGTGCTGCATAATGGAATATATATTTCTATCAGAGTTAAAACAGCATTTTCAAAATTTAAAGAAAAATAGATTTTTAAAAAGGGATTCTACTGTTGAATGCAAGTCTTCCTTGTAGCAAAGACAAGATAGAGACAAGTTACCATTTATCGCTGTACTTCAGTCTTGGTGACAGACTAATAATAATTTGTCCACCTACTTAATAAATGCTACATTTTCAAGAATAAAGGAACTATCAGTAGGCATTATTTCTACTTAAAACAAGTTATTTTTCTCTGTAATAGGTCAAGTATGCTTTTAAAGATTCAGGTAATGGTAGACTCATAATTTTCTCTCTCAACAGATTTCGAGGAGGCTCTTCTGGCTTCAAGGCCTCACTGTGATCTTTATCCTCCTCCTCTTTGTTATCATCTTCCATTCTTTCATCTTCTTCGCTATCTAGAGGCTGAGGAATGAGCTGATTACCAACAAACACATAGGTGTTAATCCTGCGTCTACGACATCTCCTGCGTTTGCGTTTCGGAGGAGCCTTCTGAGCAATACCCTTGGCTTTCATCTCCTCATTTATGAAGTTTCTAAGAGTGCGTCTGATATATATTCGAGCTAGGTCCTGGAGGTTCCTAACAGCACACGGAGCTAAAATGAAAGAAAAATAAGTTACACAAAGTGAAATTTAGCAAAAATTTTAAAAAACCCAAACTAGCTGCAGGGCAGTGAGATTAATGTTCAAAACCAATTCAACTGAAATTTTTAGTGCATGATACAATATGCAAATGAAACAAGGTTAGATAGTATCACCTTGACAAACCCAGTAGCACAGTTCAAGAAACAAAGAGGTCTTTTGACAGATGCGCAAGAGAAGTAAAAAGTGTGAACAAAACATTAAAATAAATGTAAGAAATTATAAAAGTATTGTCACTTTTTAGCACCTGGCATGTCTCAGCACCTACTGCTATCCCTGTTAAGATCCTGCTGTGGGAAAACAATTTCTACCCCTGGGCCACATTTGTTTAAGCAAGTGCCTTTCTTCTGCTCACTATGCTTTTCCTCACTTCCTACCAAATCTAACTGGTGAGGGAGGGACATGTCTAATTCACAGGTGACCAACCAGGTAAGCTACCTACATCTTTGCAGCAGAAGAAGAATCACAGTACCAAAGTCCTAAAGGGGAAAAAACCCAAACCAACAAGTGAGAAAAGTGCCCAAAACTTTATGTTTTCCAATGAGAGGCAGGTGATGAGAAAATATTGCTTGGCTACTAGACACCTACCCTTGATGAGCTATGGATGGCTAATTCCAAGGAAAACAAAACCAGAAAATGCACACCAACCAAAGCGGAAGCTTGTTCAGGTTTCTTACTTGTCACTTGCCTTCCCATACAGAATACCATGAAATTAATGGGGACTACAACAAGGAAGAAGTTAGTGAAGAAATAATTTCAAAAATTACACTTCCAGAAATTCAAGTCAGCATAAAAAACTCCTGATGCAGTTCAAACAAAATCTATTGTTTCATACATTGGCTTCAGTTACAGACTAATTAATTTATTTGAGACAGAAAGGATGTTCAGGACTGACAGTACTGATTTCAGATCACGCCAAAGGGAGGTGGGGGGGGGGCTGGGAAGAGCCCCCTTTCTTTACTATAAAATCGGCTCAAAATCCAAGAACAAGATGCTATCTAACCATCCAGAGCACTTCTATAAGTTCAGGTAAAACAAACTATGATTGCAGATTATATGCCAATTATAATAAATGCAAGCCTTTTTTAGTGAGAGGAATAGGAAGCAAAATTCTGCATATTTACTGTCTACGCATTTCCAATTGTCTACAATCAGTGAACTGCATCCCAACCAATAACAAAGTTGATGAAATGAACCTTTTAGCAACATCTCTGCAGTTTCCTACAACAAAAAGATTCTACTTTGAGCTTGGCTGACAGATATTTTAGTAAGCCTTATATAGATATGAGAGTTACTTTAGTCTATATATAACACCACCCATGTGTCAGAAAGCATTCTAGGGTTGTCCAAAGTATGGCACAGACTCCATGTTTACTTAGTAATGATGTCTGCAATCTCTGGCTAAAGTTTACAGAGGGAGCATGTTCACTAGACTACTTTGAACTTTTAAGACAAATTATAGGCCTGTGGATTTGAAACAAATAGACAATGTTACTATAAAAGAGAAATTAGCTAGAATTTTTATTTCTTGAGCTTCAGCATACTCCTTTTGACAACCCCCCAACCCTTCCACATACACCCAACACACCCACACAAACACTTCTTTAAGCTTCAAAATAAAACTCGATCAACCTGAGCAGTGGAAAGAAGCCTATCTCACTGATCTCATTTTCCAGTGCAACTTCAAGCCTCTAACATTTTCTTTTCTTTTCTTTTAAACAGCACAAACAACACCACATAACATTTTTATTTTCCTCTTCTCATTAAAAAGTAATTTTGAAATTTTAACACAGGAAACACATTTATTGTACAACCATTCAGCTCTGAATGTCCATGGCCTGCACTCCTCATTCTGAAAATTTAAGAATGTTGATAGAAAATCGTCTTTTGTCCTAGGGAATTAGACTGTGTAAAATCATTGTAAAGTTTGACTAGCCACCTCTGTATTTTATTGTTAGATACGATATAACCTATCTATTATGGATGGAACAGAATAAAAAATAATCTTGTATTAGTAAATTAATTTCAGGAAATGCCTTCTTGAGGGTTCAAAAAAGTGTTAAAACAACCAAAATTAATTATTTCTGAAAAGGAATAGATTACATAAAGGAAATTATCTTCTGTACTTTGCATAAAAAATGTAAAAGTAACTATTATAAGGAACTATCCTTGGAAAGTTCACACACACTTAAAATAATACCCAGATCAGCAGTTACAGGCAATGCAAGCTGATAGGACATCCTGGATTCCTTAGTGGCTAATATCAGTTTCACAGTTAAATCATTTGCATAGGAGGAAGAAACACACAAAGGGCACAGTTCTCTTTGCTTATTTGTTAACAGAACAAAAGAGGGGAGGAAGGTGTTGTCTTTTAGGCTCTTTTTTGCATTTATTTAATTTCCCACATGTTACCAAAGCTCTGTGTTATTCTACTCCTAGCCCTGACTACTCTGCCAGAAAATTTCAACTCTATGCTTTTCTCTATCAGCTTTTTCCCTTTCCCTGTTATAATCCAGTCTTACCATCTTGGCAACAGATGAACTCTGAAAGACTTTCTAAATACCTTTACTACTCAGAGCATTGCAGCAAGAAAGCCCTTGCTGATGACTAATAGCAAACAGCTAGGTATGACAGTCAGGTATCCATGGCAGACAGACACAAAGCACAGTCAGGTTATTAATATTTTATCTTACCACAGCCCCAGTTTAGACATCTTCCTTCCATTTCAGGAGGAAGAAAAAAAAAAATTTTCTCTGGTAGGCCATGAGAAAGCAGTATGAGCAACCTAATATTAACTGCCTATTTTATCTGTACTGCTGTAATAGAGAGGCTGAATCTGAAAGGAAAAGGTGGCTGGAAAAACAAGCTAGAAACATTCTATCACTTAAATTCAGGATATTAACTGTGAAGCAACAAAGATCATGCACCAGGAGCACAAAAACGTCTCAGTGAGGTATGGCTTTGCTAAATGTAATGTTTCTGCAGTACAGCCTCTCAACTTCCAGACCTCCATCATCAGGCACTGTAACATCCTTGCAAGCCAAAGGGAAGGAGCACAAACTTACGCAGTCCCACAGTGTCATGTTTGCCATTGTCATTTCTGTTTGGTTGCACTAGTGGAGCAAATGAAACAGCAAGGATATTCTTACTTTCCCATGTGTTCTGTCCTGTTCTCAAGATCTGTGTTAGCTGCAAAACAAAACCAAGATAAATTGGTGGTTATGATTTTGTCATAGTCAATACTACTCAGATTGGTGTTCAAACACACTGCTGTTTTGTTTTGCTTCAAAATTAATAAATTAAGGCTGTTTTATGAACAGAAAGGACTTTGATAATCCTTGAAATATCACTTGGTCACTAGAGTACTGAATAAGACTCCTTGGTAATGGGAAGAGATGCAGCTGGTTTTCCAGGGCCCTAAGGTAAAAACTAAGTTAAGTTTTGTTTTTTCTCATTTTTCCAAAAGATCAAAGAATACTTTGGATCAGAAGCAACCTCTGGAGTCCTATCTCCTCCTTGAACAGGGCCAATGTCAAAGTTAAATCAAAAGCTTTTCCAATTAAGTGAGAAAAGATCTAGGGACTGAGATTCCCCACCTGTCTAGGCAACCTGCTGTAGTGTTCAACCATTCTTATTCTGAAAAACTATTTTCCTTATTTCAAGGCAGAAAGCTCCCTCGCTGCCAATTTGCAACACTATTTCAGTATGCTGAGCACCTGTGAGAACTGAACTCCTGTCTATCAGGTAAATTCTCCACCCCTTCAGGAAGACAAACCAGGAATTAAACACTTCTTCAGCGGTTTTCCACAAGCTAGATTAACTCAGATCTTTCAGCTGCTCCGAATACTTTACATGCTCTAAGCCCTATCCTTTTGTATATAAGGTAAAAATTGTCAAAGTTTTAGTTTCTCTTAAATTGTGACTACTTTTAAATTGGATTCCAGGAAGTTCAACTGACAGTATTTTAGTTGAATATAAAAAAAAATTATATAATCTATAGAACTGAATCATGCAGGCTATGCTTAAATCTCTTTGGTATTTTAAGAAAGCAGACAGATAATGTAAGAGTTTTTTTTTGAAAGTAAAGTAACTAACATGCTGATTTATCAAGCATTCTAGCAATTATCTGTATTTAGGAGGACATCAACTTAAATCACATGATGTCCCCTTCTCAGTTTCCCTACTAGTAAAACAGGGAGAATAATACTTACCATTGAGAAGCCTTTTGAGGTCTAAGGATGAAAAGTAATAAAAGTGCGAAGTATTATTAAAATAATATGCCCCTGTCTAAAAAGTGTTAAATCTAATATGGAAAAGCAACACTGAAAACTGCTCAAAAAAAAGTCATATTTTTCTTTAATTTTTTTCCTCCCCTTACAATGTCCCACTAATAATAGTTATTTTGTATTCTTTGAAATCAATTCTCCTGTTTAAGAAGTGGTTTCTTTGTTTTGAAGTACTGACTGAAAATGTTTGCTGGCAAGGAGACATTAAAGCAGTTCTGGGGCTGGTATAATACACAGGAAATAGTATGAAACAGACTTTGTTAGAAGCAGGATATTGATGCTTTCCTACAAATTTAAAGGAGAAAAGTTCAAGACCTCATAAAAAAGATTAGTCTCTGCTTAACTGCAACAATAAAACAAATCAAGGTATCATTAGTTGAACATTAACTAAGTCAAATATATATTCAAAAGCATTCCTTAAATTATATATTTCAGAGGAATATATTTATATTTTATCAGAATATATTTATATTTTATCAGAATATGAAAAGGGGAAATTGTCACTAAGTCACCTGATCTTCTATAGGCATTACTAAAATGCCTCCAACTTTCAATAAAATTTTCATGTAGTTTTCATGGTCTTTCTGGACTCCAGCTCCACAGTAAATCCGGTCATATTGATGACTGTCTGAGGCTATTTCCAAACAATTACCAACCACAAAGGCAGGTTCACAGAACTCAAATCTAAGGGGAAGAAGAACAAAAGAAAGAGAGGACACATTTCAAATTAGGATTTTTAAGAAAAGCCAGTCCAGACAAAGATGGGAAAACATATTTCATATCTTCCCTTATATAATGTAGGAAGATTAGCATACATAATTTAAGAGTCTGTATTAAGACAGCACTACTTTAAAAATAATGTTTTTTTCTGCCACATCAAGGACTACTGAAGAAAACTCTTAAGTAGTTATAATTATGTATTATGCAAAACAGAGTAAGCCTCAAAAATCACCTTCCTAACTACAAGGAAGTAGATTCAGCAAAGAAATCTTAAGCCATGTGGTAAAAGTGCCATTAAAACAATATGTTATCAACAATGAGCAATATCCAGGCTGTCAAATAAACATTGAAATATTTAATTTCTTAGTAGTCCCCTCCATTTTCTGTAAATTAGTTTCTTTAAGACTCATTTTTCTCTACCTTCCAATTTGCCACCTTGAGCTCAATCCACTTTTCCCCAAAAAAGGAATTTAATGGAAAAGTCTGACTTCTTTTGACCACATGCAAAGCAAAAAAAAAAAAAAAAATTCATTATCTCTGAAACATCTGTTCTCATTTTCATCAGCAAATGGAAGTTATACAACTTCATTTTAGTGGACCTAAGTTTATAACACAAGTTGCAAGGACTGTAAGTATTCTTTGTCACTGCTTAAAATACCAAAGAAAAATTATACAGGGCAGTACTTTACTGCTAAAGCTGCATATATTCTCCACAACACTTATTTTCTGACATTTTTTATATCTCTGAAGCATGTTACTGCTTCAGCTATTAACACCATAATAAAATTTACCATTTTGTAAAAAAAACTCCTTCAGTGAATAACTGTACATCTTCCCCAAACACTTTATATTTGAGAGGTTACAAAGTAGCTCATAGAAAGGATTTATGTTTTTCTTTGAAAGAAATATTACATAAAACCTAAGACCCTTGTTGTTGCATGAAAAAGTTCATAAGCTTCATCTGGCAGTATTAAAGTCAAATGCATCTCAAACATCATCTAGAAGGAATGAATTTTTCTAAAAACTTCAACTACATGCAACCATTTTATGAACTTTATGGCTGACTGTCAATGGAAAGTAAATTTTCTTTTTGCTTGGCTAGCATTAGCAAATCCCAGTACAACACCTGACAACACTCAAATCAATATTTTTGCTGTTACAGTAAAGTTGGCAGTTTTCACTGCTTAGGGATGAAGCCTGCAAGACTTGGCTGACTTTCTGACCTAGAGCACTGCCATTAACAAATCAGGAAACTGAAGTTTTTGTTTGAAGTATATTTTTCCCTCTAAGATGGGATGTTTGATCTTGAAAATAATGCAATGCTTCTTTCTTTGACTAGTCCAGATAGGCCCCAGAATCTTTTAACAACTGCTGCATGGATCTCTCTCATGCACTTCTTGTGGTAAATAGTGCATGGTTTCCAAATGCGGGGGCGGGGGAAGCTACAAACAACATTGGTTGATTTAAAAAAAAAAAAAAAAAAAGGAGGGGAGATGGAGGGGGAGTAGAGATAAACTGCCTTGTTGCATACAACGAGGAAGAAGGTGGAGCTAGCCTGGCCTGAACTGTGGTTGAAATAATTTCAGATTAACACAGAAAGATCTAGAAATACATTAGAAAAGGTTAAATGCTGGAAAGAAAATGAAATCCAAGGTACTGATCCATCTCTCGAAGAAGCAAACCTCATTTCATAAGCACCTGGGCTATCATGTTCTTTCCTGCTTTTTCAGCATTCCACATACAGGGCAATCAGGCAATTTATGCTATAGTTTTCATTTCAGGTTGCCTATGGTTTAAATCAAGCATTGCCATATCAATTTAATTTGAAAGTTTGAGCAAAATACCTTTGTGGGCTTAAAAAGTCATGGAGAAAGGGGGAGAAGGCAGGGAGAGAAGGAGCGTGGTACTTTTCTAAAATGCAGTTTTAAATCTTTACAAAGTCCCTGTTTAGTTTTAGAAAAATTAAGACAGGGTCCCTCCCTGCCTACCCCCAGAGCTTTAACAACTTCTTATCTTCTCAGAATGCTCCTCTAAAACCCTCCAAGTTTATTACCAGATAATCCTCTTTCCTCTACTAGAAACCACCCTAAAAACTCATGAATACACTGGTCACACCCTCTTAAAACAAGGAGGAACACCAAATTGTCCAAGGAGTACAAGACACCACAATACCCCACAAAACATGCCCCAGACACAAAATATTCTGTACATGAGCTGAGGACAAAAATCCACAGTAATCTTTACAAATATAGTAAAAGCTGAAGATAGTTTCTCATTTAGCTCCACAGCTTGCATCCAGAAGGGCACAGAGTGCAAATAAAGAAACAGATGCAACTTCCTAATACACTTGTAAGAATAAGATGGGTTAAGCACTAGAGACCAACTCTATAGGCATTTTAAATTGGCTGGACTGTGCTCCCTCCATGCTATTAGCAGAGTTTTGTGAAGACACAAAGCTCATGACCAAAGCAGCTATTCATTTATTATTCCATTTACTTCAAAAAATACCTTCTTCCTCCATATAGTTTTTCAGCTGGTTTCAACCCAGTCTGTCAACAACTAGTGTTCCTGACAGACTCACTGCCCACAGCAAACCTAAATACTTTATGGAATAGGTTACATATAATTCCTGAAGACACCTCTTTAATCCATATCAGATCAGAAAAATAAAGTCTAATCAGCTCACCTGGCCATGCAATGCTCACCCCCCAGCTGGGGTGAACTGTTTTGCTAGCTGCCCACTTGAATATCAAGCAGTTCAGGAACTGCCACATGTAGCTCCCTGTTACCCAGGAAGGTAAAAGCTGGTAGAAGAAATGGTAGGTAAAGGTGATAAACTGTCTCTGGTAACAGCAACATGACTGTTCAAAAGCCATTTCTGTCAAGAGCATGAATGAAGAGGGACTAACTGCTTCATGTGTTATCATATGAGCAGTGACTCCTACCAGATATATCAGAAAAGCATACTGAGTTCCTACATAGTAGAGCACCACTGACTTTTACATGGACAAGTTGTAGAACAGTGAACCTTGCACCTCCACACTCCCATGTAATATAGATCTCACTAGTGATGTAGCAAAACTCTTTCCCTGAACCTTAAGATGATTTAAATTTCACAAATATACACACACCTCTGAATCAGAAAGAGCTGATAAAGGTATGTACCATTTTCTTGTATTTATCCAATCTAGTAATTTGAGATAAGCTTTGAACACAGACTGAAGAATAATTCTGAAAACTGTTTCTACTAACTTGCCTAAGTAATTTTCAATAAAAGTAAAGTTTAGTTTGGTTTTACTCAAATATATGAGACCCCATCAGTTGATCAGGAAATTATTTAAAACTTAAATACAAAGGTTCTACAAATACAAGGAAGTATTCAATATTAAGAATATCTACACCAAGAGCATCGCTAGCATTTGTCTTACAGTATGAAAGCACTATCAACCATGTTAGGCCGAGTTCCATTTGAAAACAATCAAACTGAAATTCTTGTAGTACTAATTGTTGCTACATCATGTTTATTTTATTCCTATTGTCTGGGATATTACAACAGACCAGATATTACACTTCATTCTGTCCTACATGGAGCCTTTATTAATATTGATGAAAATAAAATTGTTTATTGCTTTAACGTGCTGTATTGACAAACATATAAGATACCTATCAAGATGAGATAATATTCACTTAAATACTTTGTTTCCAAGCTGAAATGGAACTAAGAAATGCCAAGTGTTCTTCAATGTTTGTGCACCTCTACCATGTGGCCAGGGTAGCTTTACAGAGCATTATATTGGTGATATGGAAAAAAACCTCTTATTTCACACATCAGACAACAAAAAGAAGGGCAAAATGTACTGGAACGACCTGGAGAAGTTTAGTCACTTTAGGCTCTTCAGTTGAATCTGCTGTCTCAATTACAAGAGAACCAACAGCCAAGAACACAGAAATTAAGAGTTCCCATTACAGATAACACAGCAACAGAAAACCTCTGTTTAAATGAACACTTGCCACAGCGTAAATTTAAGCACACACAGATCACATGCAGCAATGGCCCAAGATAACCAAGCAGTTTCAAGCACATAAAACTTTTACATGGGATGGGCATTTCAAGTTTGTACTCAACATAGCCAAGGTACTTTTCTTCTAGCTAAATGTTAAAAGAAAATTAAAAAAAAAAAAAGTAGAATTTAAAGCGAGTTTTTGTCTTTGTTGCAGAAACTTAAGAAAATGATCAAGTAATAGATTGTAACTGCTCACATTTTTAAGTTAGATTCCCTACAGCTATCAACACAACAAAGTATTACTACTGTAAGAAAATGATCAATCATTTAAAATATTTATAGCAAAGAACTAAGATAAAGTTTGTTACTCCTGTATCCATATCCACCAATCTAGTGTATGTGTCATAGCAAAATACTAATCAAAAAACCAAGACAGTATACCACTAACCTACTCTAACAGCAGGGATTTTTTACAAGGGGATTCACTGGTTGCTTCTAATATGCTACCCACCCATAAATCCTGCCTTTAATTACTTCCAGCTCTGAATATGTACAGGACACTTCTTGGGCTAAGCTCTTCTACCTATACAACCTTCATGAAAGATGTTATGCTGATGTCTCATGAAGATGAAATTAGGTGCAAGTTTTTGTTGTTTTAAGTGGTGAACATATTGATTCTTTAAAAAAGAACAAGTTCAATAACACTGGAGAGAAAAATATCAAGTAATTTTGAAGGAAAAAAACCTGTTAGCATCCACAGATTGTATCTGAAGGAAATAGCAAAAACAGTTCTGTGGTTCCCCAATACTGCTTGTTTTAAGCATCTCATAATGTGTTTTACTAAGAGAAGAATTATTTAGTTCTTAAAACCAGCACCACTCCAGCTACATTTTACACCCTCGACTACTACATTCACATCAAGCTATCATCTGACAGTATACTTCTGCCTATCCCTAATATTTACTAACTGCACTCACATCTCTCAGCTTACTGTTACAGAAAGAAAATCTGTCAGCATGAATTTAGTATGCTGTTTTCACATCCACACTCATTTCCTTTAGCTGGTCAACTCAAACCTCTAAAAATCCTGAATTCATATTCAGTAACATCAAACTGCTTTAAGTAACTCCCTCCTAATGGGCAATTTATTTAAATTTATGGCATAAAGGACTACTGTTCAACTTTAATAATGTATAAGAAAAGGTTGGCAAGTTGTTAACATTTGTCATTTGAACTACAGTGACACTACACTAGAAGAAAGAATTTCACTCAAGTCTTTGTGGGGGAAAAAAAAAAACCCAAAACACAACATAGCTTAATAAATATTTCAAAAATATTTCAAAAACAGAATAGTAAATCCAGCATAAGAACTCATGGAATTAGTTTTATATCAAACTACCCTTAAACCATCAAATACATTAATAACCAGACACTGAAATGACTCTGTTAAAAAGTGCAGAGTCTGAAAATATGTGATAAAACATTAAATAATTTTTGTTACTGTGATGAGGAAGTTACACTTAGTTTTGTCCTATACTAATGCACTTTTGTCCTAGTTCTAATATACTGCTGACCATACTTCTAAAAATGGACTCCTCAGGATGGTGGAAGAAGGGAGGAAAGAAGGAAATAAAACCCCCACCAGTTCTGGCGCACTGGTTGGTGAAGAGTAAGAAACTAAACCGAAATGGTTTATAAATCTACAGCAATTGTAAAATGAATTTCTGTGCTGAGTTAAAGACACGGACTGAAAACCTGCACTTCATTTAATCTAGAAAGGTCTGGCTTCTTTGTACAGTTGCATTAAAAATAGTCTCAGAGCTTCTCCTATGTCAAACAAGAACTTCATAAAACAGTAATCTTACTCCAAGCATTCCTGGAATGCATTTAAATGCTAATGTATTCACTGAAAAAAGCTTTGAAGAAGTTTTTAAATCATTTAGTCAATTCTTCACTTTTAAAACTTATCTTCTTTGAAAAAAACATATGAAGGTCAATATTCACACGTGCCAAAAGAACATCCAAAAGATTACGGAAATACTTTTTGATTTCCATGACTCATTAACTTCTCTCACTTTACTTGACTGTGAAGGTGCTTCAGAGGTAACCCCAGTCAGACATACAAGTAAACAATTTTTAAAGAGTGTTAATTTTTTCCTACGAAGTAGGGCAATATCAGGGCAAGACAGCAAGCATATTCCACCTTTTCTCTATTTCTTTCTCCATTGTTCATTCCATCTCATTTAGGTCTTTTTCCAAGCTCTTTGAACTAGTTTTAGGTTCCTGTATAAACATATATTAATGTCTTTCTAGCATGTTTTACTGAAAAGTTACACACACTTCACCTACTGGTATTGTTGATCCCTTTTGCATGTATACTAGAAATACTAGAAAACAAACAAATTAAAATATTAAATCTTTGAAAACCTCTCATTGTAGACTTCATTTTAAGTCCCTTGCATCCAATTACAACAGTAACTTTTAATCAGCACTACAATAGCCAAAAGTGATGCTGAGAAAATTTCTATTCAGTAATTTTGTCCTGAACATTTTTTCAGCTTCCAGGCAATGCTGTAGGGATAGTGAGAAATCTGTATCTCTGCCTCACTTGTCATTTCCATCTCTGAATGAAACGGTCTTGCTTCTTCTCAGATATCTTGTTTACAACTTCTGATATTCTCAGCAGTTTCACTGAGTGGACCAAAGCACATTATTCAATCATTTCTGAAGAGAAAGTCAAACACTGGTTCTTAAAAATAGTTATGACTAATGTCACTCTCCCTTCAACTCTGATTTACAAAATTTAAGCTTAATTATATCTAAACTTAGGTAGTAAAATGAAAAGTAATACTGAAGGACTACTTTTTATCAATTCCACACAGAATTTTAAGAAAAGCAAATAGGCATAGGGAAGCAAGAAACAATTTGTCAACTTATTGTCAGGGCCCTAAATATACCCATGGAAAAAGTCTAGAGAAGAGTTTGTTTGCAAAAACTCAAAAAGTATTTTCTTTCTATTTTTTTATTGAAACAGAAAATGGTTTTACAGATTGAAAAAGTCATTTTAGACTGTGGATTTTTGTGAAACAACAGCTTCTATAGGAGCAATACACCAAGTATTGTTGTCACTTGTTCTAATGTAAAGGTACTATCAAAACTTGTAGCCATAACAGGTTTCCAGAAAAAGGCAGTGTCCACCATGGGATTTATTTGTAAAGGTATTTTATTTGTGGTTTTGAGAGGGCAAGAATATATATTTCTGTAACAATCAAATACTTCGAAAATGCAGGTTTAGTTTCTCCCCAGATAAGAGTAGATTCAATTATCTTTGGAGCCTTTTGGTTTACAAGGTAAATGAGAAATAGTACTTCTCTCATATCCCTAAATAAAAAAATGGCTATGTTTCAAACCCCTATTTTTCTTTCCTTTTTGTTTAACATAACCTCTAGCATCAAAGAATCCCACCGGAATTCTAGTCGTCCCTGTGTTGCTCTGATTATATTAAATCTCTACAAGAATTCACTCACCACTAAAATAGCGTTATTTACACCCTCTGAAATGAAGTTATCAGTAAGATCTAAACTGAGAAAGCCACCAGTGAGTTTTGGAGAGAGTCTGCCTTTCCTGCTTAGATTTTTTACTGCAATCACTAGCCAGCTGACCAACAAGAAGGAGCTTTATTTATCTTTGTGTGTACACCCAGGACTTGCCTTTCAGATCTGCTTTAATTTAAAAAGTCAGCCTTTAGAGTCCTGCAAGTAGCCTTACATTTCAATGAAGAAAAACACTCTGCTGGAAGATGTTCTTTACTGTTCTTTTAATGACAACACAATCTACTACAGGGCTTCAGGAAGAAGTTTCACCCATAACAGTTATCCCAGAATTAGTACTAGGGTTCTTGTCACTTACCATTGAAGTGGTTTCTTTTGATCCTGAGAAGGGTTGGTGATTTTCTTTCACAGCAGGGACTTCACCAGCTTACCCAGGTTTGGGTTTTGATAGGGTGCTAGAAGATGGGCAACCTAGCCTTGCCCTGTGGCTCTCTCTCCAAGCTGGATATTCTAGGTCTAGAAGTTGAATGGGAGCAGAAAAGACAACACATTCCCCTTCAATAAACAGGTGAAGTGGGGCCTGGTACTTGCACATACGTGTTTTAGATAGAGCCTTCTTAAGGAATGATTCTTTTCCCCGTAATTGGCATGCATTCGCTGAAGATTTCAAGAATGAAAGGAAGCCTTACATATATTTCAGACTCAAAGAATTTTCTTTGGTCTATACCTAAAATCTTTGTACGTCAACCATCATGACACTTTCAGATGTTTTCAAGAAAGAACTGCTCCTTTGCTTCTACTGGCAAATATACATCATCAAGTAAATCAAGGCAGTATTTTATCTTTCAGAATGCACAACTTCACTTCCATTTAGAGGAAAACTTCTTATAGATTGGTGGGATATGGATACAGATACAAGTAATTGGAATTATTTGCCTTTCTGAAACAGGCATCTGAAAACTCTTCTTTCAATGAACAGTTCAAGAGGCCAAAACTGAGATAAGACCAGCTACCAGATATAGACAGTCCCCTCTTTAGGCTGAGAGTACCAAATCCTTCTGGACATGCTAATTTTATACAATGTCAGGTCCCTGGAGAAGTACCTTACCTGAATCATAGAAAAGTAAATTTTTAATTGTACTTCAGCAACATCATTATTAGGAGTCAAAAAAGAAACTTATACTGTATCACACAGCACTAGAACATTACCCGATAAAAATGGCATCAAAGCTATATTCCATCTTGTTTTATTACGCAAGAACCCACCTAAATCATCATGATCCAGCTCCACACGAAAGTCAGATGCAAAACCAATGGCCTATTGCTCCAAGCAAAGGAACACCACACAGTCACAAAATGTTTATTTCTGACCCAGGATGGAGCTCTCGAAGTACCTACCCATAAGTTTAAAGTTGTGGTTCTTTTTCCAAAAGCAGAATGCTTAAAACATCAGACCAGACTGCAGAACTTTATCCACTAAAGAAAGAACGCAGGGAAATGGCAAAGCAAAGCTTTACTGAATCTCCCATTGACGTAACTCCAATACTGCCAGGAACACATATCATGGTCTCTGTGCTCCTTATGTCCCCTGAGGGCCTCATTAGAGGCTGCTGGTCAAGTGAAAGTTATTTTTCACACACACATTCACTGAGACAATGAACTTCATTCATACCAGTCTGCCATATGATCTATTTTCAAACAGTGAGGACTCCTGCTTGATATACACCAGCATTCAGCAGTAGACAGATACTGCATACCTCTTCCCTGGGCGGTCTTTTGGCCAAATACTAGGCTGACCAAAGCAGTAGTTAAGTTCAGATGCCATAACTTTGGGTAAAAATCTTTCACTTATAAATGAAGATGCAGGAAAAAGTTACTGAAACAAGAATCAAACCCAGACTTACTGAGTCAAAGAACATAACTTTGAGAGTCAGCTTAAAATTCAAGATATGATATTAATACTTACAGTAAAAACAAATACAGAAGAGCCCTACCACAGGAAAAAAGCACACACCATCCTCATTAACTAAATTAAAATATACAGAATATTTACAAAGAAAGCAGTTATCCAGCATCAGATATGCAGACAACTTAAAAATTCCCCCCAAAACACAAAATCCAACCAGGCAAAAATTATCATGTCAGCTGCAGTGCATCCATTGCTGGCAGATTTGTATAAAAAGCACTTTCACAAGAGTATAATTTTTGTTAGGTTGGTGAGGAGACTCGAGTTTCTTTGAAATAGAATATACATACAACACTGACATTCACTTACATCAAGTTTAACAGTTTTGTTTTCTTTTTCTCAAGTTCTTGCATGTTTTGAAGTGTAATCAAACCCCCCAGTGTTCTGCTATTCATTTACAAAACTGTCCTGATCAAATTTTGTTTAAACAATGATAAAACTTCATTGCTACCCCAATTTCCTCTGATTGGAAAGACATTCCATTTGTATGTCTCATACAGACACCTACAGAAATACACAAGTACAGGTATGTGCAGGAATTTACTAGCTAGCAGGTAAATATAACTTAATAGAGCCATTAATGCAGTATTAGTAGTGATCACAAATGACTGTATTTCACACACATTCTTGTAAGACACACAAATTGCACCATAAAGCTGATCACTGAATCCACTTTTATTTGTTCTGGCTTCTGTTATAGATTAACCTCAGCCAATACAAATGCTTGTATTAAAATTAAAACAACAGTAATGAAACATATGCATTTTCTCCTACAGGATATTATTTATTTTACTGTGCTAACACCATACTAAAATAATCTAGCCAGTATCAGAATAACAGAATTGACTTCAGACACAGATGATAGGATGATACTTTTCTGTTACTTAGGAGCATGAAGAGAAAGGCTTGTGGTCAGACACCAGCTCCTGAAGCTTGGGGTAAGGGAAAAAGTAGATGGAGCTCCAGCCAACATAATCAAGAATGTGGAAGTAAAGCACATTACACAGGTAAAAGGACGGCAAGAACTTCCTTTGCTGCCCACTGGGGGAGAAAGAGGAGTAGTATGTGCAATTTTTAGGCTACTCCTACAAGTCAAAAGCTTTTCTCCATTTCCAGAAGCTACCTTATAATCACTGCTGAAGAACTTATTGCCTGCAAGGAAAGAATTCTTAACAAAGAACAGCCCTAGCCAGAACCTTGCTTTTCCTTCTACAGAGGCAGAGAGGCCCAATATTCTTAAAGTCCAACTTAAGATAATAAAAAATTGTTGAGTAGAAGCAATGAGGTTCAAAGCCCTGTAACCGAGAACTATACCCAGAAGTAAAAATGAGTAGTGTTACAAGCACAGATGAATACTCTTAAGTCCATCTCTCCAGGGAGTAAACATGAAGGCAATCAGAAAAATTTACTCGGGTCCAGATCAACAGAGCTAGATTAGAAAATAAGTTAATACTATACAGAGAGATGATGTACAATTACATAATAAAAACTGACTTAATGCATAAAAATTGTTCTATACATGCAAAGACACCCACATATCATGTCACTCTCTTAAATGCATATATGTGTGTATGTGCCCATACATATGTGTGCCTGTGTATGTGTACACATCCCCAAAATGCAGGAAAATCCATTTTGTTAAGCACTGAACAGGAGAAATATTCCCATACTTCCAAAGAGTGCTTTCTTAAGCCTCAACTTACCTCATGAAGTAGAGCCACAAACTGGAAGTTTTAGGTTTTGATTGTGTGATGCCATTCTTCTCCCCTCCCTAAGCTCATAAGCAATGACACACTAAGATAAAAACCAAAAAATATTGCAAAGCAAGCTAGACAAATTAGATACTTACTTATCAAAGCTATCACTGTATTTTATGAAGCTCTCCAACTTTTCCTTGGCATATTCTACCACATCTGAATGAAGTTCTATTCCATGATTTATCCCAAAAGGTCCTGTAAGTAAAAATAGCATGGTGGGTTTCCACATGGGTTTAGCATAGGTTTCTGTGGTGTTTCTTTTCTTTTTCTTTAAGCACAGCAAAACTGCATGGAACAGCACCATACTGTGTAAACATTAAAAACCACATAAAACAGAAGTCTCCAAACACTGCTAGACAGTTATTTTTTGCATCTGCATTACCAGTGCTTAAGAGGAAGGTAAAAGGCCAAAGGTTCAACAAAAATACAGGGATAGAACTACAACAAAACAATTACAGAATGAATTTTCTTTGTAAGCACGCAGAAAATAAGTTGACTAACTAAAGGCAGTCTGAGCAAATTATTTTTCAGCACATTACTTACTTGGAATACAACAAATAAAAATTATAATTTAGTCTGTATTTTGATATTTAAATTTTGAAGCTTTCATATGGCAAACTTTTCATCTTTTGACAATTTAGACATTGGGGATTATATCCCTTAGCCACATATGGCCTTCTATTTTGCAGGCTGCAAAATCAGAGATTTGTTCCTGATTTAGTTACATATAGTTAATTTCATCTACAACAGTGAAATTGCCCACACATTATGTTCACACATCATAATCCCATCACAATTGCATTGTTTTCCGGTGATCAAATCCAAGTATAACTCCAAACCAAATTGTGTGCCAAAAGTTAATGCTATATTTCAGGAACAAGAAGAAATCATGAGACAGTATTATGAGGATTATCCACATCAGGAAGGAATCTGAATCAGACAGTCGTATTTGCTGTGAGGACTCTAAATTTAACATGCACTCATAGCCCAGGGTCTTTAGTCATTGGAGCATGGAATTGGAAAAGGGAGAGGGAAGGGGAAGAGGGAAAGTAAACATCAATAAGATCAGACAAAACTTATATTTATATCCTCTACTGCATTCTAAATCCTTCCTAAATATCTAGCTCCATAATGTTACTCCAGAGAAACAGAATTCAATTTGTCTTTTCTAGGACACAGATTAACAAAACAGACCTAGGTTTAGTAAGAGAGGTTTCATTTTACTGCAAGAAAAATATAGCATATAGCTATGTACCATTAAGCTGATCAATAATTGCAACTCTTAACATAGTTTATAACATTTTCTACTGAGTGAAATAAAACCAATCCACTAGATTACCACTGGCAGTGCTCGTAAGACCTCACTGACTTCAGGCAAGAGGTAGCTATCATCCCAGGGATATTCTTAGAACTTGTAAAAACATCTACGTCCTGCTGACATTCATTTTTACTGTAAATTAATTTCATTATTGGTTACTTTAAGAAAAGCACTGGCATAGGCAATCCCTTCCTAGATGTTTGTTTAATGTTCTCTTGTACCATAATAGGCTATGATGTTTCCGACAGCTCTACAGCATACAGCAGCATTCAAGGTATGTCTTCTCTACTTGATTAATCACAATTAATGTAACCTCAATTTAAAGTAAATTAGAAATGCATAAACAATCTATCCAAAAATTCTCAGGTACATTCCTTCAAGTACCTAACTTTGAAAACAACTAAAACTTCCTGCAAATGTTGATTGCTTCAGCAGCTTGAAATTAAAACTATGAATGCAGAACACTACTACATCATCATACACCACAGTATCTTTAAACAGAAAGATGAGAAATGTGTTCTCTTCCTTCACTGGGAAATTCACAGCTGGACATGTAAGCAGTCAGCTGCTATTCTAAAAATGTGAAACGGGCTTCTCCACTACTCTGAAAACACCTGGCCTCTATCAGCATAACGAGCTAGCAATTCCACCACCTAGTCTGGACTTCATTTACATTTTAACAGTATCAGCAACAGTTAATTCAATCTCAATGGATTGGTGCGGGGTCTTTTTAGTATGCTGCTATACTTAGAAGTGATCACATTTCAGATTATTTGATAATTTAGCCTAGTCATTTTGACACTGCCAATGTGGCAGAAACTTCCACTACATTGCCAAATTGAAAGATACCCAACTATTGTCAAAACCCACACGGTTCTGCTATTTACTGCAGCGCATGCTGAAATTAGTTTGAAAAAAAAGTGAGCTATCAAAAATGTATATGGTTTATTTGTCAGAAAATTACATCTGTTTATTTTTCTTTCTTGAATCAACTGTTCCCTGGCTTAAAACAAACACCAAAGAGGAATTATTATACATAACTAATTTTATCAGGAGTATAGTAAGAAAATAAAGGCACAAAAATCACATTTGTACCTCCCATGCCTCAGCCTTGAATTCAGAACACATTACAACACTAAGACTTTGGTAACAGGGTACAGCACTCCAGAAACATGGAAAGTCTCCTTCTGTAAGTAGCTGAGCAGTTGCTGCTCCCGGCTGCTCAAGATCTGCTAGTGACTACCAGCACCTAGACTGTCTTTTTGGGAACATCTGCAGGGTAACTGTGCTCCTCAGGGGCTGTCAGCCAACCTCACCCTCTGTAGAAGACAAGAGTTTTCCTGCTCAATTTCGTTAACTCTGCATATACTATTCTGAAGGATAGGAATTCTGCTTTATACGGAGAGGTCAAAACCAGAAGCATTCAACAGCAACTCAAAATTGGTTAAATACAATAGATCCATGTGCAATATACATAAGCAAGTGTAACAAACATATTTCTGGGTTTTTCAAACATAGTAAAGAAAAAATAATGAAGTAACAAAGCTTTCCACAAGAGAGACATAAACAAATACCATTAGTTGCTACACTGAATAAATATTTTAGAGAAAAAAATGAAGCAATATTTGCTAATTGTTTTAATACTGAACTTAAAATATTACAATCTAATTTAAAATATCTACTCTCAATTAGAAACACTCCCAAACAGGGAAAAGCAATACTCTAAGAGAGTAGATAGCTTTATCCTAGTTTTATCAATGAATGAACATAATTCCTGTTTCTACAAAACAGGAACATCTCTTATATTTATTAGTATTAAGTAGAAAAAAAGATACTGCCAGATACCAACAAATTATGTTTGCTGTGCACTATTACGCATAATTTCTTCTTTCCAATAAATAAGAACTGATGTGAAATTAATTGAAAATTAACAAACCAACTCTTGACACCTTACTTTTGTATATAAATAAATATAAGCAAAATCTGTATATTACCTGTCAGCAAGGTTTCTGCAACCAAAGAAAAACTGCATTTAATATGGTCAATAAAATTTTATCTACAAAAACTACACATTAAAATAACCACAGTTGTTTCATGTACTGAAATTAATTTGTAAAAAAAGTAGTTGTTGGTGCATGTGCTCTGTAGTCTAAGTGTCAGGCATGAGGAGATTTAACATTTTTCTATCTAGGTTCTAAAATTTAATTTAGGCAACAATATTTAGTTCCATCTTTTTTTCATATAGGAAATGTATTTAAAAATAAGAAAAAACATAGTGCTAATGTGTTAAAACTCTTTTGAAAACCTACAGACCTGATTAAACAGTCTCATTAGTCTATATCCCAAAATGTTCTCATTAATAAAATGATCAAATATATTTTAAAAGAACTGTTTGGCACTGATACAGATTTACGTTTTAAGTTTTCATTAAAAGAAATTAGCTTTTGCAATTAAGATTTTCCTTTCCATAAACTGAAGATCAGAACAGTAACCTACAGTAAAGGCACAAATAGAGTGCAATGTAGACAAAAATTTTAGTCTTAAAAAATTCTTCCAGTCTACCTTTCCCTTTTAAGCAAAAAAAGCACTGTTTCCTTTCAAATGAGAATTTTAGACTACAGAATTTAGAAAGAATTGCCTTTTCCAAAACACCCCATGAAATGTCACCAAACTACAGCACCAGTGAACTGCTTGTAGATAACAAACAATATTTTAACAACACATCTCAATGAGCCAGCTTCAAGTACCGTACTGTCATTGTCAAAAAAGTAAAAGTAAAGTTTTACTGGGCTTGCATAACCTTCTAAAATATGCAAACCTGTTATATTTGAATAAAAACATTCAGGTTACACAATATTAATAATTACCTAATATTAATCCCACCATTGTATTCAAGTATCCGGTTCCACTACCCAGATTTAGAAAAGACAATCCAGGCTGAAGTTTCAGTGCTTCCATGACTTCAGAGTAAATGCAAGGTGCTGACAAGTGTATATTTCCATGCTTCCAGGCCAAGTCTTTATAAGCATTGTCCCTGTATCCTTCCAGATAATAATCACCACGATCAATGGCTCTGAAGGCTTGCTCCACACTCTCTGTGCGAATATACTGAGCTTCTTTCAAGTTATCAATTAAATCATCGTTGTCTTCTCCAGCACTCACAGCTCCTCCCATGCTGAACTTCTATGGCAATTCAATTAGTTTGCAAAATACATTAGGAGGAGAGTTTTCCCAAAAGTATATGTATGTAATGGAGTTTCAGTTGGTTTTTCAGAAGGACATCAAAAGTGAATCCTGTAAAACAGATGTATTTACATAACTTGAGTTTCAAAAGACAAAGAAATTAACAGCTATTAGCAGGTGATGAAATACTGTTAGTACTGGATAACTTTATGAAGCAGAACTATTAAGAGTCAGGACAGCTAGTATTTAGTCAAGATCCTGCCCCTCAAATTTTAACTCAAAGCTGAGAAACCTCACCTTAATACGTCAACATGGGCTGTCTACATTATGCAAACTCCTACACGGCATTACTTGCTAGACACTGCAAACTCTACAGCGCTAAGAACCCATCACCCATGTTATATATTTGAGGGGCTACGGCCGGGACAGCAACTGCCTCTGGGTGAGCTCTAGTCCTATCCTGAGAACTAAATGTGCAACAGCAGCTGCAGCATGTACCAACTTAGCTAATTTTGAAAGGAACTTGGTTTCCATGCTCTAAAATCACCCCATGGGGACAAACAAAGCCCAGAAAAGGGGGATGCCCAGGAGATACTTTTCAGATGTTTACTTTTGAGCTGAAACGGAATACTAGCGCAGATACAATGGGACATTGCTCTGTTCTGGAATTAAAACAGGAAAGCCCTCCAAGTATCTTAGCTCCTCCTTATGACTGCCACACTCACTAGAGGAATACAAATTCCTTCAATACCTAGAAGTTTTAAACAGCTTGCCAGCTCGTAAGTGCAATTCTACATAGCACAGTGTAATAAATAAGTGTAATTCTACAGAGCATATTAACTTCAAAATAATTCCTTCAGATCTGTATGTTATCTGCACTTACTTAATAATTAATTACTAAACTCAAAATCCTGATGTTAACATTTTTTATGTTACATGAATTATCAGTAAAACAGCAACAGAAGACTAGGAGACAGGAAAAAACGAAAGTTCGATGCACCACTTCTAGGTGAACAGAGTACACAGTGAGTATCAGTATAGTGTTCATAACACATTGAAGTCTTAGCTGTTGTTCAGTAGTGTTTACCCTAAGTGAAGGACTTTTCCATTTCCCACACTCTGCCAGTGAGCAAAGTGCACAAGGAGCCAGGAGAGAGCATGGCCAGGAGAGCTGACTTGAACTGGCCAAAGGGATATTCCATACCATAGGGTGTCACAACCAGTATATAAACTGAGGAGTAGTTTACAGTGGAGGGGACAGAATGCTCAGGGCTACCAAAGCCCTGGTATTTCAGAGGTGAAATGATGACTGTTCACCATTCAGCTGTGTGCTCCCCTCTGAAGCCAAACCAATTCTCACTGACATTCTGGAATGGAAAGAGGTAAAAAGTCACTAGGTGCAATTGTTCAGCAAGAAAACCTCAGATTAAAGTAGAAAAAACACACTTCTGAATACCCTAGTGTTCCACAGCAGACTAAGTAGGCCTGGATGTGGTCAACTGCACAAGAACATTCAATTCTAATTGCAAAAAAACTACAGGACAATTCAGACAGAAAACATAAAATCTGAGAGAGACTTTTCCTAAGTATAGTTTACAAAAATATTCCAGCCTTACTTCCCTGTCTACACTTGGACCACACCTGAAGGTTCAATGAATCAAATGATACTTTAGTTAAATAATCTACAGTAACTAAAGCAATAGCTTTTGCCGTCTTTTATACTAAAAAGCTCATGATTATCTTGAGATCTGTTTGGGAATAATTTTAACTAAAAACACAAAGGTAAGAACTGAGCTTCCGTGAAGACTAACGCAGCTACGTTTGAGAAACGGGAATGCCGCTTCCAGCCCTTTCTGCGGGGTGCATCCACCTCCTCGCACCAGCAGATGGAGAACTCGGCTCACCACCAGCACTGCGCCAGCAAATGTGCAGAGCCCACGGATGGGAAAACGTAAAAAACTTTACCATTTCCATCAAAAAGTGTCTTCACTCGTTTCACATAACATTTATTTCCTGTAAATAACATTTTTCTAATCTTCAATACTCACAACGCTGAAACAGAATTTTTTAAGGTATTTGGAAATTCTGTATTCTTGGCATTACATGATGGCTCAAGTTATTGCAGTATCACAAGACTTTCTACTGATGACACCCACCAAGCATCTCAAATTCATTAATGGTTATCACACAAAATCTCAAAGGTAAGAACATTAAAGGTGCGGTCGATAGCATGACATTGTGGGAAGTAGGGGAGAACAGAAATGGAGAGTCTTCTCTCAAGAATGAGACACAGCAGAACAGTGACTGTTTGGAAGTGCAGTTGAAAATTACAGCTTGTTCTGGATACACTGCCCCCGTCTGAGAAGGTGACATTAGGCAGATGTCGGTGATGATATTTGCTTTTTAGATATCTTATTTTGGTTTGCTTTCATTAATCAACTACAGCGCTCTACTCTGGACTCTACAGCTACAGGTAGGCAAAAATGCTGCTCAAATGGAAAGTATTGTTGTTCAAAAACAAAAAATACCCAAGGAAATGAAAAATAGATTTTTTCATGAAAAGTGGCCTCTTGTGCTGCAGAGGAACATTTTTTGATAGTTCACCTTCCTCCAATGCTTTTATGTTTGTAAGCTTTTGCCTTATGAAAGTAAAACTACTCCTAACGGAGATGATGGATATTTTAAACACACAAAAGAAAACACCTCAGAAGCCATTTTAGCACAGCTGGAGGAAGAAGGCAAGTTAGTCATATCCTCCCTGTGACAGCTGACCCAGGACCAAGATAAAAACAGCAGAGCATACTATGATAAAAGTTTCTACACAGCTGAATGCTCACCAAAAACATCCTGTGAAGCTCCCCAATATTAAAGCTGAAACACACGCAGTTCACAAAGAGCACAAGCAGAATTCTGATTACATCCAAGAGGTGTAGCAATTTCACAAGAGGAAGGTTCATCAAGTTAACAAAATGCAGCTGTTGCTTTGAGCCTTAGGAATCTTTCGAATACAGAAGACAACAGAAATTAGTGTTTAGGAATTAAAACTTCAACGTAGTCTTGATAGAAAAGTTCATTCACTTAGTAAAACCGATTACAATTAAAACAATCTTAGTTTCTCATTCCACACTACTCATGAATTTATTTTCAGAAGTTGGAACTCTATCTTGAAGTTTCTTTTATTCACACTAAAAATGAAATAGAAACACACTTTCCAATTTCCAGAACAATCCACACAACTGTATAACACCACCTCTGACCTCTTTCTGACCTAACGTGTAAACTATTTCAGTGAAATTACTTAAATAATTTCTGTATGTTCTTTGGTTGTTTTTTGTTGGTTTTATTTGTTTGTTTGGTTTTTTAATTGGTTTTTTTGTGTTTTTTTTGTTTGTTTTTTGGGGTTTTTGTTTGGTTTTTGGTTGTTTTTTTGTTTTTTTGTTTGGGTTTTTTTTTAATATTGTTACATTAATTGAAAATGTATTTTTTGGCTATGTGGCTAAGAAGTAACAACAATTTGAATGCATTTTAATTCTTCACTATTTTATAAGATATGCAAAACTCTTAGCTAAGAAGTTAGTAACAAGATGTAAGGCTTACCAAGGTTTTTTTTGCCAGCTTTTAAACGGAAACAAGCTTTGTATGTTTCAGAATTCCTACAAATATATTTGCACTTCAGGTTGATTCTTTATGCCACTAAGGATTTGCACACTCCCTTAAATACAGTTTGAATACTATGCTGACGAGGTATCCAGTTAATTTGACAGACAAAACCTCATTAACATTGTAAAATACTTGATGTCATATGAATTTAGCAAATTTAGTATCTTGTAATACTGCCACACAACCTGACTCCATATAGGTAACTACTTAGAAATACAAGCTACTTGAGCTCATTAACTTGATTCTTATTTTGTTTCAAAGCATGGAAAAAAGGAGATAAATTATAATAAATGGAATCAGCCATATTTTAAGTCTCCTAGTCAAAACTGATTTCACTAAGGTGTCAGCTTGGAGCAACACCACACTGAATCAGGAGTGTGATACGTTACTTTTAACTCATACATCTTCCCTTGAATCTTCCCTCTTGCCTGTGAAAGGGAGTAGACATCAGTAAACCACTGAGCTGCACATTAATATTACGATTTAGCTGTTCAGTTTCCCCAAAAAGCAATATTCTGTGACCAGCAATAGAAAGGAATTAGCCATGAATGCACACAAGGGCTTGAAACACTTCAGTCAACTTAAACTTCCAGTTTACTTATAACAAAAATCAGCAATATCACTCTGATCGGCAGAGATTTAAAGTTCTCCAGGCCACCAATCAAGTATTAGACCTACTTCTTTCTGTTCAGACTCAATTAGTGAACTTCTGCAGCTGTTATGAACTCAAGATCATGTTTTGCCTGTTCTTATCCTATCCAATGATTCCTATAACCACAGGACTCCATTTTTAGTTTAGCTTCCCTTCTTCTCCCAGGTATTGTAACAGTGACTCACACAAGGAAATCCAACCTCAAACTGCAGAGCTGAGTTTAAGATTTCAGCAGGAACTTTCAAACAAACAGAATGATTGATTATGATCTGAAACAAAAAGAATAATTAAAATATTATCTTCACTGAGGAAGGACTGGAGAAACCCAAAATAAGAAGTGTGTGCTGGCAGTAACTGTAGTAGGTGACTGCAAAAATAAAATGTGGGACACAGAGCTATTTCACAATGAAGTCTTCAGAAACACTTGTTAAAAATTTTTATACCTACACCTTGCTGCTAAACTGATACTATAAAGGCAGGAAAAAGTCTAAGTGCTTTGGAAAGCCAGCTAGTAAAACTGCCCTTCCTTCCACAGCTATCTGTTTTGTCGCTCCAAATATCTATGAAAGAAGAAAACCTGTTGTTTCCAGGATATATGACCCTATTTGGTACATTAAGGAAAATGCTATTGAGAACACTGCATGTTTTTTAAGTCTAGACTAATCTTACTTAAAAACATTCACTCCTAGCCTACTGTTCAGTGGATCACTTCAAGAAGCTGTTTAAGTAAAACAGGAACAAATACAAAACCAAGTAGAGTCAGCTCTCCAATGCAGTGCACTCCACAAAGCATACTTTGAAGTTCTTTGCAATATAGCAATGGAGCAAAAAGAGACTACAGGATTAGCGTTAAGTCAAATGAATGTAAACAGCTACAACTACTGACTTAACCTGAATTACATTGACCTACTTGGGCAGAAAATGTTTGTCAAGTCTGATGTAAGCTTAAGCCCTGATCTTCCTGTTTGAGCTTTCAACAGCTGTTTATACAAGATTCCAGGTATGTGCCTGCTCTTACTGTTCCTCCACCTCCAGTCACCTGAACACACAGTACTGCATTTACCTCAAAAGAGGTACCAAAATTTATGGAACTCCACAAATGTATGAGCAGTGACAAGCATATAAGCACATGATCAAATTACTTTAACACAAGGGCATAATTTTGGACTAATTTGCTGAGTAGCTACTGATTTTTTTTTTTAATTGAGACAGTTCACAGGAACTTGAAGTAAAATATAATAAAACAACATAGAACTTTGTTGGTTGCTTTTGTGGTTTTGTTTTTGTTTTTTTTTTCTCCTCTTCTTTGAACTAAGATACATTCCTTTCTTGGTCTATGCCTTCTTTTGTACTGAATTTGTTTTACTCATCTGAAATGCCACCTACCCTTTTCACATGATACCAAGGACTGAATGCTGGAAGGAACATTTTTCTGTACATCAGTTCTGTATGCCAGACCTCTTTTCAGGTATGCTGATAAACACTTGAAAATTCTTTACCTTTTATTACAAAGCAAAGCAAACAATCCTGCATAGTTCCCGGATGGAAATTTTAATGTGTAGCATAACCCCACATCCTGACTTAGCTCTCCTTACTACTTATAATCTGGGCAACAAAAATTTTTGCAAAGCTGAGCCTCTCGGGCTTCAGGAGCAATTTCTTCTTCAAACACAGACTCACTGATTGCTAGTAAAGAGTACCTATTGGTCACCTGCACAAAATTATTTCCCCCACACACCTCCCACCCCAAATACATGAGATATTTGGGATTTGCCTACCTACAAACATTTTGAATCTAATCATTAACATTACAAAAAAAAAACAAAAACAACTTTAAATGGGGACCAAATAAAGAAACATTAGCTTCTCTTCAAAGGATTTGTTTAGTATCTAATTTCACAATATTTTCTAATTTAGGCAGTATCTATCAATATCATAAATCTTTTAAGAAACATTATTTATAAAATGAAAAAGCCCCCATGAATAAGAGAGGTTGATGAGATGACTAACAGTTCTGAAATTCACTAATCAACCTGTCTTTGCACAAGTCTCATTTTAAGCACCTGACATTACCACCTGTTCTGAAGACATTAGTCTGCCTGGCATAAAGAGTTTGTCAATTACTGGCAGACAGCATTAATAACCAGTTGCTGCTCAGACCCAGAGCCAGCTCCTCCTTACTTGAAGGAGATGACCAGAAGTGCTAGTAAGAAAGTAGCCCCTTAAATGCTCTGAAAATCATTTTTCAAAGCAGCAAGATCTTTCTGGCTTAGTAATATATATATAAAATTTTTAAAAAATCCTAAACCTAAAATTTGCTATGTGTCAGTTCAGTGATACAGTCTACTAGATTAAAAAAAATTCTAAATTACTTCAGTAATTTCAGACAGCAGTGATAACTGCTAACAAAAGTCTGAATAACTGATTGAAAATGATAAGAGCCGAAGTCTGTGGCAGTGTGTGATGCAGCTTGAGTGGTAGAACTGTGCAGTCCCTCGTAACAGTACCTGATCAGGGAAGCGTGGCATGTTTTTTTCCCAGTATGCAGAGGTAAACTGTCAGCAAAATAATCATTGCCAGTCTGTTGCTTGCCGTTAAGAGTTCAGCTGTAGGCAACCTGGTGATTAGATCAACAGGTACACCTTTATGACAGAATGAACACTGGCTCTGCCCTGATTCTGTGTACCCTATAGTGTACCATCAATTGCAGACTTCAATTAATATTGCTTCTGTACCCACACCAGTCCAAAATATTTCCTGTTGCTTAGTTGTAAGACAATGCATAAAATGCCCTCATCTCTGGGGAGCCTAAGATGACTTAGCGACCTCTCAAAGCTCCACTAAAGATCTCATAAGCAAAGGATATCTGTTTAACCCAATGTCTAACATGCAGAAGATCCCCTACCCTTCCTCTGATATCAGTGTTCAAGCCAGAATCTGGCAGTCCTCTTCTAGCACATTTTGTAGAGGTCTCAGCTACTGAGAGGTGTGCCTACAGCTCTGTCTATTCCCAGGCCACAACTATTTTTAGCTTGTCCAGTATAAACTAGCCCAAGAGCTTTATCACAGACTGGTTGGGAGAAAGGGGAAAGATGAAAAGCTTCTCTCAAGGGCCCAACAGACCCACAGAAACAGGAGGTATCAGGTAATAGCAGTTTGTTCGCTGCCTAAAATATCAGGACTTCATGACAGATATGAATCAACGTTTCATACATACAGATGTCTGATATTCACTGAGTTTGTCTCATGCACCTGTTTTGCAGATCAGAAACTGCTGTCTGTGCACATATTTCACAAATTAGTGAGCTACAGAGTGACCAGGCTGCAAAACTCATTGCCATAATACACAGCTTTGCAGAAGGATATTTAACAGAGAGTATTCATTGCAAGTAGGTACATATTAGCCATGACAGGCAAATGCTAAGAATTAGAAGAGCTGTAGAGTGATGTGTAAAAAGAACTAGTTCTGGTATATTTAATCCACTTTAGCCTGAAAAGGCAGAAAGCATAAAAGTGACACAAACGCTTCTGCAAATTTTAGTATTATTGTGATCACTTTCCAACTAAGACACCGTGACATACATAAAGAACAAGCCAAATACTCAACTTTTCTAAAACGAAATCAGTTTCTCATCATGAAAGAAAATGGTTAATAATTTAGTTTGGGTGACCACAACATAACAAACCATAGTAAAATGATGCTCCTTTACTTTGAGTATCACCATCAGAGAGTAACAAGCAACAACTGGGGGATGGGGAGAGAGAATCCTCTTTTGTAATGAGGTACAAAGCAGGTTTTGTACAAGAACTGAAATATGTTCCCCTAACCTTTTACTGTAAAAGTTATAATTCTTAAGCAGATCAAATCACACTTCATATAACTTTGAGTAGGCAAAATGTGGCCCGTGACAAAATTTTCATTATTTCAGCCAGTACTAAAGTTCAAAAACTTATTGCACATACACATTTCAAGGTATTTAAATAACTCACTTCCAGCAGCAACAGAACAACATACGCCTGTTGCCTTTAGCAAAAGAAAATAGAAATGAGGTCAAGTGTAAAAATAGAAGATAGTTACATTCCTGACACTTGAAACCTCATCTTGGAGCTATGCATTTACTTCAGTCTCTAAAAAAAAAAAAACAAAAAAAACCAAAAAAAAACAAAAAAAACCCCAAGCCCAATTAAAAACCAAAAATATCAATCCAATTTGTCTCGCTACAAGTACACTAATACTTTTTTATTTCTAATCTTTAGAAATATATCTAAAAGCATCAAAATAGCATGCAATAATCACAGCGTAAGTAACTTAAATACTGTATTACCATGATGTTTACTTTTACAGCCTGAGAATCCCAACTTTTATTTATTATGTATCCTCTTCTTATGAGAGGTTAAATAAATACAATTTAAGGAAAAAACAAATCCCAATTCTTGTTTAATTCTTAAAACAGTCCAGTGCAATACAACAATATGGTTTGAGAAGTTACTTTATTACTTAATTCTGGCCTGTAATTCTCAAGAGGGAAGAATGAGTAAAGCCTACTCCTGTTTCCTGCTTCTCTTCCTCAGAACCATGACACAAAATTCTTTCACTGATGCAGTCTTCCAGAAGCATCACACTGGGTTCACCATTTTATCAAATGTAACTTGTTTACTAACACTTGCACACTGAGTTACTTTTATCTTGTCAAAGAAAGCAATGGGTATCTACCCCACTTCCTTCTTTTTAATTCCCAAATCCTTCCTTTTAAGGATCCATATCATAATCTGTCTCAGTCTCCACACATACCATAAATCCATGAACAGCACAACCTAAAATGATGTGACTTTGTCCATAAATCTCTACTACTTAAGATTTTCAATGCTTACTTTATATAAAGCAGATATCAACTATCCTTTCATGATCCTTACCAAAAGGAAGCAATGATTTATCACAACATTCCAAACATACAAATCAAGTACAAACTATGTCTATATTAAAATTCTACCAAAAAGTCTCTAATCATTCGGGGGAAAAAAAAAATCAACACTTTAGTTTACAATGTAAAATACTACAGCATTAATGCCATTATCAAAGTCTGTTTCACAAAACTTCATGCAAATATTCTATTATTTTCCGTACTTTGAGGTAATGCTTCAAAGTATTGCTTTTGTAACAGTATCACTTTAATTTACACCTCTATGGCCAGCCAGTATCTTCTACCTTAAATTTTCCACAGGGCTTGCAAATGATTAAACAGATTATTTGCCTGCACATATCAAAGTTAACCTTGTTGGGTTATGTGGTAGAAAGCTGTTCTGCACACAAAGGAGCAGGGATGCACTTAGGAGTGGGGGAAACACATGTGAATACCCTGACCTGGGCTACCATCAACTCTCTCCACACTCCCACCACCACCATGCCTCCCCAAGGCATTTCTCAGATCGAAAGACCTGACCCTTACAGGGTTACAAGAGTTACCACGGGGTGCAGGGCAAAGGGACTGGGGGATGGCACAAGTCCAGCGAGGGGATGCTTAGGGGAAGAACCAGAGGTGGGGAAAGGGAAAAATCACAGTGACTAGGGGAGAAACAAGCACAGGAAAGCCAGGGCTATGTTGACAAGAGGGACAGGTCACCTGTGAGCAGGCTGCAGGTCGGTATGTGTGTCCAGCTGTGCTCTGTCTATCCTGTCTGTTAATCTCCTTCTGCCACTCTTTCTTGGGCCTCTGTTTTGTGCCCGTGTGCATCTACAGGACACGGAGTCAGACCACAGGTCACAAGGGCCAGTGGGTCTGTGGTGCCAGCAAAGCAGGGTGTGAGTTTCTCCAGGTCAGGGTGTAATTACAGATTACCAAACTGGACAGGCCAGCAAACTGGCAGAGCGGCCTTGGAACTGAGACAGGACAGGCTGAGTGAGGCAGCTGAAGGAGATGGCTGCTGGAAGAACAAAGAGGGGTCCAGGGTAAACTTCTGGAGAATCTGTGGTGTTTGGGATTGGCAGCTGAGCATGTGCATGGGTATGAGAGGCAATGGAGCATAAATGGACCAAAGAGCAGGTTCCAGAGTAGAACAAGTGCCTAAACTCAGTAACTGGAAAGATTCATAATATATAGAAATATGTGTTGGCAGACATTCAGCTTGGCCATCCAGAGAGGGTAACAGGATAAGGCCATTGGTGCTGTTTGTGCCTGCATTAGTGCCACCTTCTGTGCTTGTGTGGTGGCAAATTATATACATACATGCTGAATACATGTGTTTGTTCGCTACTGAGAATACATGCTTAGCATGACTACTCACTGGACCTGAGGCCACATACATCTAAACTAAAAACTAGAAATACTTGAACAAAACCCCTTATAAGAAGGCTTACAGGCCGTCTTTAAAAGCCCAAACCAAAATACATAAGCACATTTTAAACTTGAAAATGTTTCTGAATTATTGTTTTTCTTTGTCTCCAGGTATGAATCAAGTACTACTGTAAATGTGGCTCCAAAGTTATAATTTACTTACCGTACCAACAATAGCAGATGTTGTCTGGAAGGGATTTGGAGCATTTGTGAAAGCTCCAGTAACCATTCCAAGTATGCATGCAAATACTTCAGCAAAAAATGGAAGTTGAGATCCTTTTATCATTGCCTATATAGCAGCTGTGCACTTGCACAGCTCAAGTTAATCATCATTCCTGCAATCTTACTGTACCAGGTTTTTTGCAGTCATGAAAAGCACATGGTTTTCACCTGACAGAAGTGTAGTTTACAGATATAACACAAGAGGCTGCTACACTCACACAACCTGATGTAGTTACATCATGGACAACTCCAACTTATCCAGAGCATGACAGAATTGAGAAGTCAAATTTTACACTGACTTCTTCTGACAACTGAATTACTTCAGAAAACATGGCAGAATCTCAGGAAACTTGGCAGTAATGAGTCTTAGTCATGATGAATGCATAATTAACTGAAGCAAGTAACAAGAGACTAAAGCCTATGGGATGTTATAATACTGCAGATGTCAGCTCAGCAGAAGTCAAAGAAACATAGCAGCTCAACTTTTTCTGTGTCCTTCCAGTTTCACTGACCTTCTGACCACAATAATGCCAAATTTAGAGTTTCTTAAAGGAAGAACACAGCAAAGCTTAACAAACTGGACTACACTGAATGGAAAAAAAAAAAAAAAACACAGCTCATTCTCAGAAGGGTAAAGGGGACAGTTTTTCAAATAAAAAGCAGGATCACACGCCCCAGCAGAAAACAAGCCAGCAAAACCCCACCCACCAGAATCCAACAAAAACTACAAGAGTAACAAGAACTGCATGAGGCAAAGATTTTCCAATGAAAATCAAATCCTGTAATGGCAAACTGATGTCCCAGTAGAAATAAAGAAATTCCTTATTAGTTGAAGTTATTAGTACTACAGAAAGATGAACCACTCGTCAAAATTAAGCATCTCCTTTAGAGAACTTTGGAGTTCACTCTTTCAGCAATGCTGACTTGCATACATTTCAGCCAAACCTATTACGCAAAACCAACTGTGCTGAAAATATGATTATGAGGATAGTGGCTCCCACAATCATCTCTTTTTTTAACTTTGATATACAGACCATGACATAGCACAGTCATCCTGACTGGTTTGAGTATTATTACTTGGCTTTTTCTTTTGTATGTCATGAAAACCACATGGTAATTCCCAAATATCTGCTAAAAATATTTGCTACAGAAATAACAAATTCTCAAAATAGTAATCACTTCTAATTTTCTGCCAACCACATGGTCCTAATTCCTCTTTCAATGTTAAAACAACCATTTATAGGAATCAAGCCTTTCATTAGGGACAGGGGATGCCACAAGCATATCAGTTGCTGACTGTGATTCACTAGCTCACTATTATTATAAACAATTCCCATTACTATCACGTCACTTACAAAAAACATACATTGATGCAGAAATCTCTTTTTAGAGAGGCAGGTTTGTCTTCTTTTTAAATATGAAGAAATAATTAAGACATGTCACCTCTGAGATGATCTTTTTGAAGTCTAGTTCCCTTTCACTCCTGAAGACAGCTTATAACAAATTCTATTTGTTTTGCTTGAAGGGTGGTACCAGTACACTTTTAATAGTTACATTCCTTTTGTGTCTACAATATTACTGCATACTGCCTTTCATTACATCTTAAACTAGTACTTTAGAACAAGTCTGATTTGACTCTCTTACCACTAAATCTAAAAAGACATTTGTAGACATCAGCTGGAAAAAAAAAAAATCTTCCCAGTGACAGGTGCCTCCTGAAGGAACATTATCCCAGTATTACAAAGTTGTCACTATTCATCCTGAAAATAGTTTTCAAGATTGCTTAATTTGCCATTAGAAATATGCAGCTATCACTTAAGACTTTAACAAGACAATTGCTAAAAAAAAAGGAAGAAATAATTATGATTACTGACAGCTTTAATAAGACGTATCTATTTAGGACTCATGCAAAGGAAAGGTTTTATAATAAAAACAACAAGCTTCTGGCACTTGTCATGTGACTCGAGTGCTCAAACACAGACCTCTAGTACTATTTTAGGTGCTCATGCTAACTATTGGCCACTTGACCGGTGCTACAGCAACAATTAGTGCTAAAAAACAAAACAGAAAACTCTTCTGCCCACATCCTGTCTTTGCTTCTCTGCAAGTAAATCAGAAGAGCTGCTCTTTCCGTGTGACTTAAGACTGATTTGAAAGGAACCTAACAGTTGGGACTGGAAAACCAACCACATAAAAAGGCATGATTGGCCAAAAGAGACCAGGAGGGTGAACCTGGAGACACTGACTTGTAACCAGTTTGTCATCACCAGGTTCTAAAAACATTCAGAACAGAGACCCTGTTTACAGTCTCTACACTGCCACAGAATTGGCTGGTTGTGCACAAAATGAATTGTGTTCTTTGTGCGTGTGTGTCTCCAAACACACCCATCTCCAGTAAAGCATGCATGTCAGCAACCAAGATAAGGGCTCTCTGCCCTAACTGCTCAGCTACTACCTCTACTTCACATTTATCCTATCTGCCATATTTTTTTTTAAATCTTCCAATAATGTAGGCCCTCAGTAAATCCTCTCATATCTATCAGCTCCATGCTGACAACTCAGATGCCCTGTAGCACCTCCATATAAATGGAGTCTTTCATTCAGGATTCAAAACATCCCATGTTGCTATCAAACCACTCGATCTAAACCTGTTACCTTTTAAACCTGATTTTAAGGTTTTGTTTTTGTTGTAAAGTCAAATTCTGAATTGTTTCCTCAGACAAGTTTTTAAACATTAATTTCAATTGTTCTCTTTTACACCCTTGAAACACAGCAAACCCAACTGTGTTTTGCGAGTGCATGTTGAGCAAATACTACTTTGAGAAAAATCAAGTGAAATGCAATACTTGAAAGGCATTTCAAACCTCACCTGTTATGTCACCTTGACAACTTTCATGGTATCTTAAATCTCCAATTGCATGCAACTCATAGAGCTCAAACTCTGCACTTGTAAAAGTGAGCTCTTTTCATCCTTTCTTCACTAAACACTACACAAAACAAAGCCAGAACTCCAAAATTAGCCTTCATTTGCTAAACAGCAGGCTCTAAGCGTTTTTCTGCCACAAGACAGCCCCTCTAAGAAGAGAAGTTCCATAATCATTCCCTCCTCTAGAACTCTGCCACATGAGAATACATCAGAATCTGTAGTCTCTGAGTTCCCATAGTGACTCCTGATGTCACGCCTAAACTCTTTTAGAGCTGCGGAGTTTGAGGATCTATCTTTGTTTGTTTATTTTGAGCGCTCTTTAATGACCTCTAAACCAGTGTCTTTTCCTCACCAAAAAGGACAATTTGTATTTTTGTGCTTCACTTTAAAGGACTGATAAAATTAATTTAGAAATACATCACATACCAATTGCAGTCCCAACGTACAAGTGATAAAGACCCTACAGTTGCGCTCCAGATAAGTTTCCAATCCTTTTTTCTTTCCAAAATTAAGTTTCTTTGTACTACCTGCCATTTTTAAAGACATCTTTGCTTATGGTTTACTTTTACTTCTTACTTTCAATATTTCCAATAAGCTTCTGATCAGAAGTAGATTCAGCAACAATCCACACACATACATTCCATCAGTATTCCAGGCTCTTTGAGATTAGTTAACATCACTGTCAACTTTGCAACACTATCTCTGAAACATGAAGTAGGCATAACATACCAGGACAAAAAGGACAGAGAAGCAACACCACTGTTCCGAATGCCAGCCAGCTATCTTTCAGTTCTGCAAAAAATTATATTCAGCATCCTAAGCTGCTATAAATTCTATCCTTTCTTCAAGGACCAGAAGTCCAGCCCAAATTTCTTAAATAACACAGTAGCAGAAACTGCTTTAACAGCTTGTGTGAAGGAGGCCTGAAGGCTTTCATTAACATCCAGTGCACACAAATAAGTCCCAAAGGAATTAGACCACAGTAGTTATTTCCTGATGCTCTCGTGTAATAATACCCATAGTATTTAATATAAAGTACTACACTTTAGTCCCTATAACTCCATAAGTGATGAATTGGAACCGTGTGATCACAGTTCTGCAAAGCAGATACATTAAAAGAGCTCTCCATCCAAAAAATCCACACTTGTTGGTTGGAGAAGATGAAGCATGCAGATCAACTTCTGACCCTACCTGAAGATTCCTGGAGTGCCTTAGGCCAGTCACGTAACTGATTATTCATTTGCAAAACATAATTGCACATATATTCTACCCACTTCTGCTTTGAGGAATTTACATTTTAAGTAGATAAAATAAATGAGATTACATTAAACAATTTCTGCATTCAAGAGTGCCAAGTACTGTAGACATCAAGGCACTTCTATTACATACAGAGCTAATTAATCATCAGCTACAGTACATCACTTTCAGTTCAGCAGGGTGAAATAGCAGATCTCTGTGACATTCCTGCTGAAAATAGGAACAAAGCAGGAAATGACAAGAACAGGTACATGTAAAGACACCTCTCAGCCAGAAAAAATTACTGTATTCTCAGGTGTTTCTCTCCATGCACCTAAGACTGGCATGAGCATTCCCATAATACTTAATATTTCAGAATTGCTTTTAATGTATTTGTTCTGGGGAACTTTTGAAACACCTGACATAAACCTTTCTGATACACTGCATGGAAAGATCTTATTGCCTGATTCTGGGGGAAAAAAACAAGAACCCTGAACTACTATGCCTTGCAGTAGGAATTTAAAGTTTTATCATTGTGCTAATATCTTTTGCCTAAAACAAAAAAATATCCTATGCAACATGCTCTTTTAAGATTTCCACCTGCACTGGTATCATACCTAAGCCTACCTTTAGCTTCAGAATACACACTTCCCATCTCAAAGCACTTCAAGTTTAGAGAAACACAGCCAAGTGACTGCTCTGGTATGGTTCCACACAGGTATGGAAAACTACAATACATGTCTGGCACTTAGGTCCTATTCTTAGGTCTCCTATTAGGCAGAAGCCTCTTCAAAAGGAGCTGCAACTTGGGGCAGCCACTGACAGGCAAACAGAAGACTAAGCAATAAAAATCACCAAACTGCCAAGACTATGATTATAAAAATGGCAATTTATAAATAAATTTATAATTTATAAATAGAATACTGCAGAATTTAAACTGGCCAGTCACATATCTAAAGCAAGTCGTGATACAGATTAGATGAAGAAAATCCAGAGAGAAGGCGAATTAGAGAGGCAGGAAGACTTTTACAAGAATTCTGGAGAGAAGATCAGTGATTATGCAGGGAAGGAACCTAATTCTGCACAGACAGAGTGATAAAATTTGGCCATCCAGGACTGTTTAGTGTTTTGTTTTTTTTTTCTGTTTCAGTGATTTCATTATATTCCCCTCACTGCAGACCTCCCAACAACATCTAATTGTATTTTCTAGCTTTTCTGAGGGACACTGACTGCTGTAAAGAACATCTGGCTAAGTGTCCATCTCCAAAGCCCTCATTGTGGCTCTCTGACCTCACTCACATACTTCTTACATTCCTATCATTATATTTATTCACCCAAAGTCAGTTAAAATACCAATAGATCTTTCACAGAGTTTTCCACCTACACATCCAAAATACTTTACGATCTTTCCCCAACAAATCAGGCAGGAGTTCTGCAGAAGACAGCTCCAATTATCTAAGCCTGACTCCTTCCGGACATCGGCTGCCCAGAGCAAGGTAATGGTCCTGCCGGGGAAAAAAAATGTATCACACATTATGATTAATTTGCAAGCATAATACATTTAGGTTACAAAGACATTCTCACCCCACACTATCGTAATTTACTAACTTTAAGCACTAGATTTTTTTGGGTCTTGCATCTTAAAAAGCATGCTCTGTAATACAGAGGTCATATGGTCAAGAGGAATTGAGTATTTTCATAAATTTGCTGAAGTGCTGACTAGTCTTATTCTGGGTATTTTTGTCTGTGTCTCAAAGTTTGCTGCTCTTTATGAGAAGAAACCTTACTTTCTTGCTAAAGTCTGCAATTCAACTGTGCTTGACTTTTACTTGACAGGAGTAAAAAAATACCCACTAGGAGAACAGCAACTACATTAGCCCTGGCAAGTACTGAAAGGACACAAGCATTTTCCACACACTGCTGCAGCTTAGTACTTTCAGAAAGACCCTGAAGACCCTGTTTTCAAACAGACATCCCCTCACCCTTCCACTTTAGGTGTTTATTAACTTCTTTTTGTTTGTTTGGGGTTTTTTTTGTTTATTTGTTTGCTTTTTGGGGTTTTTTGTTTGTTTTTGGTTTTGGGGTTTGTTTGTTTTTTTGTTTTGTTTTATTTTTACGACAGAGCTGCACAAAGCAGGCCCAGGCTGCTGACCGAGTATCAAATAAATGCCAAGATTCCTTCCCCCTCTGCCCTCCCTTCCCCTTCCTGCAACTTCAGTGTGAGCCACTGACAACTGCCGAGGCAGGGGGGAGGAGGGCGGACAGAGGGCAGACAAGACCCGCACACGCACTGCAGAAGGCGGCCCGAGGTTTCGGGCCCAAGAGGAATCCCATTAACACCACAGACCGCAGCTCAGCTACAGATGTGACCCCAGGACGCCTCTGCGAGCAGATAACAACAAAGAAAACAGTGGGGAGGAGGTGGCAGCCCTGGAGCCAGTTCCTGCTCCTCCCCTTACGCTTCCCCCAGCCAAAACAGAGACCACAATATAAACAGAGACAAACTGTGCGTTTATGGCAAAGCGGGGGGCAGGGGCAGCCTTCTCCTTTCCCCCCGCCAGGAATGCTCACCGACGGACTCACCCTGGCTTGCGGGCGAAATGCGAAGTTACCGCGCATTTCACGCACTTTATTTATGTAAACAAAGTATCTTCCCCTCGCTGCAGCCGCACCACCTCCTCCACTCCCGAAAGGAGAAATACCCTTCACTAGCCCACGGGTTTCTCTTGAAAAACAAAAATGTTGTCTCACGCACCGCTCAACGATGCCTCGCCCTAGCAGACGCAGCCCCCACAAGCCCCCGAGGTTATAAAGACTCGGCAGAGAAAAAAAACAACCAAACAAACCTACCAACCAACCCCAAACAAAAACCCAAAAACGCACGCTCCCCTTCTCACTGCATTTCCTCAAAGGCTAAAAGCAAAGCCACAGCCGTAAGGGGGGGGGGGGCAGGACACTGAGCCGCAGCGGGGGACGCTGCACCTTGCCTGCACCACCGCCGCCCCCACCGCTCGGATCTCGAGGCTGGAACCTTCTCTCTTGTCCCCATCCTCTCACAGCTGCCCGGGCCCGCGGCGGCTACACCAACCACCTCTCCTCCTCCCAACCCTTTTTGGGCCAGAGATTATTTATTACGCAGGCGGCCGAGGGCGCGGGGGTCGGGCAGAGAAGAAGGGAGAAGAAGGGGCTGCCGAACGCGTACGCACAGTGCCCGTCCTGTCCTACCCCAGGGCAAGCCCTCGCCCTGTCCCGGCTGCGCGAAAACAACCGCCCCCCCC
>VZTX01023586.1:0-11540 GCA_013400915.1 Pardalotus punctatus
AAATTTGTCTCTAACATGAGACAGTGCTCCTGCCTAGTCCTGCACAAACCAAGCTGTGTTGGAGGAGGTCCTAGAGTGTCATGGGCAGCAGAGCTTGCAGGGGAGAGCTGGGCCATGAAACAAACTATGCTGATTCCCCTGGGTTTACAGGAAAGGGGGGAGCATCAACCTACCTGCAGCCTGTTTGGAAGAGGCCTCTCCTTCAAGAAGATGAGGTCCATCCCTTCGACATTTTTCCTCCTGCCCCGTCTCCTCCTCATGGCAGCATCATCTCTTCGGAGGCTGCCGTTTACAATCTGTCCAGTGACAGGATGGATTAACCCCGCCTGGAGGATGCCAGACAAGTCCATGCCCAGGGAGCTCTGGAGGGCATTCACAGTCCCCAGTTTGGGCATGTTTGTGTTCAGGGGGAAAGGAGAGGAGTTCCCTGGGGACCCATCAGAGGCTCTGGACAAGTCCACCGCTGCCTCACGCCAGCCGTTCAGCACAATGGGTGGATGGACATGGGCTGCTGCCAGCTGCTCCAGGCTCCTCTGTTTGGCATCTCTCTCCATGTCGAATTCATAGGGTCTCCTGTGCTTCCGCTCATCTTTTGCAAAGGCAGGGCTCAGGAAACCTTCCTGTGTGTACCAAAGCCACAGAGGGTTATGGCTGCTCCTGCCCTGCCCAGGGATCACAGCTCCTCACACCTGCACTGAGCTAATGGTCAGGCTCTCCAGCCTCTCCAAGGAGCCCTAAGGGATGTCCTTGCACTGGGCACACCACATCTCTTTCCCTGTGTGGGGATGGTGCAGGAGCACCCTCACACACACTCTTATCTCCCAAGGTGTTGTAACCATGGCTGCTCTGTCAGCTCCTGGGGCTCCAGGTCAGCAGCTTCTGTCCAACCCAACTGTTGGGCACTAGGGCACTGGGACTTGGGGACTTGACAGGGCAGTGCTCCTTGCACCCCTTCCTTTGGGATACCTGGGGGTGTCCCCTTTTCCCTCTGACCATGTTGTGTGCTTCAGTGCTGACTCTGGAAGCACCTGTAGAACCGCAGAGGCTTGGAGCTCCCAACAACACCTGCCTTCCAAGGACGGAAGCAGAGGGGCTGAGAGCACGGGGAGCTCACCAAGAGCTGCCACCAGGGGACCAAGAGCTTAAGTCATGTGTTATACAGCCCAACTGGCACCAAGGGGCCCCTGGGAAACTCCTTAGTACTTTTGGGCACTGTCTCACCCCAGAGTCCCGAGCCTGTCACTGCCTGAGGGCCCCCCTCACCTTTTGTACCTGTGACATTAACACCCCGTTACTGAAGCTGGGGTCGGGGGCTTCTGACTCGGCAAAGCTGATCCTGCTGCCGGTGTTGCTGGCCATGGCTGGGGCTGTCAGCAGGCTCTGTGTCTCAAACTGCTGGCTGGAGGAAGGCCACCTGCCCTTTAGGATGGCGTGGCAGATGTTGTCAATGCGGTTGATGATCACACGGTCCTGTAAACAGAATTGGGCGGAAGCAAGCTGAGACTGGAATGACTGACCCATGTATGAGCGCTCAGGATTAAAACCAAGCCCAGCCCAGGTGATCTCAGCTCTGCGAGGAACTGCATTGGGGGCAAGTATTCCATGGCATGGGTGCTTGGGAAGAGCATCTCAGCCAGAGCATCCATGGGATGTACAGAGGAGCAGGAGGTAGAGCTGGAGCTGTGTGAGCCACTGCTGGCCAGGGCTATGCAGGAACCCTTCTATACAAACCATGTTCATTTTAAACCTCACCTTAGGCCACTCAGAGAAGGAGTAAAGCGTCTTCTCCTGCAGCAACTGGGCAATGGTCGGTGCCCGGGCATCCTGAAGGTCATCAATCTCCCCAGGCAGGACAGAAGCACAGTTCTTGTTCTCCTCCAAGTAGTTCTCTCCACCATCTAAAAAAGCAAGGGAGAATAGAGCCCACCACCACCCTGCCTTTCTCCCCATCTAGAGGTGGGGAGCAGCTCCTCACACATTTCCACCCCAACACCCAGCTGGCTCTGCAAAGGTCCCAAACAGTCCCTAACAATCTCCAAGAGAAGCAGCAGACCTGGATCAGTGCAGACAGCCCAAGCTGCTCAGGAAAGACCATTGCTCCTCTGAGCTGGGTTTCGGGGGCTTGAATTGCAGTAGCCCCCATCCCTGACCATTCCCAGTTGAGCGAGGAGAAGGGCACATGCTTTTCCAAAAGGAGCTGCTTGACAGGCAGTGCCCAGTACCAGAAAGGGAAAGGCGTCCCACATTCCATGGCATGCTCTTAGCAGAAGGCTTGCTGGGGCTTGGGGTGGAGAGTTCTGGTCAGTCCTGTTGGCAAATGCAGTCCCCAACCCTTTTTGCCCCCAGCTGCAGCAGGTAAAGGGACCCCAGCCCCTAAAGATGGGAGGCCACTCCAGTGGCTGGGCAGCTCCAAGGTTTGGCTCTGCAGGGAGGACAGTAAGTTCCTCCCATTATAGCCAGAGGTGACTGTCAAACTGAGGGAGCTCTCAGGACCGTACCTTGGCTCTGGCTGCTGCTGGCTTTCTCCCCATCATCTCTGTTCTCACACTCTTCTTGCTTTATGCCCTGGGGCTCAGGGTGCAGGGCCTCTGTGCAGCCTGTCTGCCCTTCAGCCTCTCGGCCCAAGGGCTCCTCCCCAGCACAGGGGGGCTCTGCCCCTGAGGCCCCTGGCAGAGGTGTGGGCAGGCTGAAGGGCTGGCTCTGAGGCTGGCCTGGTGAGTGCTGCTGGGTGCTCTCCTCATTCAAGTCATGGTCCTCCCTGCCCTCTGCCCCAGGCTCTCCCAGCCCCAGGGACTCCCTTTCGCCATTTACATCTTCTGGGCAAGTGTTCTCAGGTGTGGGGAGGCCAGAGCTCTGCTCCTCACCCCCTGGTTCATGAGTCTCAGGGTCACAACTGGCCCTGGTCCTGGGACCACTCAAGCCTTCCACAGCATCTGCTGCTGCCTCAGAGTTATCATCGTCCTCTTCTTCCTCCTCATCTTCCTCACTGTGGCTCTGCCTTGGCCCTGACTTTGCCTCCATTCCTTTCTCCTGCAGCAGACTGATGAACCTCTGCTCAGGAGGAACCTTTAGTTCATAGTTATGGAGACTGGGACTGTAGAGCCCCACACTTAGGACCCTTTCCATGGCGTCATGCTCAGGCAGCCCTGCTGCCGGGCTGGCAAGTGCTCCTTCCTGTTCCAAGCCTTTGCTGAGCTTGGCTGTGGTGTTTTGTGAAGGGCTGCTCTTGGGCGCAGAAGGTGAAGGCTCAGCTTCCTCATTCTGACTGTCCGCTCGGTCAGAGCCCACCTGCAATCCCCCTAGGAAGGGAGCCTCTCTCACGGCATCTGCATCGCAGCTGGACGGATCCTCATCACCCTCCAGCTTGCCCTCGGAGAGTTTGGCAACGCTGCTTCCAACATCTGTGCAGCTTGGGCTGTCCCTGGCGAGGGAGCTCTGCTCACTGGGACAGGCCTTCTCATCATACATCATGCACACCAACGAGTCTGGCAGAGAGCTCTCGTCGTAGTTACTGGAAATGATGTCCCGGACTTCGGACATAAATGTTTCACAGTTTGCATCTGGTGGGCTGCCCCCAGCCTGAGACATGGTGCTGTCCCCGGTTTCTAACTTGATCTGACTCTCGGCTTCATTCTCCAGGGTATCACAGGTCTGGTCCACCTGGCTGTACAGGGGGGAGCTGTAGATTTTGGAGTTAGACTGGTAAAGGCAGCACAGGGTTTCTGGGCCTGGGAGCCCTGTTCTTTTATGCTGGGCATAGTTTCTGTATGCGTCTAAAAAAGACAGTTGAGGGTCATTCATGATGTAGTAGTCAGTGCGGTTCAGGCCGTGCTTGGCAGTGCCGATCAGCAGGTCCCGGTCATGTTTGCCACACTCCCACCACACAGGCAGGTAGAGGCTGGGTCGGCACAGCTTGAGCCGCTCGTGGAGCTGGGGGCACTTGAGCACCTGCTCGCGCACCTTCCGCAGCAGCTCAATGCGGTACAGGGTCCTGGCAGCACGCTCCTCTGTGATGGGCTCCACGTAGATGTCAGGGTCTGGAGGACCTACAGCAGGGATAGGAAAACCAAGGCCACGTTATTTGGGTTGGCAAGAGCTCCTCAGAGGCAGTGATGAGCAAGCTGAGTTTTAACTCTTGCTCAGACTGCAGGTAAGGCGGGGCCAGTGCCTGCAGCCACTATTGAGGCCTCTTTTTCCACTCTCACTACCTGACAGTCATATTCCCCCCAAATGGACACAATAAAACCCCGACTTGAGACTTGAACAGCTGGATCAAGAGTGGCACCAGCTGCAGAGGATTTCAGAGTCTTTGAGCTCTGCTCCATCAGCATCAGCAATGCTGGAGCTGCCTGGACCTGCCAGGGGAGCAGCTCCTGGGGGTCTGAGCCTCTGGTAGCCCTACAGCCCATCCTCAGGGAAGGGCAGCTTGTGCAGCTCTTCTGCTGAGGAACACCTGCCTAAGGCACAACACACACACACACACAAGGAACTGTGCCTAAGAACAGACCCCATGACAGATCCGAGGCAAAATGCTTTCTGCTGCTGTTGGAAACAAATTGCTTTGTGCTTAAATAGCCTCCAAGAAGCTTTTCATCTGTCATGTCCTGCCTGGTGCCAATGCAGGGCACCTCTGCAGAGTGCTCAAAGAAAACGGATGCCCTGTGTGTTGGCCAGGCTTCCTGATCCTCCTGCGGCAGATCCAGGCTCTGTTTACCGTGCAGCAAAGCTCCACAGTCAGCACAGGCATAGATGGAGTGGACTCTGTCCAGTGGCAGCAAAGATGCTCAGAGAGCAGCAATACAGCTCACCCAAACAACCCCCAGCTCCAGCATGGAACTGTGCTTTTGTGTATGCTGCTTCTCTACTTGTCTCTCACATACAGAGGTTGCTGTCTTGGATAAAATTGGTTGTCATTTCCTGCAAGAACTCCAAGAGATCTGTGAGAACAGGGGCTGGAGTCCACGGGGCTGCTCTAGCCTCCCACTGTGCTGGGAAGGCACTACGTGGTGGGGACAAAGCAGACAGAAATTCATGACTGCTGCAAGCCCACAGCCTGCCTGGCATCACGCTGCTTCCAACTGTCTCTGAAGCTCCTCCCTTGCTCTCCAGCTCCATGAGAGCAGTAGGATCCCTTCTACATGAACCTACCATTACCCCTCCATAGGCCATGCAATTTCCACTCACCATCTTCTTTCCATAGAGGGAGACCACAGACATTCTTGCACATGGCCACAAAGCTGTAGAAATACTTCTCCAGGCTCTCATCAGTCTTCTTTTCCAGTCGAGAGATAGCTCGGAACTGGGCCCAGTCAAAGATCTTTTTCTCTTGGTCATAGATAACCCCAAAGGACGAGACGGTGCGGTAGAAATCTGCCTGCTCCCTCCTGGTCCACCTGTGGAGCAGGGAGGAGACGGGAACACCATTGAGACACGTTCTGGGTCCAGAACAGGCAAGGCACCCGGCAAGAGAGGCTCAGAGAGCACTGTCTAGTTACTGACCAACAGTTCTGAGGGAGGTGTCAGAGGAGCACACTGGGGAGACCACCACAACCAGAGATCCTCTGCCCTTTGGTGCACAGGGAGGAGAAGCAGAGGCCACAGGCCCTGTGGCTCTCAACTCATTGCTGAAAAAACCCTCTTGGCTGTTTCAATAAACCCCTGAGTGCAGCTCTGGGCTGTGCTGCAGACAGGGCGCAGGCTCCAGCAGCTTCAGTAGAGGCTATCCTCTACTACACAAACCTATCCCATTTACTCTCTTCCTGCCACATCAAGCTGTTTCACCTCCATGGAAAGGTCAATTTTCTGTATCAGGAATTACGAAGGAAAGATATGCAGACATCGTTCTCATCCAGCTTCCTCCAGAGGGAAATTGGGACTGGAGCTTGCTGCTGTAAGGGTGCCAGTAACAAACACCACCCACCTTATTGACTCGTGGACTTCTGGGCGCCACCCCCTCCCCACTGAAGGAGAGCAGTACTGGTGATGGAGTTCAGTTACAGCACTCTTAGAACACAACTTTCATGCTGGCTTGGACCCTCTGAGCTTTCACCTTGCAGGGATCACTCAAAGGGCAGAGATGGTGAAGAGTATCCTGGGCAAATACAGCCCCAGGCAGAGTCCAGAGAAACAGCCACAGAGAACAGACCTGGGTGCACACAGCAGGCCAAGGGCAGAGAAAGTGGAGCACTGATGGCTGAAGAAAGCCTCCAGTCAAATCTCAGCTCCTCTGAATTGCAGCTTTAAGCCAGCACCAGCAAGCAGTTGAGACATGTCAAGGGAAAGTAGACAGGGTGACAGCACCCACAGCACTCTCCAACTGCCCAAAATACACCTGGGCCAGCACCTCCACCCCTGTTCTCAGGGGTTGCAGTCATGTTTCATTTCAAAAACGAGAGTAACAAGAAGAAAGTTAATAAATATATTAACGATCCAAGTCAAGGAGGCCAATGGTGAGTTTGTCAAAAGGCCTCAAATTAAAGGCTGGTGGAAAACCCCTGTAAGGAGATCTCCCCTACAAAAAACACAGAGAATTAAGGAACAGGAGACAGCAAGCTGCTGTGATGTCTACAGTACAACCACTGATGACCCCACCGCAAAGAGGGGATGGTACAACTGGAAGAAGTCCAGAGGAAGAGAAAGGCTGAAACAGCTTCTACATGAACAGAGCACACAATACCACGTGGTTATGTGGGGCCCTGATGCAGGGACAGGTTCACAAGAGGCAAAGCCATTGAAGGCTGGTCACCACAGAGAGTCCCAGCCCCAGGGCAGCACTGGAGACTGGCAGCGATGGCAGCAGCATCGCCCTGCGCACACCCTCCCGTGGCTGCAGAGCCACTTGGGGTACCAGGACAGTCCCACCACCCTACTACTTACTGGGACACAAATTAAATGAGAGCACAGCGCAACCAGGATATGTCACCACTGGGCTCCAGAGGAAACAAGGAGGCAAAGACAGCAGCACGAGATCCACAAGGGTCGGAAAGGCACTGCTCACAGGCTGTGACAGCGCTCATCTGTCACCCTCTTCCACAGTGTGCCCCAAGGACACAACTCTGTTCTGACGAGGCTGACCCCTGGCCCAGCAGACACTGGATTTGACCCTGAAGAGCTGTTCCCTCACTTCCTTTCAGTGTCACCATCTGCTGCACACAAACTCCAGTTTGCAGCGGAGGCTGCTCCCTGGCTGGGCTGGCTGCTGGAGCAGCAAGGCTCCCATGGCTCAGAGCGCATTCCCTGCCCAGTAAGGACGCGTGTGACTCCATGCCCTGGGCAGCCGCATGCACAGACAGCTTTGGTGACATTTACCTGGGTCAGTTCTGGGGCCCAAGGGATTCAAGTGGGCTAAACCAGCTTTGTGAAGGCTCCTCTGCTGCATTACCTTTTCTGCATTTCTTTGTTCACTGAGTCCATCTCAGAGGCTCTCCGGAACATCTCATCCTGAAGCCAGTAGCCATGGTTACCAGGCACCAGCATCTCAGCACGGGGAGGCAGTTCTTTGCGGTTGCAGCGTTGGTAGACGGTGACAAGTCGCCGCAGTCTGGCCGTGAGAGCAGAGGAGACAGGCCAGCAGGATCTGTCTGAGTCGGAGCCATCCTGGGCTTCAAACATCAGCAAGGACATTAGTATTTAACACACACACAAAGCCACAGGTTCCCACACCCTCTGGCAAGCTCCAAGAGCTTCCTTCCACCTTCTGCCTGCCATGGGGAACATCAGGGATCACAGTTATGAGTGGGGGGGCCATGTGACCATCCCTGGGCCTGTTGGCTCATAGCCTCACCACGTTTTAGCTTCCTTCAGAGTCCAGAGGATGAGAGCAGGGTAGGGATGATGGCTCCAGGCCAGGTCATGCATAGGGAAGAGCGCAGCTCCCTGCTCAGCAGTGGGGCCAGCCAGCCCTCAGCATGTGCCGGCACTGCCCGCTGCAGAGACCTTGCATGCTCATCTCATGCAGGCAACTGCATGGATAAGAGCAGGCTAATGGCTTCTAGTCAGCCTGGGTAACTTTGGCAGGAATCACTTGGAACCCTGGCTGGGCTGCCACAGGGCCCACCCCTGCGTCACCTGTGACTCTGTACATGAGGGCCTCTGCTAAGGTTGAGCTGCCTCACCCACTAACACAGAGCAGAGTGTCCCTCCAGCCCAGCAGTGTGCGCCTCCCACCAAGCAGTGCCTGGAGCAGTGCTCAGGCTCTGGCTGTGCCGTGCCAAGCCCTGGGAAGCCACGGGCCACACTGCAGGAGACATGGCCTCACCTGCCGCTGGTTCGTCCCGCTTCTCACCGGCTTCACCCACCCCAACAGCCATGATGTCCTGCAAAAGGAAACCACCAGAGTGATCAGCCCCATACAGAACCCCCTGCACTCACAACCCACCCATCCTTGGCAGGGAGTAGGGTGGTGGGATGGTCAGGGCTGTGTGTCCACTGCCCTTGGGCTGCAGTTGCTGGCTGTGCTCAGCACACAGGATCAGAGGTGACGGCTCAGAGAGGCCATTTTGGGCCTGAAGGGGAGGATCACCACAGTGACAGAGGCTGCAGTGCCGCTGCCAGGGGCAGTGTGACAGCCCCCACGCTTCAAATAACACCTGCACACTCCTGTGCCGCCTCATTCCCTGCTCTTCCTCTCCCCCAGGACCATTTCTTTTGGGACATCTCTGACTCCTTTGCCAGGACTCCACATGGCTCCTGAAGCCAACCAAGAGTGAAAGCCAGCATTCCTGGGCATCCCCAGCCCTCAATCTCCTTCACCTCCCCACGAGGCAGGTGCTGCCCAGGTCCACAGGTAACACAGACAGGTACAGCAGAAGCTGTGCTCCAGCGAGCAAAGGCAATGCACACAGGATGGGAGACAGACAGGGCAGACCAGCTGTGCTGGCTCCCCACTGCCCCACAGAAGAGCTAATGGAGCCAAGCCTGCACCTCAGGGCAGGCTGGGCAGCAACAGATGTGTATCCAACACCGTAAATCCCACTCACCTCCTGTTTTGACAGCCCCTCCAGCTTTTCTCCGCTGCTGTCTTCCTTTTCCACACTCCCCCTGGGTGAGAGAGTGAATCAGTCCCTGGTAGCAGCAGCACAGCCCCTGTGGCTGTGCCAGTTAGCAGCAGCAGGAAGTGAAGAATTGGTGGTCATGCCAATTGGTGCTCATGCCAGCCTCATACTGGGGACCAGCGCCCTTCTGCCCTCCCCTCTGCACTCAGAAGCACAGCCTGCTCCCTTCCTCCTCCCTGTGCACAGCCCACCCCACCCCACCGCCCCAGGAGTGAGCCAGGCTGCCACGAGAGCTCGGCTCCATCCCCTGCCCACCTTTCAGCAGCATCCTGTGCCCCGTCAGTGACGCCCTGCTCGGCAGAGAGCAGCTTCTCATCTGGCATGCCCACCTTCTCCAGGAAACACAGCGCCGGGTCCGCCCGCATGGCGTTGTACCGCTCGTAACCTGCCACCATCGGGACAGACAGACAGCACAGAGCAAGGCCTGAGCCTGGTCCACAAAAACCTCCTGCTCCTTCCTGGGACACAGCTCTCCACCTGGCTCTCACTCCCTCTGCGCTGCTGTGAGAGCAATTCTCACCCCCAGAAATTCCCAACACTTTCCCAAAAGCTGCTAATAGCTCTGCAGCCCCTGAGCAGCAGGCAAAGGGAAAGGTCAGCCTTCCCATCCCACCCAGAAGCAGCTCAGCTTCCACACAGGGTGCACCTGAGGCCAACAGCCCTGTGGCACCTGTAAGCTACACAGGGACTCCATGACAAGGCCAAGAAAAGATCTGTGCCTTTCTCCTCACCCTCACACAGCACACTGCTCCTGGTAAACCAGAGTCTGCTACGAGACCCAGCGTAGCCACCCTGGGCACCGCGAGGTGCCTGTTCCCCACCCAAACACGCTGCTGGCACCTTGGGAGAGCTGCCCTGGCCCTGTGCGGCTGCTGAGCACAGCCACAGCTCTGTCCCTTGCACTGATGTGATGTCTCCTCCAGGTACCAGAGGTACTTGTTCCCTGACACACCAGCAGCCATCAGACAGTGGGGTACACACCGTGCTTGAAGACGCCGATGAGCAGGGATTTATCGGCCTCGGCATTCCACCAGTCCACCGGGATCTCCACGTAGTCAATGTCTGGCAGCAGCACATCCAGCTCCCTGTGGCAGACAAGGTATGAACACCCCTCTCCCAGCCTCACCAGACACTGAGCACTGCTCAGACGGGACAGGGGGAGGCAGGAGTCACTGCTCACTGCCTTGGGGACAGCTAACGAACACTGGTCTGGGGCCCCACCATGACACGGGTACACATCTCCCTGGGCTCACAGAGCTGGAGCCTTGGTTCCACCACAACCTGCTGCCCTCCTGCTCCTGTTTCTCCAGGGCAGTGGGTGCCCCTAGCCTCTCTCCCCTCCCACCCAAACAACACCAGAGGACTGAAGATCCCATCTGACCCGAACAGCATCTCTAGGGGTAAACCACTTCACACCCACCAACCCCAAAAGAACGGTGCTGATAAATAAATAAACTGGTGCTGATGGAGCTGTGCTGGGGAAGGCAGCAGCCCCTACTTAGGGAAATTAAGATTTAAGCTCAGCATATGACACTTCTCTGAGAAGCACTGAGAGCTGAGTCTTTGCAGAAAGCTCTGCAGCTGGCAGGCTGCAGGCTCAGTGCCATTACAGAGCCTGTGGGTCCCACTGTTACCAGTGCTGGGAGGGACTGCAGGCCACAGTGACGGGGCATGCTCTGCTCTGAGGCCTGGCCCTAAGACTGGGAGCAGTCTCTGTCGACTTCCACTTCGAATTAAGGGCCCATTTGTCAAGCAGCACACAGAGCCATTTTCCTGCAAGGTGTCCTGCTAAGTGCCCACCGCCCCCCAGGCTGGTGCTGCAATCTCAGAGCTGCCTCAGCAGGGCTGCCATGGCCACGGTCTCTGCACAGGCAGAGTGGCTGCCTGAGGGTGAAGTTTGGCCTGAGCAAGACCTGGGGATTTGACCCCCATGTCTGATTGGCCTGGGGCTGCAGAGAGCCCAGATGTGGCTGGGCCAGGTGGCTGCGGCAGCGTGTGAGCCCGAGAAGCCTCGCAGGGGTTCACCGTTAGGTCCCTACCTGGCGGGGGTCCCCTCAAAGGCTTTATCCGCAGCCTCCCCCAGCACTTCAGCCTTCAGGTAGTAGAGCATTCGCACCCGCAGCAGAACCCTGTCCCGGGCGGCAGAGAGTTCAGCAAGGCCAGTGAAACCTGCTTGGCATCACGTTTCCCCACAGGGAAGGGCCCACTTCCTTACAGCAGGATGGGCAGCGACTGTGCAGTGTCATGCCGCAGTGCCCAGCCCTGTGCCCCACTGGCCAGAGGGTCACTGCTCAGGACATGGCTTCCATGAGCTGGAGGGGAATGTGAGGGCAGTCCAGCAGCGATCCTGTGTGGGCTGTGAGCCCTCTCAGCTCCCTCCCACCCTCCCAACACTAAAGGCTCTCAGCCCACTGTCTCCATGGGACAGTGTGGGCTCCCACAAGGGGGTATGATTTTAAACTAAAAGAGGAGAGATTTAGGTTAGAT
>VZTX01023586.1:11555-50597 GCA_013400915.1 Pardalotus punctatus
AGGAAGAAATTCTTCACTCTGAGGGTGGTTGAGGCCCTGGCATAAGCTGCCAGAGAAGCTGTCCCATCCCTGAAGTGTTCAAGGACAGGTTGGACAGGGCTTGCAGCAACCTGTGATAATGAAGGTGTCCCTGCCCTTGGCCAGGGCGGTGTAATGAGATGTTCTTTAAGGTCCCTTCCAACCCAAACCACTCCATGACTCTATGACTCACTTGTTGCAGTGCTGTTTGAGGTGCTTCTTGTAGCTGTCGTCATGGAGCACCACCTCAGGGTTGCAGGTGGCAAGCCAGTCTGCATTCTTTATCTCAGGAAGCAGCATCTGATTCTTTGTCTTCTTCCCCTTCCTGCCTCTGGGCACCGGTGCTGACAAGCCTGTAACAGTGAGTGGCAGCCAGTGAGCACCGCAGGCACCACGGGCACGGGCTGGCACTGCCACCAGGCACCTCTGGTGCTGGGGGCCGGGTGCAGCAGCAGAGCAGGGAGCTGGAGGAGGCTGTGCAGAGCTCCTGGATGCAGCCTGGAGAGCCAAGCAGGGAGAAGTGCATGGGGCAAATGCAGAGCACAGGAGAGTCCATCTCTGGGAAAAACTTGGTGATCACTACAGAAACTAACCTGCTGTGTGTTCTCAGTGCAATGCTTAATCCAAACAATAACATGGCCCCTCGATGTATAAAAATATCAAACAGAAGCATGGAAGGGACCTTGGTCCTGGGCACAGCCCGTGAAGACTTTCTTAGACACTACAGCCAGGTCTGAAGGTCATCCTATGGGGAGAGTGATTTGGGACAGGAGCTCAAACAAGAAGCTCTCACATGACCAAAGGGCAGCAGACCTGCTGATCTGATCTGTAAGGGCTGTTTCTTATGCCATGCATCTGGAGCAGGGCTGAGGGGGAACCGGATCACTGCAAGGGGGCTAAGGTACCAAGGGGAAAGGGAATGTGGTCCCATCTGGCAGACAAAGATAAAATGAGATCCAGTGACTGGAGATGAAAATTAAACACATTTCAACTTGAAATAAGATGTGAGTTCACAGCAGAATGTGGAAACAACTCCTGGTGGGGTCACTATTGTTTGGAATCTCCAGAGAGGGATAAGCTGCCTCCCTGGGCAGCTGCTCTTGAGGTACGAACTGCAGCCATGAACAGGAAAGGGTGCCTGAGCAGTCCCATCCCATCTGTCTGGTCTTGTGACACCGGGGAAGACAAGAAAACGTCACCATGTCATCAACTCCTGCATAAAGTCTGCAGCTCCACATCAGGACAAGGGCTATGGCCCAGGTGGCTGCCAGAGGCCTGCAGTGGGCACCAAGCCTTCTGTCCCCAGCACAAAAGTGGCCTGATGAACTCTGGGCAAATGCTGCTTCCTCAGCAGCTTGGCCTGTTCTGGGATGAAAGGCAGGATGGTGCTGGATCAGAGCAGAGCTCTGAGTCAGACTGCCTGAGTGCTGTGCTCACCCTTCAGGATCACATGGATGTGGGGTCGAGAAGGAAGAACTCCAGGATGCCCTAGCAAGTGCTGGAGGTTGCTGTTGCTTTCTGCACATCAGGGATGGGGCATGACTTGCCCATCAGCTCTCTGCGGACACAACTGGTACCTCAGGCTGCCTGGGGAGCCCCAGCAGCGCCTGCTATGGCTGCTCTGCACTGCAGTGCTCTGCTTGTTCTACTCTCCTCCGGCTCCTGACATCAGGCCGAGACGTCACTGCTCCTCTGGCCCAGACCACATGGAGATTTCACAGGTGGGAAAAGCCATTCTAAAGAGTTTATGAAGAAGCTCCCGGTCACTTCTCTACTCAGAATCCAATGCTCTTGCATTAAAGCAATCCTGACCCTCCACTGAAACCGTGGCTTGTTCATTACTTGGCATTATCTAAATCAAACCCACTCACACCAGTTGATTTGTTTCTGACTCTTACTCTGCTCCACACAGGGCTCTCAAGCCCATGCCCAGCTGCTCAGGGCAGGGCTGTGTGGCAAGAGCAGGAGGCAGCACCACCAGAATGATTCCCATTGCAGGAGGTGACTGGAATAACTGAAGGTAGCCACCAAAGGCCACATCCTTGGACCTCACACTGCAAAGCCAGCTGAACATTTCCAGGCAGAAGGAAATGATGATGTTGGGTTTTAAGCACCAACTATGATGCACTTGGGGCTCAGCAATGTCATCACTCCAGAACAGCCTTCCTTGGGCTCCTCCATCTAGGAACAGGAGTCCCAGGCTTCAGCCTGGCTCCCTGATGCCAAAAGCAGTCTGGAGAGTCCCAGCCCCCTCACTACTCACCTTGTGCCACAGATCACAAGTACAGAACAAACAGGACATGGCCACTGGGCTCTGACTCAGTGAGAGACTCTGTGGCCTCCCCCAGCTCCAGTCACCCATCCCAAGAGCCACAGGATGCAGGCACTGGGCTGCAAAGTCAGTCAGAGACCTCTGGCACAGCAGGCAGCGACCACACGTCCCAGGCCACAAGCCCCAGCAGATCCAGGGAGTCAGCAGCCATGCTGTGCTCACAGATGAAGACAAAGACCCTGTGGCTGCTTCATTTGCAGGGTGGGTTCTATGGCTCCCAGCTCCAGGGGAGCCTACAGAGAGCAGCTGCTGCACTACAGCTGGAGAGGCCAATCTGCAGTGTACACCATTTAGGCAGAGCCAGAGCCAGAGGGAGAGCACTGCTGGGAAGCCTCCGGGTGACCTGTCTGAAGCTGAGGATACACTGCGACCTTCTACCCCACAGAACACACCTAGACACCTCTAGCCAACAGATGCAATTACAGATCTGATGTGTGGTGTGACACAGGAACCTCACACACGCTGCCTCTGAGCAGAGAGGACACAGCCAGGCCTAGGACAAGGGTCCTGCTACACAGAGTAAGAGAAGGAAGCATCACCTGGGGAGGACTCTGCATTTCAGAGGTCTCAGGACAAACCAATGCTATGCCTCCACCCATCAGGGCAGGCACTGCAGACCAGTAAGTCTGGGACAAGCACCACGACGAAGGGAGACAAAGGCTGGAAAGGACAAAATCAAAGAATACTTTGAGATGGGAGGGACCCACATGGATCACTGACTCCAACTCTTAAGTGAATGCCCTGTATGGGGATCAAACCCACAACCTTGGTGTGAGATGGATGCCCAGCCGCACCCCCAGCTTTCCCAGGTGCAGCTGCCAGTGCTGCCCAGAGGCACAGGCAGGGTCCTGCACCATGTCCATGCTGTGCCCTGTGAGGCCCTGAGGAGCAGCCCGAGGCTGCTCGAAGTGGAATCAGCACCCTCATACCTATCACACCCAATGTGTTCGTGCTCACAAGCTCACTGCCCAGGCTCTCCCTGCGCAGGGGAACCATGACAATATTCACAGGCCTGAGAAGACCTAGCAGCACCTCTGCTCCCACCACGAGGCTCTCCCTGCACTGACACCCAGAGAACAGCCTCCCCCACTCAGCCAGCCCCTGCAGGTGGCCCCAAGGGTCAGAGTGGAGGTCAGCTCCATGGAAGCCCCTTTCTCTGTGAAGAGAGAATTGCAGTGCTCAAGCACAACCGCTTGCAGACAGTTTCCACTGGCTCTGCTTTGAATTCTGCAGCTTCAGTCCCGCATGCTGGCACAGGGCAGTGGGTACGGATGCAATGGCAGAGAGAACACGCAATACCTGAGTGATTCTGCAGAGCCTGGTTCTGGCCGTCTTTTGTCGGTGTGATGAGATCCCAAATAAAACTCTTAATCTTCTCATCCCCCTTGTAGTGTTTGACGCAATACACCAGCAAGGCTCGACAAATCATCTCCATGTCCTTCTCGTTCAGGTGCCACTTGAACCGCCCATGGGTCAGGATATCTTTCCAGCGTCCCCAGCTGAAACAGCAGGAACAGAGAGTAAACATTCCTGCACAATTAGAGACCTTGCTGGCACCTCTCTCCAGGAGCTCACGTGGGGGCAGACCCCTGCCAGCTCCCCTCGATAGAGATGTTTTGCCCACACGTTACAAGAACAGAGAGGGAGAGAGGTTTGCAGGATTGAACAGGACAGAGGCAGGAGCAGACTCTGGAAGTGCCAACTGCCAGCTCATGCTTTGTCCTCCTAACTCTCCTTCCATCCCAAACATTTGCTTAGAGCCCAGGTGCCACCAGGAAGGTCACTGCTGGAAGGAGAGGACACTGCAAGCAGGACAGACAGAAAGCAGCTGGTGCAGCCAGTGGCCCACATGGGCAATGGAGGCTGTGGCTGTGCTCTCATGGGGGTGAGACTCACCCAAATATGAGCAGGTTCTTCTCCACACGGAAGCACTCAGCCCGAAGGTACCGCCGCGTCTTCTCGTTAAAGCGCCGCGAGCGTGTGGGTCGCTCGTCTGAGTCACTGTCCAGCTCAGAGAACTCCATCAGCTCATCCTCTTCAAAGGAGTTGTAGTGTTTGGTTTGCTTCCGCACCCGGGGTCTGTCAATGACCAGGCTCTCCTGTGAGGGACAGAGCAGAGAACAATCTCAGGTAAAGGCAGAAACATTTGTATGTGCTCTTCTCCCCACTGTCACCTGGGCTCTGCTCATGGCTTGCCAGTCCTGTGGCTGACCATTACCTTCCCACTGGGATACCTGCTCCAAGTTACCTGTGTGCAGCTCTGCCTGCACATGAGACAACTCCTGGCCAGCACAAAATTCAGCCTGACTGATGAGACGCTGAAAATCAGCCCTTGTGTCCAAACTGCTGACAGGCAGCAGCTGACTCAGCTCTGAGTCACTCCTGGCCCTCTCCATACTGCCTGTGCCAAATGCTGTGCTTAAGGCAGTGTAATCTCTGTGTTGAGGGTCAGGTGGGCTGGAACAGGAAAGGCAGCTTCCAAGAAGGTGCAGGAGGGAGCAATATGAAATTAAATAGCATGTTCCTGTCTCCTCTAATTATTCCTGCCCTGTTGAATGAATTAATTCCATGTGTATCTGCCTGGATTTCAGGCACATAGGACATACACACACAAACACACACACACAGACACTCTCTCTCTCTCTCCCATTGCTCCTGCTTGGGCAGTGAGCTCTGCAGAGCTGCAGGGCCTCCCTCTTGCTGCTGTCTAACACAATCTCTACAGCACTGCTGCCTTAGCTGGAATTACAGCAGCCCTGGGGCTGCACTGGAGCCACTGGCAGCACCCTGTGCCCGAGGGAGGAGCTAGGAAGAGAGACCTGAGCTGCAGCTGAGCCTATCACCTCAGCAGGGCCAGCAGAGAGGTGGGACCCCATCTGTCCCCTCCCGCCTCCCAACAGACAGAGGCACCAGTCCGCCCTCATGAGAGGCAACACAGAGGCAACCCTGATCTCTGCTCTCTGTGACCAAGACAGGACCTGTGGAAACAGCTGGAGCTGTGCCCAGGACAGGATGAGGTTGGATATCAGGAAAAGGTTCTTCCCTCAGAGGGTGCTGGGGCACTGAACAGGCTCCCAGGGAATGATCACAGCCCCAAGGCTGCCAGAGCTCAAGGTGCATTTGGACAATGCTCTCAAGCAGAGGGTGGGATTACTGGGAGTACAGATTGAGCACCCTGAAATATCAGGGAGACATAGACCAACACTTGGCTAAATAAATCAGGGCTTTAGCCAGCACTCATGGGTCAGTCCTCCCTTGCAGTAGAATTCTTGATGCCCAACACAAAGCCCTTCAGGATCCCAGAGGAAATATGCAGCTCCTGCTTGGACACCAGGCCACACGCTGTCAGATCAGTTGTAGGGCACGTGGGCCACAAACTGCATCCTACCTTTTCGTTCTTGGCATCTGTGTCAAGCTCTGCTATCTTGGCCCACTTCTGCCAGAAATTGGGGTCATCTAAGGAAATGTCAGTTCTGTTTCCTGATGCTACAAAGCTGGCCTAGGAAGGAAAGAAGAGGAGTGAACACAGTGCAACCCACCATCCAGGTGTGCCTTCTCCCATACAGAGATACCCCACTCTCCTGTCTGAGTGCACAGCCTCGCTGCCATGGGGGGTTACACCCCAAGTTGGTACATGTCAGAGGGTTCTTTGTCCCCCTAAGGGAGCTGAACCACTCTGTTTTGCACTCCTGCCTGACCCACTGTAAAAGGAGCCTGGGCTGTGCAAGAAGAGGAGGGACAGATGGCCCTTAGTGGCCCCAACAGGCACCAGCCAGAGCACAGCACAGAGCTGGCTCCTCAGGCTCTCTCTGGGTGTTTTGTCAGGCCCCACAGCACACAGCTTCCATGGCACACCAACACCTGGCTTTGGGCATCGTGCAGCCCCGCAGCTAGGTCCTGCCACCATCCTGGGCTCCCTCTGCAGAGCCAGACCTCATGGCTGCAGAAGATTAAGGCTGGAGACAGAGACCAACTGTGCTGCAGGAGGGCTGTGCTGAAGGTACCACAGCTCCTTCCCACATCACCGGCAGTTTAGGTCTCCACCTGCATTTCTGCTCAGCAAAGCACCACACTGAGGCAGCAGCATCAGTGACTGGAAGGGCAGGGAGGGTGACAGACTCCAGATCAAGTAAGCTCAGCCCATGAGTAAGATCAGCCTAGCTCAGGACTGGATCTCACCCAGGCTTTGAATCCATACATCCTCCCTGAGGAGATGCCCACAACAGCCCTGGGCAGAATCCAGCTCTGGGGCATAGTCTGCTGCCATGGAGCCCTCAGCCAGGGCCAGGAGCCCTCAGCCCATGAGAGCAAGGCCTGCACCCTGCAGCGCCCTGATGGGGACACAACAGCAGCTCTGCATCCACCCACACCTCCAACCTGGGGACAGAGCATGTCTGGACACTGCCCAGCACCTGGGGCACAGGCCCTGCTCTGCCTTCTCACCAGCCTGAACCAGCTTCAGAGGGAGAGCTGAACTCTCCTAGGCAGCCTCGCATCACCTGCCAGGCTGGTGGTCCCTCCTCAATGCTCTGCTGACCATCAGAGAGACAGGAGACCACACCTGCTGCAGTACCCCAGCAAGGTCTCACTCCGGGGCAGAGGGACAGCAGAGCTTAGCCTCCATGCAGACACGCCCACACACAGACAAGAGGCTGGCCTGCCACTACTGCCCTGCACGCTCCCCTTCCCCCACGTCCCCGGGGAAATCCCCCTTTCCCTCCCAGCGGAGCACAGCACACCTTGGCAAACGTGGAGCCCTTCCCCTCAGACTGGATTGTGATGGTCTGTGTCCTGCGCTGAAGGATCTGATCAATGTCTTCCTCACAGAACTTCGACCCCTCGTCCTCCTCATCCATCAGCGCGCCGTAGGCACCCTTCCGCAGCAGGTCCTCCACCTCCATCTTAGAAAGCTGCTGAACCTGCCCAAAGCACAGGAGCATCACCAACCTGGCCAGCAACCATGACCACTATGCAGCAGGAGAAGGGTCCTCCCTCTGCTCCAGGAGAAAGAGCCCCAAGCCAACCCAGACTTGCTGCTGCTAAAGCAAAGAGGTCACTTCAAAACTCTGCCTGAGGGACTGTCAGGAATTTCGGTCCATGCCACCCCGGACATAGCATCCTGTGTCCCCTCTCCCCATGGCAGTGCAGGAACAGCCTGGCAAGCCAAAGAGCAGCAGTGCAAGTGTGTGAGACTGGGCTCTCCCTCCCCAAAGTCTGCCCAGTCCCTGCTCTGACCTGGCTGTGACTTGCAGGGGAGGAGGAGAGCTCTCCTGCAGTGGCTCCCACCTGGCCCCACTCCAGCATCCAACCTACCCCATTGGTGCTGCCTTTGCGGTTGATGTCCTGCAGCACGGCTTTATCCAGGCCCAGCTTCAGGCTGGCCTTATCAAACATCTCCCGCTCATAGGAGTTCCTGGTGATGAGGCGATAGACTTTCACTGCCTTGCTCTGCCCGATCCGGTGGCAGCGAGCTTGAGCCTGAGTGCAGAGGGCACAGTGTCAGCACAGGGAGCCCAGCAGGATGGAGACCGTGTGGCTTTTGGCACCCTGCACCAGCATCTACACTCACCCACCCGACCCACAGTCAGCTTCCACCCACCACAGCACCCTCACTCCCTGCCTGTGGCTGACCTGGCAGGGCTCTGGCAGGGCTCTGGCACAGCCTGCACAGCTGTGGAGGAATGGGTGATGCCAGCACCCACAGGCAAGGACACAGGGCTCGGGTTGGAGCCTTGGCTCTCTGCAGATGTGGCACGCAACGCTGCATCCACTCCAACAGCAGGCATGGGCACCGTGTTTCCTGCTCTGTGGCCCATCTGTGCTTTCAGAGCCACACTGTGATCTCTCCCATGTCCTGTTCCCTCTGTGATCTCTCCCATGTCCTGTTCCCTCTGCCCACATGCCTGCTGGCTCTCCTGCATGGCACCTCGTGCCCAGTACCGCTGGTGCTGCTGCCCTGTCCTCTCTGCCTGGCACAAGTGATGGGAGCTGTGCCTCAGGCCCTCTCAACAGCCTGGTCCTGCCCAGCCCGTTACCTGCAGGTCATTCTGTGGGTTCCAGTCGGAATCGAAGATGATGCAGGTGTCGGCAGCAGTCAGGTTGATGCCCAGCCCGCCCGCCCGCGTGCACAGGAGAAAGACGAAGCGATCCGAGTCAGGCTTGCAGAAGCGGTCGATGGCAGCCTGGCGCAGGTTGCCGCGCACCCGCCCGTCAATGCGCTCGTAGGTGTATCTGCTCGAGAGGGGGAGAGGTCAGAGCAGCATCATAGCAGGGCCTGAACAGGCTGTGGCTTTCAAATCCATTTCTGCTCCTTCCCCCGGGCTGTGTGGGCACACAGGCAGATGGGACTTACTGGCGGGACCTGCGCCCAGGTGGAGGCACAGGACCCATCACCCAGTGTGCACTGTGGTTGTTCCCCAAAGTTGTGCCTTTTATGATGACAAAATCATCACAACCCTATGTGCGGTCCATGGCTATAGGGTTCATGGGAACCAGGACCAAGGGAAGGACCTACTTCCACCTGGTCACTCTGAGGACTAGCCCTGGACTACATAGAATGGACAGATCTGAGCTGCTTAGTTCTGGTGTCTCCACACCCACCAGCAGTAGCTGGTAACTTGGATCCATTGGTATGTGGGCACGGAATGGCCAAATCCCCATCCTGTGTTGTTGCCACTGTGTAGGTACAGTGCATGGAGGTGCTGTGGAGGAGCCCTGGTGAATGCTGGAGCCTGTACTAACCGTCTCTGGATGAGATAGTCTTCCAGGATGTCAAGGCAGCGCACCATCTGTGAGAAGATGAGCACCTTGTGCCCACCAGCGATCAGCTTGGGAAGCAGCTTATCAATGAGCACCAACTTCCCGGCTGCCTGGATCATCGCCTGCAGTTGGAAGTCTGGTGCCTCTGGGCAATGTGTTTTACGGAAGTCTTCCAGGATCTTCTCCTCTGCCCCTGCCAGGTGAAAAAGGAAGTCAGCTCTTGGCGAGGCTGGCAGTGCAGCGGCCCAGGGCAGCTGCAAGGGACCGCACAAGCAACAGAACCCAAGCAGTCAGAGCTAGCGAGGAAGGCTAGAGACCTCCTGCAGACCCTCCACTCTTGGGACTAAACTTCTTCAGGGCTCACATCAGCTCTTGGCAGAACAAGTCAGGCTGGGACATTGGTCCTGTGTCAGAACACCCCCAAACACAGCCTCAGGAGACCCCGAGGTGCCCATCACCATGCAGCCCTTGCAGGGAGCTGGGCTGCCTGGGAAGGCAACAGGACAGATCAGTGCCACACCATTGGCAGATGGCACGAGGCCTGAGCTGGCTCTCCAGCTGGGTAAGTTCTGTTGGGAGTGACCAGTAAACGTTGCAGTGATGCCTGTGTGTCCCCCCACACAACTCCTGTGCACAGCCCTCACCATTGATGAGGTACGGGTGATTGCAGCACTTGCGCAGCTCCATCATGGTATTGATGAGGTTGGGCATATTGTGCTGGTTGGCACCCTTGGAGAGGAAGGAGAAATTCTTCTCCAGGATGGCCCGATAGTATTTCTTCTGGATATTGGTCAGCTCCACCTCAATGATGGTCTCCTGCTTGGGTGCCAGATTCTTCTCCACATCATCCTTCAGCCGTCGCAGCATCATGGGCTTCAGGATGGACTGCAGCTTCTTCACCTGCAGAGCAAGCACAGACACTCACTGCCCTCCCTGCATGGCAAGCACATGGGCACAGCAGAGGGCCTGCAAGACTAGAGCCCCCCCCCATGCTGCAAACCCACTACAAGTGACCCTGGAGCAGCTGCTCAGCAGCCAGCGAGGACAACTTCTGGGGCTGGGATCCTTGGGGCAGGCATGTCAGTGACCAGTGCCAGGCTACGAACTCCACATGCCTGTGCTGCCAGCAGCCCTGGGTGTCTGATGCAGGAAGAGCACTGAGAGTTTGGATGGTAGCTGAGATGGTGGTTTCTTCATGTGCCTGCGCCTGCTCCCACAGAGTCTTTGTGCAATGCCCACATTCAAAAGGCAGTGGGACAGCCCAGGTGACTGAGCAGCTTCCCACGATCCACGCTCAAGGAGAGCTTTGGAGGAAGGCTCTCCAGGGGAACCTGACAAGGGTGGCTGACACATGGACTTACTGACCTCCCCATTCCCCCTACACTCCTGTTGGTCTCGGGGACAGACCAGGTGGAGAGGCAGGTGAGCTGTTCTACCCAGGCATGCAAGGGCAGCAGGGAGTCAGATAGGAGCAGACCCCTGCCTGGGCATGGGCTGGTCTCCTCTCGCCAAAGCAGTGCTGGGGGCTCTGTCAGAACTTTGCTTCTGGCATGAGAAGTCCTATCCACTTCCATTGAGCACATGTCTGAAAGCATGCCTGGTTTGGTCACCATGTGTCCCAGTGGCCTGTGCTAACAGTCACTAGCATCACTCTCCCAGGTACCTGCTCCTCTGTCTTCAGGTCTCCAAACTCTTCCAGGAAGGCTGTCTCTGAGGGGAACTGCTGTGGCTCCAGAAAATTCAGGAGGCTGAAGAGCTCCTCCACAGAGTTCTGCAGCGGGGTCCCTGTCAGCAACACCTTGTGCTCCTGTGAACACACAGAAAACAGGCTGAGGGCTCAACCCCATTAGCTGGGTTGAAGGTGTCCCAAGAGCACAATGCTTCTTGTCTTCCAGCCTCAGAAGCACTCTGGGTGGCCTGGGAGCACACACACTCCCTGAAGAGGCTTCCCTGGCCATGGTGACAGCCCTGACCATACCACTGCCACACAACACTATCTTGTGGTTCCCAGGATGCTCCTGTGCACATGTTCCAGTCCAGCTCTGTGCACCAACAGCAGCCAAATCCAAGATCTCACACTACCCCCAGGCTTCAGCCCTGCCCTGGCACAAGACCCTCGGACAGGGCTGTGCTGGCGCTGGACAGGGACACTGACAAAACCCAAGCTTCTGTGCAGCTGGGTGCAGGATGTCCGTTTTCAGAGCTCAGGGAGAACAAAAGGGAACAGGGCTCAGAGCCACGGGACACCAAGGGGCACTGCTGCTAGGGTAAGTCTCAGCAAGGTGCTCTGAAATCAGCAGAGGCAGGTATGACTGTGCACTGGGAACAAGGGGGAGCTTTTCATAGAGGTTCACCATGTAGGTACATGTGCAGTAAAAGAAGATGGGGTCCAGACAAGCCCCAAGACCTGGGGGTGTGAGGACTGGATGATCCCTCAAGGAGAATGCTCTCCCTTCCATGCCTGACAACATGGGCTTAGGCTTCAGGCATCACTAGGTGCTGTTCCCAGGGGCACCAGCTGCTCTGTCCCAGCACTGCCAGCGCATTGGGCTCATTGCTCAGGCTAATCCTCCTGCCCAGCCTAGTGCAGGAAATCTCCTCAGGAGTGGCCAGCCAGGAAAGAAAGGCAATTGTAAGGTGAGAGGCTCTGAGGGCATCACAGGACTTGTACAAAGGAAAGTGATGGTTTAGAAGGGGGACCAGTAGCAATCCTGCTTTGACCCAAGCTCATAACCCAGCAGGGTCATGCACAAGACACAGAGACAGGGGAAACAGCAGAGTCTTTTGGAACTTGTGGGAGTCACAAGACTAATTATTTTTAGGGGCCTGGCCCAGCTACAGGTGAGCGTGATAGAAGCTGGGTACGGCTGGAAGATCCAGTAGGCCTGATGGCCCTTGGTCCAGCAAACAGTACTGCTGCTTTTCCCAGGGCTGGAAAAGAGCTGGACATCCAAGTAATTTCTCAGAGTATTGCACTGATCCCTTTTTTAATATGCACAGTCCTGCACCCCTATCCTGGCATGGACCGGTCCCATGTTTGCACAGCAGTAAAAAATCAGCTAGAACACCACAGCCTTGCTCAGTGTAGAGCACAAGGCACAGCATGGCCAGTGGTGCTGTGCAGGGCTGGCCAGCAACTATCCCCATGGGCTGCAGCAGCTGCCACTGTGCTTCAGGGCTCTGGCAGCGAGCACACCCAGGCGGGAAGGCATAGGGGGAGTTAATATTCCACTTTGGCAAAAAGAAGTTTGTGAGCGCTGCAGGGCACCTGCAGTGCCCTGTCCATCAAAGGCACCCCTGGATGGTTTTCCTCCAGCCTGGCACAGGGCCTGAGCCGCTCACAGTGGCATCTGAGTGCTCAGCATGGCCATCTCCAGCCCACCCTGCTCTCAGGCAAACCTGGGCAGGACAGACTCACCAGGGCCATGAGCTTCAGCCCCTCCAGGAGTTTGCAGTTTCTGTTCTTCAGGCGATGTGCCTCATCAATGACCACACAGCGCCACTGGATCTTCTTCAGCTCTGGGCAGTCAGCAAGGATCATCTCAAATGTGGTGATAACCACCTGGAACTTGAAGATCCCAGGGAGAGGGTTACCCTAGGGAAACAGAAACCAGAGTTTGAGTCCTGCAGGGTGGCAGCACACTGTCATACCTCCTGTCTGACAGTATCAGTGGGAGTGTCTGACTCTGAGCTGGGATTTCCCCAGAATAGTCTCTCTCAAGCATGGGCAGGTTCCTGCAAGCCTCCTTGATGGCCACAGGCTGTGTACCTCCAAACCAGACACTGCCCCAGGGCAAGCATGTAAGCCTGGACAAGAATGAGGGCTATGCTGCACCTTCCCTATTCTGCATGAGTTGTGCCTTTTCACTCACACACAGTGCAACTGGAGCCTGTGCCAGCAAAGGGAGCTGAAAAGATCACCTTTCCCTTTCCAAATGAACAAGCTCCACAGGCAGCTCAGTGCTTCCCTAGTAAAGGAAGCCAGGGCTGGGGGACACATCCTGGGAGCTTTGTGTGCATCAGTCACCTGTGTGTCCCTGTACACCATCTCGTACTGCTGAATCATCTGCCGGCTGATCTGGCTGCCATGGTACACGATGGCGTTCATCTCTGTCCAGGTGCGGAACTCCCTCTCCCAGTTCGTGATGGTGGAGAGAGGTGCGATGATGAGGAAGGGGCCATGGATGCCCATCAGGAATATCTCTGAGAGGAAGGTGATTGACTGGATTGTCTTCCCCAACCCCATCTCGTCAGCCAGGATGCAGTTCTTCCTGCAGAGAGGGACAGGGTCAGGTCAATGTGGCTCTTGGGGGCAGAAACCACTCTGTCACCAACTCCTTGATGGGATGTCAAGCACACCACCTCTGCCTACACTTCTCTGACCCTGCAGCATGGAGCGTGGGGGGACTTTAGTATAGCGGCCCAAATCTGTCTGAGTAAGACAGCCAACTTCTTGTAAGATCATGGATTCAAAATCAGCATGAAAGATGCTGTTCTTCAGGTACACACAAGCCAGGGAAAAACACATCTGATGGCCTGTTGCAGCTGGCTGCGTAATCCTGCCTGCCTGCTGCACAATGGGTCACCAACAGCCTGGCCAAAAAAAACCAAACCAGGTGTATCTTGGAACCATACCTAAGCCCTACTATCTCTGAGACTCATCAGCATTTACAGGGGAGAAACATTCCTAAAGACTCAGTTGCAAAGCTAAAGTAAACCCATTGTTTCTGGCAGCTGCCTGTCAGCTCCAGCACTTGAAGAACTCAGTGGCTGCTCTGTCAGGCCCCTGGTTGTCTGCTCTGCTCCCCAGCTCTGCTGCTCCCATGACAGCACACAGAGGGCCTGCTGCCAGCAGGACTGCTCATGGGAGCACTGGGCTCCAGCCCCTCCTCACCTGTTATACCAGTTAAAGAGCAGCCAGTTCATTCCCTCCAGCTGATACTCCCGCAGCTGGTTGCTGTTCTTGTACTCCCGGGACTTCTCCAGTTTCTGCCAGGACTCTGACGCTGGGCGCTCCTAGGAGGGGAGAGCAGGAGCAAGGTCCATGGAAGATGCTAATGCCCAGTGAGGCCAGATCCCACTGCTGGGGCTGCATCAGGACAACGCTTCAAAGCGGTCACTGACAGCTGAGTCAGAACAAGCTCTTGGCCTCTGGAACCCACCCTCAGACCTTGACAACAAAGCCAGCCAGAGAGGAGGACACGGGGCTTGCACTGCAGCACCAGGGACAAGATCAGCACTGCTGAACTGTGGCAAGACACAGTCAGTCCCTGTGCCCAGGGCAGCAAGCTGCCAGCTGGGTACGTTACCTCAGGGTACGTTACCATGTGCTTGATTTCTGGAGGGATTTGGAGGGCTTCAAACTCTTTAATCTTCCCTGGGTCAACATCCTCCTCCAGCTCCCAGGTGCTCTCCTCGTAGGGCAGCGAGCACCATTTCACCAGGTAGTGTGTCACCTCCTGCAGCACGGAGAGAGGCTCAGAGACAGGGAGGGTCAGCCGCCCTCCACCCACCCTATGCCAAGGGTCCTCAGGGACAGGGAATGCTGCACAAGGGAAGGCTGGGAAGGCTCAGGGTGCTCAGAGATGACCTGCAATGTACACCATGTGGCAGGGCCTCCTGCCAAGTCTCCCTCCTTCCCTCCAGGGGGCAAGCAAACGATGCAGCCTCTCACCTCCCCGGTGTCAGGGTCCTTTGTGTGAGCCACCTCCAGAATTCGATCTACCTCCACGTAGTCTGGGTTGAACAAATCCTCATCAGGCTGTGATGGCAAACAGTAAAGTGGGAAGTAAGTTCAAGGTGATTCCAGGGTTAAACAGATGGGCACAAGCTGCGGGGCATCTGTCCCCAGGATGCTGCTAGCTGTGTGCAGCACACCAAGTGCCCTGGACACAGGCACAGACATCTGTCTCTGGGCATGGAGGACACAGGAGCCCCGCAGAAGGCAAAGCTCTTTCTTTAGAGCTCTGTGCTGCCCTTGCTGGGAGGCAGGAATGTCCTCTCCAGCCTATCTGGCCCCAAGGTACAAATCCTAAGCTGTCTGCTCCAGCTGACGTGCAGCATCCAGAGCTGTGAGCAGCCGGCACAGCACACAGCACCCAATGAGCCCCATACCTGCAAGGGGTGACACCTTGTTCTCTGTCTCTGCCTCCCTCTCACTCCACCTAGCAGTAGGCCTTGGAGAGATGTGGCCTAGGGCTTGGGAAGGAGAAAAACCAGGCTTCTACACTCACAACCCCCCAAGCCCCAGTTAGTTACACAAAAAGAGCATGTGCTCCTTGCTGAACTGTCAGTGGTACAGTGTGTTCCAACACCTTTTTTTTTTTTGCATCCTGAGGAAGACCCCAAACAGACTCTTGAGTGAGAAATCTGACACACGCCCCCAGCTTTCCAGCTACAATGGAGAAATTTTCATAGCCTACTGGCCTGATTTACACTTTTAAGGGGCAGTTTGAGGAGATCCAACAACTATCTCTGGAGCAGCAAGATAAATTATAGAATACCGTTCATATTAAGCAAGATTAATCTGCTTATAGAGCAGAGCAGCCAGGAGCTGCCCTAAGCTCAGATATTTATAGCTCACTCTCTCCCATAGCATCTCTGCTCCACCACAGAAGCACCTCCAGCCCTGCACGCTGCCCTCCCTCCCACTGAGCAAACTCTTCAGCTGGCAGTGCCCAGCAAGTGACATTTGTCACCACGCTCATAATTCCACCAGTAACACTACAAGTGTCTGGGGCACAGTCATGGACCCTCAGCTCCAGCCCTGGTGCCTTTGGCCCCGGAGCTGGTCTGGTCTTGGCAGGGAGGTGTCAGGGGCAGCTCCTGACCTGCTCAGCCCACTGCACTGGGCTCAGGGTTGGGCACCAGTGATCACTGTGCTCCACTCTCACCTCTGTAAAAATATGTTTCATCTGAGCCTGCTTGTTCCGGAAGCGCTTTATCTTCTGGGAGATCCTGGGGTCCTTCTCCAGCTCCTCCAGCGTTGCCCATTTACAGTGGAGGTAAGAGCTGCAGGGGGAAAAAAAAATCAACAACAAATGACCAAGAGGCCTTTGGTCCCAAACCCATCCACCACATAGAGCAGCACGGATCTCCCAGGGATCCAGAGAACACCCAGCCCCTGCCTATGCCACCCCAAACAAGGGAAAGCAATGACCCAGGACCAGGCCAAGACCAAGGACTGAAGCTGCAGCAGCTTCCCTGCTTCCCACCACCATGGCTGGCTCAGGAGGACAGGGGCAGGAAATCCGGGATGCTGGGGCCGCAGCTGGGGATGGGAGAGAGGTGGAAGCACATAGTCCTTGCTCCTGCATGCACAGGGCCCACAGAAAAAAACATCACAACACTGCACGTACAAATTCCTGTACTTGACGTAGAACTCTTCTGTCTCAAATGCTAGGCCTCCGGGATGAGCCTGAAACCAAGGGAAGGAGAGTCAGTGACAGTCAGAGGCTGTGTAGAAGCTGGCGGGGCATGCTCAGCCATCCCCTGCCTGGCCACAGGCTCCAGGGACTGAGTCCCAGGGATGTTGAGAACAGCCAGGCACTCACTATGCTGCTGCCCTGGAGGTGCAGTAGCCCTGGGGAACACGATGTGGGACCACCCTTGAGCATGGGGGATTCCAACACCTTCTGGACATAGCCCAGGCCTGGCTCCTCTCCAGAGGCTTACTGGTGCCCAGGACAGGAGAGGTACCACACTGATCCACAGCTCAGAAAGGTGCCAGTCTGGGCATACCCCAGCATCCCACCACAGGAGCAAGAGCACCAACTGCTGCTACATCTCATGTCCCTGCTGCACAGGGCAGCCAGGTCCCATCTCTTCTCTGCTCAGGGACTTCCAGCCCCACCGACATCTTTGCCACTCACCTCCTTCTGCACCATCCTGGAGGCAAGGATCTTCTCAATGATATTGGCATCATCCTCAGGAGGCTCCTGGGGACAGGAAAGAAGAGCTCTGTTTTTCCCGCTCATCATGTGCCTCTGGCACTCTCCCAGCATGGAACGGCTGCTTGCTTCTCTCCCAGCCCCCCAGCTGAGCAGACAGAGCTGGCACTGGGAGCTGGGGGCACTGTGCTTGGGGAGCCCTTGCTGGGTGCCAGGGTGTAGGTGCTGCCAGCCCAGCTACACTCACCCTCTGCCTGTCCTCCTTGGATCAAGCAGGCCACAGCACTGTCAGGTTTGCTGTGTGGGTCCTTCCAGCTGCACCAGGGCAGCCAGAGAGGGTGGAAAGTCTCCCAGAAAAGAGGAGAGAGCTTGGGCACTTCTGCCCACGGACTCAAGGAAGGAAATATGCCAAAACATGCACATGTCTGCTCCCAGGCACTCCATGCCACATCCTGGTCATGCCTTGGCATTTATACAGCCCCACAATGCTGTATGGCCCCAAGGGTGCCAGGAGAGCAGGCAGCATGTCTGTCAGGCCCTGCCACATGCTACCCACACGCTGTCATCTGCCCATGGCCACAGGACACGGGCAACAGTACCTCACCCCACCACTCTTCATGCAGCTCTTCCTGGCAGGCTCGAAGTGTTGCCTCCTTCCCACTGTGTCCCCAGAGAACCACGCGCAGATACACTCTGCTGGCACCCACGGGCTCCCAGCACGCCCTTCTTGCTGAGCACAGGCTTTGCTGGAGGTGGCCCTAACGCTGTCCTGCTGCCAGCTCTGTGGAGGTGGAGGCTCTCCCCGCTGCAGCTGTGCCAGGACCAGCCCCACCAAATGCCAAGCGACAAGAGAGCCAGGCTTGTGCCTGTCTGTGCTACAGAGGAGACACACAATGGAAGATTCAGGGGAGATGACAGACACCAAAAACATGGAGCTTGCTTGACCGTTAGAAATATCAGTTCTGCTCTGGCTGGGAGATAGTACAGCAGGAGGAGCAAAGTGCAGAGCAGAAAGGAGGACTCTTCATTCCCTTCAGATGGAGGCAGAGTCTGGACCAAGGCAAAGCAACCCTGAGGTGTCATTTTGCAGACTAGAAAGTCAAAGAAAGGCATGGGGCAAGCTGGGAAAGGACAGACAGACAGGGCACCTCACACCACTCATCTGAAAATGTCTGGGAAAGCCAAGACCATGACCAGGACCACAGCAACACTTCCATGCTCAGCCCTCAGGTGATGGCTGCCTTGGCACTGTCCTTGAGAGCAGGGCAGGATGTTGGACCCAGCACTGCAACATGAGAGGCAACAGCAGGTCTGCCTGAACCCCTTGGCTGCCGTCTGAAGCCCAGAGGATTTCTGCCCTATTTGGGGAGCTCTGCCCCACACCAGGTTAAGATGGCTGAGGGGAGCATGCAGAAGTGCTCCTGCCAGTCACTGTGCAGCACCTGCTCCCCCATGCCCAGGCATCCACCCTGGCACTGCTGGGCTCTGCTTGACTCTCCCACAGAGGGTTTGTGTGAACATGGCCATCGCAGCAGTCCAGTGCCTTAGCACTGGCAGCTCCCATGCTGATCCACAGCCCTTACACAGGCCTACACTGGTCTGTGGCTCATTGCTGGCTGCCTGAAGGCTGCTGGAAGAGCCCTGCACTGCCCCAAAGAGCTGTTTAGGACCATGGCCAGGATGCAGGGGGAAAGCTGCATGTCCAGGCCATGGGGAGAGCAGCCCTGAGGTGGCAGCACTCACATCCTGCCCTGCCTGTCCATTTTGATTCTGAGTGCAGCCACAGGCAGACTCAGCTGGGCAGGCTGGCCGAGCCTCAGAGCAGCCACCCAGCCTGGCTGCTGTTGGACATCAGCCTTAATGACCCATCTGGAGTAGGACAAACTGAAGTGGAAGTTTAGGACTGAGAGGAGAACAGGAGGCAGCACGGACACATGCCAAAGGCAGCTCATATCTGCTGCCTTGAAAATCTCACTTGGAAAGATGACTGCCAGGAGCCCAGCTGGGACACAGCCCCAGGCAGAGCTGAAGCAGCACCCACAGCACGTCCCATGGGTGTGTGGCAGCCCCAAGCCAGGCACAGACCATCAGGTCAGGGCTTATCAACAGAGCAGACTGATACTCAGCAAAGCCTTGGGAAGAGGGGACTAGAGAGGGTTACAGAAACATCATTAAAACAACTAGTGACCGTTATTAATATCTGGCAGCTTTGTTAGTGACCAGAGAGATGGAATGAGTTGCAGGATCACAGTCACAGACAGGCAGGAAGGAGAAGTCAGCACACATCAGGAGCCAGAAGAGAACCACTGGGCAGAGGCAGAACAGCAAGGCCCAAACCACAGTAGCACCGGCTGGTCCCTGCCCTGCTGCCCAGCAGATCAGCTCAGCTGGCAAGGGTCAGGCTGGCATCACTCACTCTGAGGCACTGATGGAGAGCAACAACATGGGCAGAAAATGATGACCTGGCACCTACAAAGTCCTCAGCTGGCAGGGACAAAATAATAGAGTAATCATGGAGAGGAGCTACAGAGACCAGAGGCAAAGGTGGGCATGGGCAATGAGCAGGACATGGCCGGCTGTGTGACATGTTCCAGAGGCCTTAATCTCCAAGCAGGAGGGGGACAGTTGGGCCAGCACACCACTTGTCCATCTCACAGATCCTGAAAAGCCAGCCTGAACCCTCCTAGACAGGCACTCTCTCACCCCATCCTTGAGCTGGAACCCACCACTTCCTCAAGCCTCAGCACCGACATTTTGGGACACGCTGCATGAGGCAGATCCCCCACACCCTGGAGTCCCACACCCAGCACTACCTCTGCCTGCCACGCCAGAGTAGAGGCGGAGAGCGCAGAGGTCCGCCCAGCTCCCAGCACGGCTATTGTCTCGCCGTCATCATCTACAACCTTGAAATCCAGGTCCTCGTTGTACTTCCTCCTCTTCACCTGCCGTCCTGAGCGTCGTTTCTGTATACAGGATGAAAAAAGGCAGTGCAGGGGGCATGGGCAGAAGTACATCCACCTTGCTTGACTGGCAGAGAGAAAGCCCCAGGGCTGACAAAATTCCTTTCAGGCCACCCCCTGCCCCAACAGGATGGGGGTGATGGGAAGAAGAGGCACCCCTTGAGCTGCTGAGGTCTCCATCCTGACCCAGAGAGCCCCATCAGTCCCCAAGATGTGAGGCAGGGGAACCCCGTACGGATGCAGAGCACGCAGGCCCCCAGGCTGCAGGGCCAACCTGCCCCCCTGCACTGTACCAGGAAAGGCAATGCCCAGAGCCATGGTGGAGAGGGACACTCAAGGCTGAGAGACACACAGGGCCCAGGGCAGCAGTGTGCACCTAACCCTGGGCCAACAGCTGACTTCAGGCTGATAGAAGCTGGCCACACTGCTGAACATGCTCTGATTCTTGTGCCCAGGGGCCCCGTTGTGGTCCCACTGAGAGGCAGCCAGGATTTCACCCACCGGTGGCCAGCTGAGGGCTTTGGACATACCTGGCTGTCAGCTGACTCTGCAGACTCCTCTGGGCTCTGTACAGATGGGCTCAGGAGATCCTGATCCAAATCCAAACTGTTCACTGGTATCTCATTTTTCCTCTTCCCTTTCTTCTTCTTCTCCACAGGGGTGTCTTTGCTGCCAAGGCAGACTGACAGTTAGACCACGTCCTAGGGATCCCAGGGGGGAACCAGCAGGTACCGACACAGAGCCCTGCTCCCACTGGATCACCCAGAGGCAGCTCAAGGCTCCTGGGACCTCCCCCAGCACTGGGGATCCCCAGTCAGTGATCGATGGTCATTAAGTACACCAAGTGTTTCTCCATCCAGTTCCAGAACACTGGGATAAAAGAGTCCCCCTGCCCTGCCTGGTGTGGAGACTGGGGGCTCTCCCCGGCCAGGGGAACGGCCCCACAGGAGCTGTAGAGCTGGGGTCCAGCTCACAGGGTCCAGCACAGGCACAAAGAGGATTTCCCCACCATCAACCCCAGTACACCAGGGCAGCAAGGTGCCTGCTCTGATCACAGCACTCCCAAACACATCCTGTGCTGACTAAAGTCAAAAATAAAGTTCAGCAGCTCCAGAGGCAACCCATGTCCTGGCACCCCAGAAACAAACCTTGTAGTCTGAGGAGCACTGGCCACACTGCTGGCCACCTCCTGCATATGCCACAGAGCCCTGCCAGACCCCAGCAAACCTTTATACCAAGCACAAGCTGCTCCAGCTCATGGCTCGTGTTCCTGAGCCACAGCACTGAGTCCCCAGCTGAGACAGCTAAGCAGACTGGAGTGAGCCTCCAGCAGGAGGGAGTTAAGCCCTGTGATTGCCATGGACACAGGAGGATTCAGATTTGACTCCCACAGGTGCAACGGCCCATCGTAGCAGTCACTGGTGTCCCCAAGGGCCCACTGGGAAGCTCTGTCCCACCAGGCAACTGTCCTCCATGCTCAGGTCATGGAGGGGATTTAGACTCTACTCCCATGAAACCCACTACCTTCCTGAAAAACATGGCAAGACAAGCCCAGTCCCATGGCATGTTCTTGGGGTAAGGGCCACCGGCACCCCTGTGGCACCAGCCCAACCTGCCAGCACAAGGAAATGGGACCAGGGAGCACAAGGGTAAGAACCAACCTCTCCCCGCATGCCAGTCCATCCTTATTCTCTGCAAGGAACACTGTTAGGGGAATGACTCCAAAGAGCTGGTGTTTGTCCCGGGGCTGAGCAGTGCCCCATCCTCACTTCCAGCCCCACCATCCATCCCCTCCACATCCCAGATCTGCACAGTGGCAGAGGAACCATTAGTTTCAAAGCCATGTCAAAGTTTTAGCTCCATTTAAAGAGAAAAATCACTGCTTGCCTGTGACTAGCAAAAAATAAGGGCAAAAATCTGTTGTTCAGGCCAAAAATGTACTGGCCATGCATCTACGCCTCAATTAGAGGCCCTGAAAATGCTCTGTGAGCAGTGCTTCCACCGAGCAATAACTCCCAAGATATTGATTTGTAAGTCACAATTAACAATTGCTTCATTCATGAGCCAGTCGTTGACTATGATTAGAAATAATTTAGAAGAAATTATGCCACCATTATCTGCCACTTAGAGGGCTCCCAGCAATCATTCCATCCAGACAGAGTACAAACTAACTAAAGCCTGCTGCTCGCCTCTCCCCTCCCTGTGCTGTCAGGGGCCCCCTGGCACCTCCCCAGCTCTGCCCGGGCAGGGGGCACAGGGGGACACACAGCCCTGCTCCCTGCAGAGCTTCCACCCTGACAGCCACGGCCATCCCCCACGCAACGAGGTTTGCTGGCGGCTGACCCAGAGCAAGTCTCAGAGCAGGTCTGAGAAAAGGCTCAAACAGGGGGTGTGGAGGCAGGGAAGCTGCAAGGAGGACCCATGGCTGGACTTTCCAAGCAGCAGAGCTGGAACTAGGTTCTCCTGGAAGGTGCAGATGAGAGGGAGGAAGCACCACAGGCTCAGGCTATACTGGGACAGAGCATCAGGAACGCACAGAGCTTTGTGGAGCTCCCAGACTCCCACACACAGTTTCCTCTGGCTGCATGATGTGTTACAGAGTTACATTAAATTATTTGTTTTGCATGAAGTGGCCTCTTTACCAGGGCTCTGCTGGCACCCAGCAGAGCAAGCACATCACCCTTCAGCCGTTCCTGGTATGCCCAGACTCTGCTGTGCCCAGGCAGGAGGACCAGGGCTTCCAGCTCTGCAGCTGGGGTTACCCTGCCACGAGCCCCATCTCTGGCAGGGTGACCTGCCCACCAGCTACTCACAGCAGGTCACACAGCCATGGGCTGCTGTGTGACACTCAGCACCCTGTGAAGGCACTGCTGGCAGCCACAGGACCTACAAGAGCCAAGAATGCCTCCAAAAGCACAAACCTCCACGGCCTGCTCTACCCTTGGGTTCCCCTGCTTTGGTCTCATCCCACAGGTCCCACCACAGGGCAGATCTCTGTGAACCGCCTGTATGGCAGATCCTTAGTGGTGGAGCAAAAGCACCATTAGGAAAATCTGCTAGCTGCATCCCTCATCCCAGGACCCTCCTTAGGGCCCAATACTGCATTTACATGGGCTTCATCCTTCCCTTCCTTGCCTGCAGCCCCTCTCCTTCCCTCTCCACCTCCATCCCCCTGCTGCAGCCCTCCTTGGGGCCTGAAGGAGGCCCTCCCTCACCCTTCTGGCACTGTCTGCTTGATCTGCCCATGCCCATCTGCTCTGGCTCACCAGCCCATGATAAGTATGTGCAGAACCCCAGGCTCAAGGAAGCCCACAAGTGACAGCACAGCTTGGGGACCTGCTGCAGACATGGCACCCAGCTCTGCTCAGCAACCCACACCTCCTCCTGTCCACCACCAGCCCGTGCCAATGGCACTAAAGACCACCCCTGTGCCAGCTCCACAGCCATGGCCCCTCCAGTATCTGGCTGTCAGTGAGCTCTGAAGGAGCAGGGCTGTGGAAGACCAAACAACACTGCAAACAACACTGGTGCTGTTGAGACCTGCTCTGCTCTCAGCACACATTCTCCATCAGAAAGAAATGAGAGCTTCTGGCCAACCAGCCTGTTAGCTAAAAGGATAAGGAATTAGCTGAGGTGGCGGCACTGGGCTGTGCAGTACAAGAGAGTTCTCAGGCCTCCTCCCACTGCTGGCCTTGACTGCCAGCATAACTCCACAGCTGCCAGGAGGGACAAGTCTCCCAGGAGAGGGAGAGGGGATGGGGTGTGCTCTACCATCCTCCCAAACCCGAACCAAGGGAAGGCAGGCTGCTGGCCCCTGGGTGTGCACAGACCCTCATTTGCACACAGTTCAGGGCAAGGTTCTTCTCACTAGCATACCCTCTGCCCAGGCCCCAAAACAGGTATGATAGGCCCTCTTGCCACACAGCACCTCACTGTCCTGGTGGGACACCACCCTAAGGAACCTTTTACCCCAGGGCACTTGGCACAAAGGCCAGGCCAAGGAGAGGCCAAGACTCTCCAGCTCTCTTTTGGATCTGAGTCTTGCAGGGCCTCATTCCCAAAAGCGGTACCAGCCTGTCCGGTCTCTGCGTGGTCAGAGAGCTCATCCTAATCTCCCAACCAGCACATCCAGCCTTCGGACCAAGCGCCCTGCACACCCAGTGCTGCTCTCCCCCAGCTGCAGCTCCTGCAAGCCCACAGCCCTGTCCACAGCAGGCACAGAGAAAGGGCCACACCACTACCCACCTGCTCTTCTTAGGTCTCACTCTGGGGGCTGGCTCAGAGCCACTCTTCTTGTCTTTAGGCTCCTTTGGGGCTTTGGGTTCCCGAGGTTTCCGGGGCTTTTTAGCCACCTCCCTCTGCTTGGGCTCCTTCGGCTTCTTGGATTCCTTCACCTTTTTAGGCTCTTTTGGTTCTTTAGGCTCTCTTCTCCTCTTTGGTTTCACCTCCACAGCTGCTTTATCTCCCCCTTCCTGCTCTCCGAGATCCTTTTTCTTCCGTTTCTTTTTCACCCCTGTGCCCCCACTGTCCTGCATCCCGTTCTGGGTGCTTGTCCGCTTCTGGGGAGCCCCGTTGGGCTCCTCCTTCGGGCACTGGCACTGGCCACCTGTGTTTGTGGCTGTCACTGTTGCCTGGTGGGGCACCTCATCTTGCTCTTCGCTGCTGGCAAAGGTGTCCTGTGTCTTGCACTCCCAGGCAGACGACATTGGGGAGAGGCTCAGTGCTTTTAAGCTTGGAGACTGCGGAGAGAACGGAAAAGCGACAGGTGAAGCAAATGCCACAGCTGGAAACAGCAGGTGCCCCAGGGGAACCACAGGCCCACAAGGCTCCCAGCACCCAGTGCAGCATGGCAGCATCCCTCAGCATTCGGGGACTATGGCAAATGGCCACCACAAGCTGACGCAACTCAACAGGGAGGACCCCCTTTCTCTGCCCAACAGAGGCTGACAGACTGAGGCCTGTCAGCTCCCCCCTAGCCCATGCAGGTGGTTGGCCCCAATGTGTGCCCCAAACATTGCCCTGCCTTCAATCAAAGACTCCAGACTCCATGGCTAAGAAAAGAACGACCTCTGCATCCAGAACACTTCCTGCCTGTTGCCCAGAGCCAGGGATTGTCCCAGCAGGGCAAGGAGAGGGAATCAGGGATGCCTTGCAGCCTACAGCAACAAAAAGTGGGCTCCCAGGTCCATCTGGGGCAGAGCTGGGGGAAGAACAGATGGGTTAGACCAGCACTGCTCACAGGAGCTGCTGAATGCTGTGGCTCCCTCTGGGTCAGGAGAGAAGAACTGCTCTTCCTGCTCCAGTACTTCCTTCATTTCCTGTGAACTTTCCAGCACTGAACACTGAAAGCAGTTCAGTTGCCTCCTGGGCACAATTGGCCACAGCAGGCATGACCAGACAGCAGCCCTCAAGGACCCAGCTCTCCCCAGGCAGCAGCAGGAGTTCCCGTGGTGAGGGCCCAGGCTCATGTGCAGCAACCTTGGCTCTGGGAGGGCAGCTCAGGCTGTTGAAGCTGGCAGGGGACAACCCAAGGAAGGGAGCTGTGGATGACAATTCCCAGTGGGAACCAGAAACATCCCTTGCAGCAGCTGCCAGAGCAGGAGAGAGCAAGGGATGCACGAAGGAGCAGGCGGAAGCACAGTTGTGTGCAGCAAGGATGGGGAGAGGAACATGTCAGCTCTGTTTCAGCTGCTCTAGCAGTCAGTTCCCATCCCCAGTGTGCCAGCTACTCTTAACACATGGCTTGGCCATGGCCAGAGGGAAGCAGTGGCCACCGCCAGGCTCATTCATCACTGTGGGGCTGGTAGGGCAGCATCAGACCAAGCCCAGCAGCATAACCGGGGCTGGAGAGCTGATCCTGTGACTGGGGGCTGGTGGCTGTGCCATGAGACAAGACATGGAGGTCTCACCTCCTCATAGGGAAGCTGTGCAGCAGGGGTGAGTGGCCCAGAGCAGCACCTCCCGTGCCTGTGGGGACATGGGCAGTGTTTGCCCGCCACCCCACACCCACGGCTGCCCCAGGCCAGGGATGCCGATTCCTTCACAAGCCCCTTCCCTGGTGCTGAGGTGGAGGTGCCACTGCCTCTGGCAGCAATGCCCTGGCCCTGCAGAACATCAGCACCATCCAGTTCGTCAAGACACCTCAGAGCTGTGGGAGAGAATGTACGTCTTTACATCTTACAGGCTGAGGGCTGGAGCCCATGCAGGGCTGTCTACGCACAGGGTACTCTGTAGCACTTGGATTTTGAATTCTGATTAGATGAAAGCATTAAACGAAACAAACTGCAGGGGGAAAGGCCCATGATGCCCCTGCAGCCACCCATGAGTGGGGCTGCAGGCTTGGCTGGCATCGGTCAAGCAGGCTGCAGCAGCACCCCTGCCCACATGCAGCCGCCTCCAGCCCCGGCCCCTGCTGCCATCTGCACCAGCAGCCTGGGATGAGGGAGCAGCCATCCTGCCACATGGACCAGCCATCACAGGGCACCTAAGGAATTAAAGGGAACCTACTCAGGACCAGGAGAAAATCAGCACTATTGATGCTGCTTCTGAGACCCCTGGCTGAGAAACAGGATCAGTCCCAGCCTTTGCATTCCTCTGATCTCACAAGATGGGGATCAGCTGTAACAATTTAGAATCACAGAATGGCCTGGGTTGGAAGGGACCTTACAGATTATCTACTTCCAACCCCCTGCCGTGTACAGGGACACCTTTCACTAGACCAGGTTGCTCAGAGCCCCATCCAACCTTGACTGGAACATCCCCAGGGATGGAGTAGTCCAACATCTCTGGGCAACCCCTTCCAGTGCCTCACCATCCTCACAGCAAAGAATTTCCTCCTAATATCTAATATTATCTATATCTATATATAGCTGTATTTTGTCCTAATAGCTAATCTAAACTTACTTCAGTTTGAATCAATTCCTCCTTGTCCTGTCACCATATGCTCTTGTAAAAAGTCCCTCTCCATCTTTCTTGTTAATCCCCTTTAGGTAATACCCCTTATAAGGACAGTAGAACAGAACAGCATTTTACTCACTTGATAAGGATAGTAGAACAGAACAACATTTATCAAGTACAGTAGAACACAACAACAGCACAGCCTAGTAGAAATAGATAAAGGATGTAACTTAGGTAAACAGAAGTCATGCAAAATGCAAGCAGGGTGCCAGCTCAGCTCTGCAAGGCTGACAAAGCAGAAGTTATGCAAAACAACAATATTGTGCTTACTCAAAAGTGGGGGTCGAGGAACAACCACCTAAAACAAACACCAGATATTGAAGACCCCAAAGAATCATATAAGAACTTCTGATAAGGGATGCGACTATGTCAAATAAAGCCAAGGAAGTAGAGATAGATAATGAACATGTAATCAGTGTGTATGATAAAATCTCTGTTCACCTGACACTCGTCTCACTCAAAGGGAGGAAGGTTCCCCCAAGTGACCAGCATGCTGCAACAAAGAATTCCTGCTTCAAATGAATGTGGTAGAACCTGTGTGAGAAAGTTTCCATCCAGACAATTTTGGTATCACCCCTTTAGGTAAGGCCCCTTTGAGAACTGGAGGGGTGCAATTATGTCACCCCTAAACCTCCTCTTTTCCAGGCTGAACAAACCCAATTCTCTCAGCCGTTTCTCACAGGAGTGGTGCTCCATCCCTCTGATCAGCTTGGTGGCCTCCTCTGGACTGGCTCCAACAGGTCCATGTCTGTCTGGCACTGAGGACTCCAGAGCTGGATACAGCACTGCAGGTGGGGCCTCACCTGAGGGGAGCAGAGGGGCAGGATCCCCTCCCTTGCCCTGCTGCCCACACTTCTTTGGATGCAGCCCAGGACACAGTTGGTTTCTGGGTGCCAGCGCACACAGACAGGCATGTGCAGCCTCTCATCCACCAGCACCCCTGAATCCTTCTTGGCAGGGCTGCACTTGATCTGTTCCTGCCCCAGTCTGGATTGATACTGGGATTGATACCTGACCCACGCTTCCTTAAAGATTTGCCAGCTCTGTTCTACTCCCTCGTCCCAGAGGGCAGTCTCCCAGGGGATCCCACTGACTAGCTCGCTGAAGAGCTGGAAGTCTGCCTTCCTACCACCCAGTGTCAGCACCTTGGCCTGGGATCCCTGTGGGCATCAGGTGTCACAACCTGCCATGTCCCAGGAGCAGTGCTGGTCCCAGTCAGCAGCGATGGCCTCCAGCTGGAGCAACCAGAAGCCTCTGGTGCAGGCCCTGCCATGAACGGGCCATCAAATGCCAGCCTGTGGGACACAGGCTCACAGCCAGGGCTCACACTGACAGAGAGGCATGGAGACCAGGCTGCTTCCCACCAAATGCTGTCAGCCCAGAAACCCTATTCCCAAAGCTGCTTGGTTTGTCTTGAGGGGAAAATGCTTCATGTCATGCTCCTGAAGCCCATGGCAAGCTCTGGCCATGCATGTAGGACTGTGCTGCCAAGTACAGTCTGCAGTCTGTCGCACTGCCACAAGCCAGGGAATGGGTTTTTTCTGCTATCCCTTGATGAGGTTCAATTTATCTTGGCTTCTTGTTAACAGGAAAAGCCTAAGAAAGCGGTGCCAGCCTGTGCTCCTGCATGGCTCCAAAGCACCCTGGCTGCTTTGCCTGCGGCAGCCCGGCTGGTCCCTCATGGCAGGCAGGAGCTCACTGTCCCTGTGCAGCTGGTGCTGGAGCATCGGCTGCTGCCCCCGTGCCGCAAGGAAATCGTGTCTGCTTCCAATGGGCGAGAGACTGACGGGCTGGTGTCACACTGATGGGGACACAGCACTGCAGAGAGCTCTGCTGCAGCGGCAACCTCGGCCTGAGTGGCCTGAGACACAGGTGTCCATGAGCCATCAGGCTGCCCACAGCTGTGACAGGGCTACTGGTCACCGTCTCTGCAGCAATGGCCAGCACTGACACACCACCACACTCAGACCCCCTTCACAGGGGAGGAACACATGGAGCGGCAGGAGCCTAAACCTGGCAAATCATAGCCCTGGGACACTCAGCATGGCGAGGCAGGCTGCTCTGGGCTGCTCCAGACCAGCTGGGGGCTGCTCTAGGCAATGCTCTGACCCTGAGGGGGCAGGAGTGGGGCAGGGCAGGCAGTGTCTCCGTACCCCATCTGCCCAGGCTGGTCCAGCAACAGGCTGCACCCATAACCACGATGAACTCACCTGTAACCCTGGGTACCAAAGCACCTGGGGACATTCAGTACTACAAACTCATAAGGTATTGGGGAAAACCACTAATTCTGCTGCCCTCCTAAGTGGCTTCTACTTGTCAAGGTGTGAGAAGATCTCCCTGTCACACACTCTGTACAATTCAGTTTTGCAATCCTCCACCTTCAGAGCTCTCTTGGCCCAGCTAAGACACAGGTGACAAGTCACCCACTCCTTGCAGGTGGCCTGGGCCAGCTCTCAGGCCACCTGCCTTATCCTACTATGCACTTCTTCCAACTCTACTGGCTGTGCAGTGGCAGTAGGAAGCACGTAGCATCAGAGGTACCACAGAGTAGTAGGAGGGTTTCTGCTCTGTTCCTTTTCCCTTTATGAGCCACTGAATGCACCCTGGGACATGCTGTAGGCAGATTCCAAAGTCTGCCAGTGCTTCCCAGTCTCCTCCAGGAGCAGGGACAGCCCCCAGCGATGACACATGCATGACTGGTTCTCCCATGCTTTACTGGGATCATCTTGAGACTTTCCTCAACTTTTCAACCTCTGTTTCCACTTCAGCATCTCACATGACTGCAAGAATCTGCTAGCACCTTTCTTCCCTGATCCATGCTGTGAAAGCAGCAACATCTTCACTGTACTTGGCTTCCTTGCCTTTAACCAGTCACTAATTTACAGAAAGACCTTTTATCAGGACGCTTCACTTGTTTACAAGCATTCAGTGAGAAACTTCCTCAACTGCTGGTTGGAAGCCCATGAGCCTTGCACCAGCTCATCCCAACTTCAGCCCTGTGATCCAGTTAGCTTTAAAAGCCCCAAGAGATTGCAAGGAGTAATTCTGCCTTGAAAAAGTCATGTTGACTATTCACCAGTGTAGTGTTTTCAGAAACAAAATGTTTATTATAGTTCCTAACTATTTACTCAATACCCAAGTGAACCTATTGGTCTTCAGTTTCACATTTACTCCACCCTCCACTTCCAAGGCCCTAATGGGTGATGGCCCCAACACTATTTATTAGCAATTCCCAGATCTCATCATGTTCCTTTACAGTTCCAGAGTAAAGACCCTTAAAACAGGTGGCTTATGTTACTTTGCTCAAAAATTTATTAACCACACCCTTTAAGGGCAACCCTCTGATGCCTCTGGCATCAGAGATGGCTCTGGGTAGGAGAGCCTATTTGACTGAGCTGTTCTGCCAATGCTTAGCTTCCATGAGCCCTCACCTGACACCTTACTTACCCTGTGACTCCTCTTAAAGGCTTTTTAATCCTGAGATAGTTGGAAAATTATTTTTTATTAGACTCCATGTCTTTAGTGGTTCCTAAAAATCTGTGTAGCCCTGCCTTGCTGCAGGTTTACTTTTAAATTCACAGAGTATGTGTCCTTTTTCTTACTATCACTTTTTAAAACTAAATAGAAACATAATTTTCCATTCAACTGCTTTTTCTACATCTCTTTTTACATGTCCACCTAAGCAAGCAGCTTTGTTGCTTCTGGGTATTTTGGAATGGGGAAGAAGTAAAGATGATAACTTCCAGGTTTTGGTAAGTGATGCCCATCTCTGAACCTTGGGTACCCAATCCAGATTCTGCTTCCCCAGAACACATTTTATCCCTAGAACCACGCCTTTCCACTGTCTCTGAACTGGCATTTTTTTGGTGATGATTGTAATGATTTCACATTTCCAGAATACATATTTATGTAATTTTTTTTAATCACAGCGGAATCTTCTACAAATTACATTTCATACAGTCCCTCAGCATCAGCTGGAGCACAAAGTCTTGTTCCATGTGTCTAACAGAAGGTGAGGGGAAAAAAATGTTTGAAACCTCCCCAGAGACCTGCGGAGGCTAACAGAGGGCACTTATAATTACACAACCCCATTCTAGGGCAAAGCCAAGGTCAGGGTGGGCCTTAATGGTGTGTTTCCTTAACTTAAAATGGTTTTGCTTCATTTACAGTCTCAATGTGAATCCCGAGTTTTTGTTCAGGATTTGGGGCGAAAACACCACCAGGAGGTGGGAGGCAAAGCGGCTTCTGCCCTGTCCTGTTCCTCGAGGGGCTCCCTCCCTTCTCCCCAGCTGCTGAGCCCGCAGGATGCACGGGCTGCCGAGCCCATGAGGCTCACACAGCATGCCCAACCCCTGCAAGCCCTCAAGCAAAGCTGGGCTCACAGGGATGTGAAGGGACAGCTTACAAACTCCCCTTGACACATGCACAGGAGCGCAGGAGCAGTGAAGTTCAGCAGTGTTTTCCCCACATCTGCTCAGGGCAAAGACGAGCTCAGGCCAGTGGGACTTCCTGTGGTGAGCCAGGGACAAAACCCTCACCCTCACCTGCCTGCACCAGGTACCTGCAAAGGGAACAATGGAGAAGAGGAAACTGCAAAAAGAAGGTGGGAAGAGGAAGAATCAACATCTGCTGCCCTGTAATGGTAGCACTCATTTACACAGCTTGTGCACCTGCAGCAGGAGCAGCAGTAATAATAATAATAAAAATAATAAAATAATTATAAAAATAATAATAGTAATAATAGTATCTGTGAGAGGCAGGAGAAGAGAGAGGCTCCTCTGGACCCTCATGGCAGAAGTCACATGCCAGCACTGCCACGACATGTGATGAAGGAGAAGTTGCATCTGCACTGCTGGGTGTTGGAGCCTGATCCATACCCAAACCCTCCACTATCCCACGAGTTTGGGTGTGGGAAGGAGAAAGGATGAAAAACTTGATGCCCACCCCATAATCCATCCTGCAGTCTTTCCTCTCCAAAAGCAGAGTGTTTTTAGCAGGGCAAAGGTCTGCCACAGCCTCAGGATCTCAACAGCAGCTCTGTCCCGCAAGGAGGCCAAAGCTGAGCCCTTCTAATGGTCACAACACCAAGAGCAGCTCCACTTCCCCTGGCAACCAGGCTCAGACAATATCCACACAACACAGTCTTGCCAAGCAGTGTGACCACAGCCAGCAGCAGTGGCCATGCCACATGCCACCTTGCACCCAAGTGCAAGGACCATTCAAGCCGTGTTTGCTGCAGGCTTGGCCATGCTTTCCTGCAGCCTGCCAGGGCAACTCTGCAGAAGTCTGCATTTGGGTCTAGGGCAGAGATCTGTTCTGTACGTGGAGTGTCCACAGGGACCCTGTCTGTAGAGGCCATCAAAGGTTTCCATGCTCTTCAGGCAGAGACTGATGCCTGGAGGCTGCCCAGCACCCCCACTGCCCATTTTCCCCCACACCACTGGCCAAAACCACCAGCCAGGCTGCTGCTGCACCAGCAGCCCAGGATGGGCACCATGACACAGCTCTGCCTTTCTGAGATGGTCATGCTGGCCGTCATCAGCCCAGTCTATCCGCACAACTGGTCACAGAGCTCAACGGGAGCAGAACAAGCAGCTTCTTTCACACAGGGGGCTCTGGCAGGCTGGAGAGCCGGACACTCCAGCAGCCCCATCCCCACCAGCAGCATGCGCAGCATGGGCTGTTGTGTTCTGGTTGCCCCGTGTCTGCACCCCTTGTTTCCAGCTCTTAATCCAATGCAGCAAGAAGTTAAAAATATACAAGTGCCACCTTCCATCATGTCTTCGAGCAGGCTCTGCAGTCACCATGGGATGTGCGTGACGGAGGTGGGGCCTGGCTCTGTTCCTGGTGAGATGCTCCACCACAATGCAGCCCTCAGCAATGACAGCCAGGCAGCTGTCTTGTGACCAGGCCAGCCCTGGCAGTGGGCACATGTGTTCCCACCACCCTGGCACAGGGAGTGGGTGGGTCAGAGAGCAATGCTGCTGCCCTGGGCTGTCCAGGCTGTCCTCCCCACTCAGCTCTCTCTGGCAGAGAGGAAAGCCTGTGCAGCCCTTGGACCATGGGGGAGAAATGGCACTCCTGGCTGTGTGTGCAGGAGAAGGGCACCCTGGCAGCTCACTGCTCCCCCTGCCCCTCACCCTTACAGAGTGGGTGCCCAAAACTCCTCCACACACTCAGCACCAGGGGTCATCACACCTGACAGTCTCATCATGACAAAAAAAAAAGCTCAGTATGGACCAGCAGCCCACAGACACGGCCTGGGACAGAGTCACAAGTGCCCTCAGGCATGGACAACCCCACCCCGTGCGCTGGCTCCCAATGCTCAGGACCCTGCTCTGGCCCCGGGGAACTCCGGTAAAAACTCCCAACAGCATTTGCAGTACATGAGACTGATGCCTTAATAATTTCTAGTTTTTTACTCTTCATCTATCTGTAACTTGCTGTAGTTCTGCACTTCTTACAAAGTGCTAAAATCGTCTGTTCCCAGCACCTTTAGCCAAAACAAGGCTCTCTGAATCCAGATTCAAGGACATATTTGTTGCCCTAGAGCCCAAAAATATGTAAACTACTGTGGTATAGGGGCATCCCACCCAGGGTGGTTAATATCATCACCTAAAGACGGGATTGGAAAATTAAGGGCCAATATGCTAATGGGACAGAACTTACAGAAGGCAAAGGGCTCGTGACCAGTCATCCATTTTGGGTGTAGTCCCTGAGGGGGACTTTTGCTTGCCTGAATGTACCTCGAAAGCCTTGAATAAATTTGTCTGCATTTTATACTCCCAATTTGTCTTGCCTCTGTTTCAGGTAGCCTGCTTCTAGGCATCAAGACAGCAAAGCTCACTTTCACGTAAACTGACCCATAAAATTTAGGAAAATCCTTCATTTTATGCAGTAAGTGCTTGAAGCAAAGGCAAGCAGAGCTCCCCCAGATCCTCCCAGGCAGCCTCCCTGCTGCAAGGGCTGCCCAGCAGCCACACAGCGCCTGCAGCCCTGGGCTGTTCCACACTGCCTCCCACTGCTGTCCTGCCACTTCCAAGCCCAGGCTGGAAAGTCAGAAGAGCCCTCCAGGAGAAGGCAGGAACTAAGGGGTCACAGGGCTTCCCACCTCTCTGTCTCCAATGCAATTCTGCTCTTCTCTCACAGTCCATGCAGAGTGAGAACATTTCCACGGATGTAGAATAAGGAGATTTACATGTGCTGTGGGATAACTGCATTTATTTTAGTTCAGTATTTCTCTGGTTATTTAATAAGTCAAGACTTTGGCAGAACTAAGAAGCAGAAGACCCTTCAGTGCCCAGGGACAAGCATGACACAGACAGGAGAGGCAGCTCAGGGAATGATGGTGTTGCTGAGACCTCAAGGAAATCCATCACTTGTCATTGCTCTCGGGGGTAACCAGGCACCCCTGTCCCACCTCCACCAGTAGAGAAGGCACCCTGTCATGAAAACTTCGTAAGTCATGAGACAAGTGACACGTTTCACGAGTTAGTCACAGCTTGGTGACAAATGTACCAGATTTTTGTGCATTACTAAGGAAGAAGAGTTGTGGCAACACAGCCCCTTGCCTGTGCTAACAACAGCCCCTCAGACAGTGCACCAGTTGGCAGTGCCCTACACCCCAAGCCATCCTAACCTGCACCAGAAGAGAGGCATGGCTGCAGGGGGTACCAATGGTGCACAGAGAGGAGCTCCTCCCCAGACAGCCCACTTCAAGACCCCAGCTCTCCAGCCCAGGTTTCCTAATCCACTGGCAGTAGACATGGGCAGGACAAAGCACTGGCTTAGGACAGCCAAGGGCTTGGGAGAGGGAACATCCATTACTTGTTCCCAAAGGCAGTTGACAGCTCCCCTGCCATCCCTCACCAATATGAAGGATACCAGCATTTTGCCAGCCTTTTCACCCATGGGCCTGAACCCAAACCTACATGATCACCAACATGGAGCTTCTGCAGGTAGAGGCTGTGAGGGAAACACACGACCCTTGAGAGCCTTGGAACCACACAAGCATGTCACCTTCTCCAGAGAGGCTGTTCAATGGAAGGCAACAGCTCCCCTTGGTGCCATGAGAAGTCTGTTTACAAGGTGTGGGAGCTCCTGGGCTCAGATGTCCAGAGTGATGTGGAATGGCACCCCTTTCTAGTTTGCCCCCAATGCTGCTCAGCTGAGCATTACAGGAAGCCACCCACCCCTTCACCACCTCAACCAGGCACCCAGAATGCCTGCAGAAGCCCTGCTTGGCCTGGCTTTCTTCCAAACACTGAACTTGGGAATGCTGCACCCCCCCCGTGACATGCTGCTAGGGTTGTCCTACACTGCTGGTGGCTTAGAGAGCTCAGGAGATGAGCAGCTGGACCTCTACCCCTCCTTGCTCACACCACATGCCTTTATCTCCCTCCCAGAGTTTATCTGCAGCAGCAGCTATACAAAATAATTTATCAGTTGAGCCCCCTAAAATCTCCAAGTGGTGGGGGAGGATGGTTCTGCTGTGCTTAAACCCCATGTATTTCAGTAATCCTATTTCCAGAACACCCAGACCTGTTACATTAGCCCAATGGGTGGCATAAATTTCTTACCTGGGCTTTGCTATCAGAAGAGGGAGATCACAGACCCACACCCCAAAGCACCCTGCTCTCCTTCAGGCCTTTGCCCTGCCGCATCAGGAGCAATCCAGCCGTGCTGGTACACAAGACCTTCCACGCTCCCTTCCTCCTCCTCACCTTGAGGCTGGTTCTGCTTCTTCACAGAAGCATCTTTAGAACACACTGCTACACTCACTTCTTCCTACAGTACTGGTGTTCTGTACACACACATTCCAGTATCTGCAGCATTTGCCTTGCTGCAAGCTCAGAACAACACACTGACCTCTTCTTCCAAACCCTTCCCTCCCTTCCTCCTCCCATCAACCTGCCATGGCAGTGTGATCTGGAGAGCCCCGAGCAGCATGCGCTGCTTCAGAGCTGGTTAGAAATGGCACTGGCTTGTGCTCTCAAACAGATTTATCCCTTAGCTCAGTGTTCAATTTAATGGCTACCCATTAAAAGCAGCACGGACACAAATTAGCTCCAGGCAGACCAGTTTGTTTTATACCTCCAGCCATATTTCACCCCTGCAGGCAGAGTGACACTCCACACATGTAACAGGTCCTTTCCCCTCAGCAGAGTGCCAATGGTCAGGCTCTTCCCCTGCACATAGTTAATGCAGAGACCACTGGCTCATAAATCCCCTCTGGGAGCAGCAGGTTGTTATGATCCGATGCGGCAATCCAGAAATGGCAGCTTTTGTGAGATGGGATTTTTTTTGAGGGAAGAAAATTCCCTGTCCAAGCTCTCACAGCTCCCAAGCATCATCTTCCTGAACCTCCCAGTTGGTATTAGTCCTGGAGTATCATGTTAGTAATAGTAATCACAGCAAACGTGTGGTTTTGTAATGAGATTCCAGTAAAAACCAACACTATGGACTTTGAGACAAAAGAAGGTCTGCTCTTCCGCTGGGGACAGCACCAAACAAAGAGCATTTCCACTACTGAAGAGAAACCCCACCTTGTTCAATGGCCCCATCAGACTCACCCGCTCTGGGCTGCAGCTCGGCTCCTTGAAATCTGAGCTGCAGCCCTGTCTGGAAATTCAAGACAACACCGCCCCTGCCCCCCAGCCTCCTTCCCACCACACATCAATTGCAACAATTTCTACACAGGACATGGTCCCCAGGCCTTGACAGCTGAATTGGGAGAAGGAGAGAGGGTCACAAACCTGCTTTTCTTTTTTCTGTATTTTCATTATCATCAAATCTGGGATGAATGTTATTTCTGCAAGACACAACACAAAAAGAAATTCACAATGATGAGGCTGCTGAACCTGAGGTACTCCATCCTTCCACTCACCCCTACAGGAGGCTGAGCCAACCCTGGGGCCGCTCAGAGCAACAAAGCTGCCAGAGTGAAACACTCTCAGGGACCAGCTTGGGGACATCTGCTCTGCTGAGCCATGGCAAGAGTCCAACCACAGATATTCCCACAGCTCAGCGCAGCTTGAAACCCACTGGCCAAGACCAACATGGCAGTCGCAGTCTCGGCAAGAAGTAGTGCACATGGGGCTAACACAGAACACACTCCAACTCCTCAGAGCCCCAGATATAGCCCAGGCCCCGCTGACAGACATGTCAGATGCTGCCAGCCCTGCAGCAGCAGGGGGAAGTAAACAAACCAGCCTCTGCCAAGCAGCAATGACAGCAGAAAGAGACTGGAGAGGATACAGGAGCAACTCCTGGGCCGCAAGACCTATGACCGTGACCACGGAAGAGCTGCTATGGGGACAAAGACGGGGCAAGCAAGGAGGGGAAGAGCCATGTACCCCATACACAGCCCTGAGTGCAGCGCTGGGGCCGGGCTGGCTGCGTCCCTCGGCCTGTGCACCCACAGCAGGGAGGACTCCGCATGAGCAGCACCCACCTTGCAGCCCACGGGAGGATGGGCTGAGGGAGAGGGGATTTCCAAGCAACTCCCCCACACGAAGCCCGGCCAGAGGGGCTGCAGTTGCAAGTCCAGCTCTTAGCAGCACCTTAGGGCCAGAGGTGACCAAGTCCCCACAGTGGCCTCCTCCAGAGGAGCAACGAGGGGTCTGTGGCAATGCAGCACCATGACAACTCTCTGAGGCAAAAGAGTGCTCCCCCAGACTCCCTGCAACAGTGGCTGTGGTCCAGCTGGGCCAGCAGCACTTTTCAGCTGATCTCTGCAATGGCCACAGCTCCCAGGCACTGCCAGAGCAGCTGTACCAAACACAGAGGAACCGCACCCAGCACCCACCGGGGCTTCACGCACCCTCAGGACCAGGCCACGTGGTGAGCGGACACACACCTCCCCAGGCCTGGCTTCTCTGGGGACTGGGCATAGGTTGGACACTGCCAGATGCAGGAGAAAGCTTGGCTCACTGCCTCCCTCTCACTAGTGCTGTGGTGGCAGGAAGGCCAGAAGCAGGCCTGCCACATGCAGGGTCACCACTGGAAATGGCACCCATCCTAGGGGGATGGGGCATTGCTGCAGCTCCCCAGGATAAACGTGCTGTGACAGCCAAGGGGACAGGACGAGGTCACAGCCCGTGCCATCCCCACAGTAGCCACAGCCACAGCACACTCAACAGAGCTGTTGACAGTACATGCTTTTTGGGCAGCCAATCCTCAGCAGTTGTCTGCTCCACAGTGCCAGTAATGGGTGCCAAAGAGCTCAAAAGTATTTGACAAGTGTTTTAAGACAGAAATCCCACAAACACCTGCCTCTCCTTTCCCTCCTGTACCAAGCAAACCCCACTCCATGAGCTGGCAGACTCCCTGGCACAAGGGTGCAGCCTGCCCTGCTGCCAGCCCCCAGGCCAGCCCTGGTCATGGCCCAGCACCCCCATCGTGTCTTCCCCACCCTGGCAGAAACACTAAAACCCAAGAGGTCTAGAGGGGGGCAGTGCTCAGGCCAGCGTGAGGTGACCAGTTCTGCATGCTGATGATGGTCCATGGCTCATGCCACCACACTGAAAAGAAGAGGCAAAGGCTTCTAACTCTGATCCTGGCTACATGGCACAGGCCAGGCCAGCATGGCCCACATCTAAGTCAAGTTTGGTGGGAGCAAGAAAAGGCACCCAGTGCCACGACCTGAGCAGGGAGGAGTCTGATGGCACCTGTGGACAGGATGACACAGGACTTCTTTCTCAGGACTAAGCCTGTCCTGTACAGCCCCTCCTGTATTGCTGCAAATGTGTCCCAGGAGGGGCCAGAGGACACAGGGCTAAGACAAGCTGAAGACACACGCAACTGCAGTACAGGCACTCTCCAGGAAGGACCACACTGAGGTTTCAGACCCAGTGGGTGCAGCATTTCAGAACAATCCTGCTGGGCTCCAAAAGAGAGCAGTCCCATCCCAAGGGTGTGCTTGGAGCCAGACATGTAGGAGACTTGGGCTTGGTTCATCTTTCACAGCAGTCTCTCTGTTGCAGGAGGCTCCAAGGTGCTCAGCTTACCCCTCCTTGCCAGCAGCACCAGTGCACTGGTCTTCCCCCACCTGCCTCAGCTTGGCCCCCAGCAGAGCCTGACAGCACCCACCCAGTCGAGCTGCGCTGCTTCCCAGCCTGCCCCCCCC
>VZTX01023586.1:50611-72051 GCA_013400915.1 Pardalotus punctatus
CCCCCCAGATTTTAGAAAAACCAAGTAACAGAATATGCTGAGTTGGATGAGACCCATCAGGATCACCAAGTCCAACTCCTGGTCCTGCACAGGATGCCCCAAGAATCCCATCATATGCCTGAAAGCATTGTTCAAATACTTCTTGAAATTGGATAGACTTGGTACTGTGACTACTTCCCTGGGGAGCCTGTTCCAGTGCTCAATCGATTTTCTGCTGGAGTAACCCAGAAGATGGATCTGGGGCACTCCAGCTCTTGTGGGAACTAGCACTCTCTTCCTGCTATTTCCTTTCCATCAGCAAAAGGCTGTGAGGACCCTCACACCCTGGCAAGGCATGGGGTCCCCCCTGTGCTCAAGGAGCTCTCCCCACTACTGCCTTGCCCCAAAGAATCACTCCTTGACACTTAACTCAGTACCTGGCAGACACCGAGGGTTTTTGCAGGCCAGCCAACCTGCTGCTCCCAGAGCCAGAGTGGAACTTACACCTCCAGGTGTAACAACTTCCATGCTGTAGGCTAAGCCCTGGCACCTGGCACTAAAGTCTCCCGTTGCATGGCCTGCAAGAGGCCTATCACTCAGCTCTAGGTTTCCAGGGCACTATTTTCTTTTTTTAAACAAAGAATCAAATAAAAAATCATATATTGTGCATATACACACTGAGTGGCCCAGGCCCCAGCATTCTCAATGCCTTTTGTACAGAGTTAGCTCAGGCAGCTTCAACAGCTGAGCAAGGGCTGGAGGATGCACAGACACTTGGTGCTGCAGTGAGCAGCCCAGCTCTGCTGCCTCCAGAGCCCAGCAAAGGGCTGCAGGGCCCTGCTGCCATTGGCCCTGGTGGCATCCCAAAGCCCTTGCCCCTGCTCCCATGTGTTGCTGTCCCGGCACCACCCCACCTGCTCCTTCCCAGGCACCCAGCGCCCACGTAGGGCAGGATCCTGAGCAGGCAGCGCCGGGCTGGCAGGACAAAGGCTGCGGGCAGGGAAGGGCAGCTGGCACTGGCAGCTCACTGCCCAAAGGAAGGAGCTCTAGCCTTGCTTCATGAACCTCATCACCAGCAGCAGGAGGCCGTACAGCTTCTTCACCGGGACAGGGAACCGGCAGCTGGGCTCTGCCACACGTCCAGTGCTCCCAAGAGTGGCTGTGAGGGGCAGGGATGTTCCTGGGCTCTCCAGCAGAAAGGAAAGCCAGGACCTCACTATCAAAGCAGTCCTCTGCCTGTAGCCTGCCATTCTTCCCAGGGCACCTTTGGACCAGGCCGTGGGGCAGGGTAACCTGCCCAATCCTAATATCCATTTTCTCCAGGGTGTGCAATGTGACTTAGGAATAACTTTTCCCACGTTAAAGTCAGTATCAAGGAAGGCCTTTCGCAGTTCCCTGAGTGTGGCAGGCTGCAGACCACCCTCAGCTTTGGGGGCTTACAGGAGGGAGCACAGAAGCCCAGCCACTGGGTGAGCCAAGCAGGGCTGTCAGCACTGGTACTCAGCAATGCAGCAGGAGCTCTTGGCCAGCCCACTGGCACGCTCTGAATGAGCATCCAGACCAGAGGAGACAAGGGCATGGGTTCAAGAAAGGACATGAGAGAGCAGAGCATGGGAGGGGTTTTCTCCCTGACCAAAGCAGAGCAGTCACTTATTGGCACACACCTTTGTTTCTACTCAGATTCACACCCATGGACAGCTGTGGGGGACACAGCCAAATCCAGAGGAGACCCCTGCACAGCACCTACTCTGATAAGGGCCGAAAACAGCTGCCAGGCCACGTGCCTCCTCCTCCTCTCAGCAGCAAGGGCCACCCAGAGCCGCAAACACAGCCACTCACACTTGGAAGGGAAGTGCCAAGGAGACCTCACCACTGGCCACAGCCCAGGACAGACTGTGTCCTGAAAGCACTTGGCTCAGGCCACAGCTGGCATTGGACAGCCAAGAACAGAATGGGCAGACCCTCCTCTCTCTAAAAGAGCCAAAAGGAAACATCTATCGGTCTTTCTTCTTCTGTCTGTCCCCAGCTTGAGAATACCAAGCTCTACACAGACATTACAGGCACTCATACCTCACTGCTGTCAGAACCCAGACGCTTGGTACAGCCAGCAGGGCAAAGGCCAGGCCAGCTCCACAGCAGGGTAGTCCCATATACAGCAGTGGTCCCAAAGCAGCAGACAGGTCTTCTGTACGCTCTGTCCTCTCATTCCAGCTAGTGACAGGCACACAACAATATCACATCCACCATATACCCATGTATTTCCATAGCACTGAAGCCATCTGTCTTGAGAAAACAAGGCTGGGACATCAGATCCAGAGGAGACAGCTTAATCTGCTCAAGGGTAGGAAGGCTCTACAGAGACACCTGGACAGACCTGATCAATGGGCTAAGGACAACTGCATGAGGTTCAGTAAGGTGAAGTGTCAGGTCCTGCACTTGGGTTGCAGCAACCCCCCGCAGCTCCAGGCTGGGGGAGGAGGGGCCTGAGAACTGTTTGGCAGAAAGGGACTTCAGGGTGCCAGCAGTAGGCCTGGTAGCCAAGGAGGCCAGCAGCAAACTGGCCAGTATCAAGAATAGCGTGGCCAACATGACTAGGGAAGTGACCAATCCCCCTGTACTTGGCACTGGTGAGGTACCTTGAGTACTATGTTCAGTTTTGGGCCCCTCAGTTCAAAAAGGATATTCTGGTCCTGGAGCATATCCAGCAAAAGGCAACATGGCTTGTGAAGGGTCTAGAAAAAATGTCTTATCAGGAATGGCTGAGGAAACTGGGTTTATTTAGTCTTGAGAAGAGAAGGTTCACAGCAGGAAGTCATTGTTCTCTCCAACTCCCTGACAGGGAGGTTTTAGTGAGGTGGGGGCTGGTCTCTTTTGCTGCACCTGCAGTGAGAGAACAAGAGTAAATGGCCTTCCTTAAGCAGAGACAGGGGAGATTCAGATTAGATATAAGAAAAAAAATTTCACTTTTAGGGTGGTCAGGAACCAGAGTAAGCTGTCAGGGAGGTGGAGTCACCATCCCCAGAAGTATTTAAGACGGGGCTGTGTTGGGCACTGGGTGATGTGGTTTAGGGGTTACAGTGGTAGTGCTGGCTAGGCAATGGATTTGTTGATCTTAAATGTCTCTTCTAACTTTAATGATTCAATGATTCTAACCAGGATAGCCACTCCAACCATGTGCAAAGTTGTTCAAGTGCAAGAAGAGGCCCTGCAAAGCCCATGCAAAACCGTCAGGAGAGAGCCCTTGGTCTCCTGTTTGCGCACAGAGCTGGCCACAGAGAGGGCACCCTGAGAGGATGGCAGCACCCCAGGTCCTCACAGGGCCCTGCCCCAGCTCCCAAGATAACATGCCATTCTGGTGTGTGGAAGGCTCCATTAAACTGTGCTGACAGGGGCCACAGTCACTGTGGCCAGCTGTGACTCCAGACACCAGGGAACCTGCAGCATTTAACACATTGTACTGCTCATAATGCACATTTGGTTGGAGCATGGTGCTAATAATGCCAAGGTTGTGGGTTTGACCCCCATATGGGCCATTCACTGAAGGGCTGGACTTAATCCTTGTGGGTTCCTTCCAATTCAGAACATTCTTGTGATTCTGTGATAATCCTGTGGAGACAGCATCCTTGCCATCATCTCCTAGGGGACAAGCCGGACAGGAAGAAAGGGACACATTCATGTCTGCCTGGTGCTGTGGTCTGCTTTTGCCTGCTACATCCAGAGCATCCTGCCTGGTCTTAGAGCCAGGAACTTGTCCAGCATCCTAAAGGGAAGCGCACCACCTGCCATGGAGCACCACTGCACTGGTATTTGGATATATGTCCATGGAGAACCCCACTTAACAAGCTATTTCCATACTAATTTAGTATTTGCAGATTAAAGAGAAACTCTAATCTCAAATGAGACAGCCCAATTTTCTAAATAAGCTTATAGTTTTCATATGGAGATCAACATGTTCTCACTAGCACATCATGCAAGCACCGCAGGTTTATCGCCACGGTAACAAGTGGGGAGTTCTCATTCTCCATGCTCATGTTTCTATGCCTTTTTATGCCTTGTAATTGATGCATGCCCCACCCCCGTGCTGCCAGCCTGCAACACCCCTGCACCAGGCAGGCACCAGCACTTTCAGCAGCCAAGGACAAGTCCTCCTTCATGAGGTCGTGGCACAACCTCCTCAGCAAGCCCCTAGTGCTGGGCACTATGCACACGCAATGAGCACACCAACGTGGCACACACTGGCAGGACCATGCACTGGGAACTGTCTTGTTGCATTTCAAGAGACGAGCAGAGCAGTGCTGAAAGCTGCGCTTTGTCCCTCTCCATGAGCAGCCCAACTCGCTGTGGCACAGCCTCTACACAGCATCTGCTGCAAGCAATGACGTTTTCAGTTACACAATTTGAGGCACATCAGGTTACTATCCTCCTCCCTTGGATTTATTTTTATTGTTCTGAAAGCACAAGCCATCCCTACACCAGACCAAGTCCACGTCATGCCAATATTTCCTTTTGCTCTTGCCTGGGCTCCTCCAGGAGTTGCAGCATCCATGCAGAAGCCAAGAACATTATTGGAAATTCCGCAACTGAGACAACACCGACCCAACAACAAGAACTGACCATGTGCTCTCCCTCTTCTACCAGCCTTCCCACATAAGGGGCCGAGGTCTCCTCTGCAGCTGGAGCACTGATTTTCCCTGTTCAGAGGCTGAGGCTCACTAACATGCCCCCAGTATCCTGTGGACATGCACAGTGCTCCAGCCATGCAGCCCCCACACCAGTCCCGCAAGCGTTCAGTGAAAGCAACCACAACTCCCTGTGAGGAGCGATCTTCCATCTCATTTGTACACACAGCTCCATCAGCACACATCCTGCAGAGTGGTTCACCTCTGTTTTCCCTTAGAAATGGGAGAAGATATTCTCAATATGATTTTCAGAGAAAAAGGGGCACTGAAAATGAGCTGAGAGCAAAGGCACAGAGAAGCCACAATGGCTCTATCTAGTCAGGCTGTAAAGGGACAAGATCTCCAGGGCTTGAGGAGAACTCTTAACAGGCATTGCAGAAACACGTTTGCCAAGTCTGGGGGAGGAGGTCAACATATGAAGGAAAAGGAATAAAGCTCTAGAGTGGTAACAGGGATATACCCAAAGGCATGTGTGAGTTACTCCTCTCAGCCTGGCTTAGCCACAGGGCTTGCAGGGCATCCAAGCTGGAGCCTAGGGAGTGCAGAGCCTTGGCCGGGGTCTGCTGCCCAGGACCCCTGCACCACATTAACCCATCCACATGAGCAGAGACAAAGGAACACAACATTTGGAAGCCACAGCTTGAGGGAGGTAGCCTTTTGGAACTGTCACAGACAGCTGTGAGCAGCCCCAGGGACTCCCCAGGACAAAGACATCATGGATGGGCCACCCTGAGGATGCTTTTCAAGATCACATCTGATGGAAAGACAGACTGCCATTGCCTACATCCTGCTGCATGCCAGAAGTAGAGGTGGATGCTGGCACGAAAGCCAAAGTGCCCTTCCAGACTTTCCACCATACAACATGTCTCTACACCAAAGGACCCAATCTCCTGCTTGCTCAACACCACCTGCTGAAAATCTAGCTCCGAGCAAACAAAATGCACACTCGTGCACTTACCCTTGAGTGTAACCTGATGGATGCACGTGCTGGGCAACATAAGCAGAGCACCAAGGACGCCATTTGTACGTGCAGCTACACCACTATCGGACCAGGAAATTTGTGCTTCAACAGCCACCCAGCAGAATGAGAGAGCACTCAGACAAAGCCAAGCCAGGAGATTTTCTGAGCAGCAGGTACACCCTTCTGCACATGGGGGAGCAGGTACCAAGCATATGGCACCCAAGGAGTAGCTGGATTCAATTCTGAGCACAACAAACAGGTACTAATGCACATCCCAAGTGCAGGATCCTGGCAAGCAGGACTCATGGCTGGTAGGACTCCCTCCTACAGGGTCCTGCTCTGCCCTGCTGCCTGCAGCACCTTGCTATCACGGTCCTGGGTGCTCCACAGGTCCCTTCAGCAACCCACAGAAGCGTGGGTTCTGCAAACCTCTGCAAACACAGCCTCACAAATGCCAGGCAAGGATTTTACAGCTACACAGGCAACACATCCTTCCTGGCTCCTATAAAGCTCTGAAGCATGGAAATGAAGCAGGAGGTGCTCGGACAACACCTTGACTGCATCAAGCCTCCTCAAAGAGGCCAGCTCACATGGGCTGCAGTTCTCCTCACACCTTCCTCCATTGTTCTAAACCACTATGTTCCCCAGAAATCACTGCCCAGCTGACACCCCAGCCTGAGTGCATGATCCTTCTACTCAGACACCTTCCAACAGTGAAGCTATGATAACATTCAACACCAAAGCTCCTGCTGTGGCTGTCCATATGGCCCACAGCATGGCCCTGCTCCTCTGTGCTTCAGAGAGACTCCTCTCCCACCTCTGTCCCAAGCTCCTGTGAAGGACAGTGCTGGAACAGGAAGCCTGGCTTTCTGTACCTACCTTGCTTCTGTCTTCCTATTATTTTATATTGCATTTTTATTTCTATACTGTATAAGGGGCTAAAAAGAGCAGACAGGCAGTCCCATGGTGCAAAAGCAGGAAGAATGCTGCACGTGATGGACCCCAGCTCTCCTGCTGCTCTGTGTACCAGGGGCTCTGCTTTCGGGAAGGCCAGCCTGAGGTCAGAGAGGACTGAAGGTGGAAAAAACACAGCACTCATCCTTTCTGCGTTCAACCCTCAGGAAAATCCAAGACAAAACTGTTTGGAGTGATCAGCAGCTCCACACAGCAAATCCAGTACTTGCAAGGGTTGGCATGACTGAGCAACTGGGGCAAATTCAGGAGGCTGGGGAAGGCTCAGAGTAATCTGTACCCCAAGGAAGAGCTCCTCACCAGATCTGTTTGTCTGGCATGAGGGACGCTGGGACCCACTGCACCTTGCTTCAAAGCACATTGCCCAGAGGAGGTCTCCAGCCCTACTAAGAACAGCTTCCAGCCCCTTCTGTCCAATTGTGCTGAGCTAGCCCCCAATGAGAAAGTATCCCTGGCTTTTTAACAAGACTCTGGAAGCACATCCCTGGCCACAATGCCTGCCCAGAGCAAGGACCAGCCCAGGAGAACATTTCACAGCCCCTCTGTGAGTCTGACTACCCAGCAGAGTTACCACAGTGTCAGGCTGACCCAGCACGCTTTGTTCTGAGGCCCATATTCACCCCAAGAGCTGAACATATCTGAAATATCACTGTTAGCATCTGATCTGAGAAGTCCTCGGGCCACAGGAGGCTGGATGAGAGGCATCTGTGGCAGGACCTCTGAAGTCACAGTGTCCCCATGTGCACCCCAACGTGTCCCACACCGCCCTTGCCATGGCATGTGAGGTCCACAGAGAAACCGCTAACACCACTGTGACCATGAGCCTGCAAGAAGCATTGTAAGTCACAGCGCTGGAAGCAGGAAATCTCTAAGACAAACTGCCACAGGACACCAAGGAATTCCTAGTATGTGGTTTGCAAAAATAGTTACAATGCTAGCATGCCTGCAACTTGCACAGCGTGGAAACAGCAGCTCTTCAGGGTCCCCCTTGGCCCAGCAAACCTATCTCAGAGAAGCTCAGACACATCCCACAAGAGTCTCAAATCCACAACTCAAAGAAATCCCCTGATTTAATGGGATATGCATATTTTTGGCCAGGCTTTGAAACTTTAAAGACAATGAAGTCTCAAACAATCTCTAATATTAATTAAATTTACATAGGGCATAGCTAGCAGTCTGTAATCACAACAAATAACATTCATTGTTTCGCCACTTCAGTCTGGCTGGGAAGATGCTGCAATACACACCTCCTCACCTGCAGGCTGAGAGCAACCAAAAGGAAATCCTGATGGATCAGCTCCAGCTGCACAAAGCTCCCACAAACACTAATGTGTCAGCCCCCCACCCCTACGTCCAAAACGGTCAGTGTTTAAAATTTCCGCAGAAGAATAAATAATTTCGAATACTTTTCTGCTCACCTTGTGTGACAATGACAGTGAACTCTGTGTGAAGGTTGCCCAGATCCAACTCATTTTGGGAATGGCAGCACAGGTGAGCCTGCACAGGTGGGAACGCGGGCTGCAGGAGAGGACCCAGCACAGCCAGCCCTGCGCTGAGGGCTGCTAATGGGGCTCCTTCCAGAGCCCAGCCTGCAGCCCAGGGGGTGTGTAGCCCCTGACCCAGGACCCTGCCCAGCCCAGCTGCTAGCTCTGAGAATAGCTCAGATCAGCTGCAGAGGATCAAGTAATTGCCCCAGGGATAGGAGGTACCAACTATTCTCAGTTTTCTCGGAGTGCTGTTGGGCCAGAGGAGGCCGGGTGCTGGCCACCCAGCCTGGGGGAGGAGGGCCTGGAAGCTTGTTCCACTCTTTCACCGTAGCTTATCCCAAGGAAAGGAAAAGGTTTCCAAGAGGATTTAAACCTCAGACTTGCTTTTGGAAACCATTTTCCAGACTGCAGTTTCACACTAGGAAAATACAAAATATGCAGATTTTCCACCCGAGGCTCAATGCTGACATCTCCTGCTCCTCCTTGCAGAGCAGCAGGGAGTGGGTGCAGCCCCAGTGTGAGGGGCACACAGCACTGCTGGCCAAGCTCCAAGGGGCAGCCTGGATTTGAGCTCATACCCCTCATCATAGGCACTCAGCAACCTGTTCTTGGCTCCTTTTCTGTCAAATCTTTGCAGCCACATGAGATCCCTAAAACTGTTTTACAGGCTGAAAAATTATTTGTGTCCATAAAGAAGTTCTTTATGGCAGCATGAGATGCCAGCTCCAGGCACTACGGCCTCCACAGCAGGGCAGCAGCAGAAGCATCTGCTGCCCATTTCTCAAAGCAGCACCTCTCCCTCTCCAGATGCCTGAGGTCTGGGGTGCCCATGGCCTTCATAGTGTTTAAACCACACCATCTCACATCTCAGGAGGATATTTAAAGGACACTGATGGAAACACTCAAAAGTCTGAAAATACCCCAGTGAAGGTTCACAGAAGCACTATTAACCGAACTTTTGTAGGCAGCTTTTCCCCAGGAAAAATCCTGCCCACCAATGCTGCATGCTAGCAGCAATGCCAGAAGCCAAATCTGAAGCTTGGACACAAAGCTGGGAAGGAGCAGCCAGTCTGTTTGCATCCACACCCTTCAACAGCCCTGCTGACAAAAGTCATGGCTGCCTGGCATCCCTGTGGAGTGAATGAGAAGGAAGGGGAAAAAGGGAAGCAAGTTAATCTTGCCCAATCCCTGTCTGTTTGACTTTGAAACAGCAGTTTTCTGACTTTAAAAAAAAATAAAAAAATCCAGATATATGCACATAAAATTTTAAGGAACCCCAGCTCAACTCCGTTCTGCGTCACTGGCAAGCCTGGGGAATGGGTGCTCCATGGGCACAGGACAGCCATGGGGGTGGGGCTGTAACAGCACTGCCAGAGCACAGAACACCTGGCCTGGGAGAAGCCTCCCCTGGCAGCCCTCGGCTGGGCTTCAGATGTGAAATTAAGATTAGGGCTGAAGGAAAGCCAAAATTCATAGCTTGAGGGCCAGAAAGAGCCCCCTAGAAGAAAGCAGGGGCTGCTGAAGACCTGAGTTTGCAGACACCTTCCTGAAGAATGACCTTGGCCATAACACTAGGGTTGGGATAATGCTGAGACAAATAAAGTCCAGAGCTGGAGCTGGAGTGGGGCTGCAAGAGTACATGGCAGCTCCCAAGAGTGCTGGGCTGGGAGAAAACACTGGACCAGGTAATCGGTAGAAAACTTCTCTACAGCTTCTCAGGAAAATCAGGGGTACGGCTAAGAAAAAGAAAACCCAGAGGTGCAGAGGCAGCAGAGTTCACCAGAGCAAAGCAAAAACTGCACGAGGCCTCACCTGAGAAAAAGCCTTCATTAGGAAAAAGGCCAGGGAGCTTAGCTAAGGCTCTGTTGGAAAATCAGCATCAGTGTCCAGAGAAAGTCTAGCGCTCACATGGGGCTGGAAAGGCAAAAGGTAAAGAGGCTGGCTTGGGAAATGGTTGGTTTAGCAGGTTCCCTACAGTTCAGCTGGAAAAGAGCTCAGGGTCTGGACTGAAAGGATACACCGCACCTGGGGAGAGAGGCTGCCAAGACACCCATGTGGGACACCTTTTGCCAGGAAATGGCGGTGGGCCCTTGCTTACATCCCTTCCTCACAGTCCACAGGCTGGGGTTGGGCTCAGAAGCAGAATGCCTGGTGTTAACTGCGGGAGCAAAGCTGGAAAGGGACTGCCAAAGGTAAGTGAGAGCAGCCCAAGTCTCAGCATGAGTGAAAGCTTTGGTGTGAGCCATGGGTTAGGGGTCTGCCCCACAGTTCTTCACAAAAAATAAGAGGCTTGAGCAAAAGACAGAGCTTACAGCTGAGCAGCACCTTCAACAGCCCAGCAGGGGCTGGCAGGACAGCTGGGCTGGGTCAATTTTCATCCAGGCAATGGCTTTTCAATTGTTCTGCGCAAAAATGAGAGCCAGTGCCAGGATTAGGGTTAGGGCTGCAGGAGGGACAAAGCCTAGAGCTACACAAAGTCTGAGCAAAGCCTAGCGCTGCCAAGAGACATGGGCTGGGAAAACTCCATCTGGATTTCCAGCTCTACGGCTCAGATGGAAAGCAAGAACTACAGTTAAACCTGACGGAAAGTGAAAGCTTAGGGTTGCATTTGGAGCAGGGTTAGAAATGGGATGCCAAAGATTATTTTAGTTTGCCAGGAGCCTTTGTCTGGGAATCACCTTTTGTACAGCAGTTGCCAAAAGGTTCAGCTATAAAATTAGGTTCAGGATAACACTGATGGACAGAGGAAGCCTTGACATACAACTGGAGCAGGGATGACAAGGGGCTGCCAAAGCAAACTGGGGGCCTGCAAAGAGACTCGGGCATAGAGAAACTTTCGCTCTGGAAAATGGCTCAGCAGCCTTCTCTAGAGCTTCCCTGGAAAGGGAGAGCTAGGGTTGAGAGAAAGCCTGGAGCTGCAGGCAGAGCAGAGAAGGGGCTACAAGAAGGAAATGGTTGGAGACCCATGCTAGAAGAAGTCTCAGGTCTGCCCACATGGCTTCAGGGCCATGTCCACCCATTCCCAAAAAAATGAATGCTAGAGACAGGACTGAAGGATGAGAGCTGCCATTGGAGTAGGGCTGGAAGACGGCTGTCAAACACTTGGGATGGGTGAAATTTTCATCCATGCAAGGTCTGTGCAATGCCTGGGGGTCCATGTCTCAGGCTCAGCAGGAGAATGAGGACGAGGTTTCAGAGAAAGACATTTCCCCATTTAAGCCAACACAAAGCCTGTGGCGGTCTCAGGCTCCTGCCCTCCTTCATTGAGGTGCAAAGGGAATAGAGTACAGCAACAAACAGAACTTTAAAAAATCAAATGTTTGTTTTCAGAGGCTGATGCTGTGCTGAGGCTGGCTGAATTTTTACAAGGACAGGTAAAAGATCAAACTTTGCCTTTCTCTGTAACCTCCTTCTCAAAAACAACACCCACTCTTGTTGAAACCTTAAAAAGAACCAGCCCGAGGCACTGCACAGATTTGCACTGCAAAACAGTGAGAGCTACACAAGGATTATTGCAGCTGCACAGAGAAGCTTCATCACACAAAGCACCAACACCACCTAAGATTGAATTACATTAAAACATATCTTGTGGAAAGGAGCTCTAATTAGACTGGCCCACAAATCCCATGGTCTCCACAGCCAGTGAGATGAAAATGTAGCCTATGTTAACAAGCAGAGAGGACTGTACCCACAGGTTATGTATTCCAAAAGCAGGAAAGGGGATATATCTGCACCATCCAAGTTGCTCTCAGTTTTTGTCCTACTTGCCTTTTAGGAAACTCTGCTGGTGGGCTCTCACCTCTCAAAATCCACCTGGTTTTTGCAATGCGTCCTCAAAAAAGGCTGAGCTAATACAAGTCCATTGATCACCATAATACCTGACAAAAAGGTGCTCTTCCTTGTAATGTAACACATACACACAGGTGAGGGTCAGTCAAACAGGGCCAGTTCTCAGGGTCCCAACAGCATAAGCACTTTGGGACGAATGATGCAGGGGAATGGAGCTTTGGTTCAGTGGCTGGGCCCCTTGTGACAAGAAAAACCTTCAGGGAGCATGTCCAGAGAAGAGCAACAGGGCTGGGGAAGGGGCTGGAGCACAAGTCTGAGGAAATTGGGAGGGATCAGCCTGGAGAAATGGAGGCTCAGGGGGAACTTTCTTGCTCTCTACAACTCCCTGACAGGAGTGTGGAGCCAGGTGGACTCTTCTACCAAGCAACAAGCGATAGGACATGAAGAAATGGCCCCAAGTTGCACCAGGAAAAGATTAGGTTAGGTATTATGGAAAATTTCTTCACCAAAAGGGTTGTCAAGCACTAGCACAGGCTGCTCAGGGCAGTGGTGGAGCCACCCTCTCTGGCAGAATTTAAAAGGCATGTGGCTTTAGCATCTGGGGACATGGCTGAGTGGTGGCCTTGGCAGTACTATGTTTACAGCTGGGCTCAGTGATCTTAAGGGCCTGTCTTGGGGTGATGTTATGATAATCCTGTTGTCTGCTGTATGCCTAGAAATGGATTCCTGTAACTTTAAACTAGGTTCAGCAGCTGGGAGAAGCTCTGCCAGCACGAATTGTTTTGAAACTCTCCCCCAGGTTTCTCAGCCTTGGAGTACAGGGGGGGAGTGGCATTCCTTCTTGCTTCCAGCGGCTGCTAGTGAACCTGCTTGGGCTGTTAGCTAACGAGAAACTCTTCCTGGACTGTGTGAGCAAATCCATCAGCTTCTTCCGTTTTTGTTCTGGAACTGTTTTGGCTTAGCTTCGGCCCAAGAACCCAGACCACCGATTGAGAGCCACACACTGTGACCAGAGGGGGAAGCCACAGGACCACTGGGTTCCAGCTCCAGAGCTGAGCAAGCTAAAGAACTCTAAAATCCATCAGCTCTCTGTGCAGGTTCAATATCCTTTTTCCCTTTTCCCCGTGCCTTGCAGGGCACTTTGTTTGTTTTGTTAAATAAACCGGTTTTTTTCACTGTCACCCAAGAAATTCCTTTTGTGGTAGGGGGAAGTGCAGTGCCAAAGCCCCTCTTTTTTCCTTTGGGGGAGGCATTCATTTCAGGGAGCTTTCTCCTAGCCTTGTCTCTAACCCAAGACAGAGCCTTTTCCAAACTACTATGATTCTGTGGTTAACAAAAGCCTGTCAAACAGCCCCCGAAACCAGTATGGCACATGGCACAGTCAGGGGCTACCCCATCTTTCCCCTGGGGACACATCCAGACTTGTCTCAGCCTTTCCCTCCCTCCAACACCTGCACGTGCTCCCAAGATAACCACACAACCACCACCAAGGACCAGGCCCACAGATTACTTCAGACACACAATCTCTGAGCACAATCTCTGGCATTCTCCCATTGCAGACTTCCACCAATATCCCTTCAAGCATTCTGTGTCTCAAAAGGAACAGATGCTCCAACAGCCCTCAGTGACGGACACATCAAGGCACTTCAGAAAGGAAGTTTTATTCATAGCCTTTAGCCAAAGAGCAACTTTCATTTCCTGAAGGGAAATCTCAACTGCAGCACGGTGAAGAAGGTGGGAGTCAGCAGCTCTGAACACAGTCCTAATTTTGCTTTGCCTTTACTTCCACAGTCTGTGTTTTCAAACCCTGTCCTCCCCTCTCTTCTCTGACAGTTCAAGTGTTTCCAGGTCCCCCAATCCACAGCACAGCTCTACATGCCCACAGGCCTTGGCTGCAGCTCAGAAGCTCCCCAGACCACCTCAGCCCCAGAGCTGCCCCAGGGCAGCATGAGCACAGCCCTGCCTGTCCCCCCAGGTCATGTCCATAGGCTTGTCACTAACAGGCAAAAGGGCCATAAACCCAGACAAAGCAGAGGCCTCAGCATCTGCAGAAACTAATGGCATTTACCCAAGAATACGCCTCATTGGGTACAGCAAATTTTTTTACTTTATTTATTTTTACTTTATTACTTTATTTATTTACTTTTTTACTTTAATCCTGCAGCACAGTGCCATGTTCAGTTGCCTGCAGCAGGCAGGTGACTGTCTTCTTCAAAGGGGAAAAAGCACCAATTTTATCTGTGGAAATAAGCTGCAGCTAGGAAACAATGAGTGCAGTTAGAAAAAAAAAAATTAACACCCACCACCAGGTCTTTAGTGGTCCCCTTCAAAAGGATAAAAAATAAAGGGGCATGTGGCTTTTCTCCCAGGATCTGGGACTCAAAAAGGAGCAATGCTCACAAGACACCTCTGGAAGGACAAGGGGCATCCATAGGCCCTTGCGGGCATGTGCCAGAAACACTGGGGATAACCCTTTTGGAAAACCTGCACTCTTTCTTTTCCCTTGTTAAATTGGAATTTTGAACTCAAGTCCCTCCAAAGCTGCTTCAGCAAAGAGCAGAATCAGCCTTGGACACTGCAAACTTGTAAGTTGACATGGGCCACTACAAAGAATCCCAGAATGGCTGGAATTCAAAGGGATCTCTTGAGATCATCTTGTCCAAGTCCCCTGATAAAAGCAGGTTCACCTTGAGCAGGTCTCATAGGATTGTGCCCAGGCAGGTTTTGAGTATTTCCAGAGGCAACTCCAACTCAATACACATCAATTTTCATTTTCAGTAAGTACCTGTGGCAGACATTCATTCACACAACCAAGCCATTTGGCACCCTGCACACACAGACACACCACATCTCAATGAAGTGATAAAAATCCAGCAAAGGATCACATTTGCTTCTCAGCAGATGTCTTGGATACTCAGGTCCCAGGCCAGAAGTAAGAGCCCGTGATCTCCTGAAGCACAGCAAGCTGGGTGCAGTGGGATGACAGTCTGCCTTGTATCTGCTGGACAACCTCGTCACCTCAGCAGTGGTGCTTTTCCTGGAAAGTAAGGGCACACTGCCAGCCAGTACCACACAGTCACACTACAGACTCACAACACTCCACAAAGACAAGTTGGGGTCCATACCTTAGCTGTCCACCCTGAGCTAAAAGTGCATTCAGTGAATGGTGTCCCGGCCCATAGCAGAGGCGTTGGAACTAGATAATATTCCTCCCAACCCATTCCATTCTATGATTCTTTAATTTAGAAAGCAGCAGCTTTCTCAGCTGCTTTTCCTACATGGCAGAATGGAAGATGAACTCTTGGTGGCTCATCAGTGACACTGAAGAGGAATAGGAGCCCCACACTTCAGGCTGGAGTCCCCTCTGCTTATTACAAACCAGAGAAATGCTCTAATACAGTACACCTAGCTCCACACATCCTGACTCATGCAGCCCACTGGAGATGCACGCCTTCCAGGATGACCTTGACTTCTAGCTCCTTGCAGCCAGAGGGTTCCCCTTCCCAGGTGCAGGAGCAGCACCTGGCACACACAGAAGGTTCAGGGATGGGAGACACCAAGGACAAGGTCTCACTGCAAACAGCTCCTTTGAGATAGATGGATCAAGAAGTGTCCAACCTCCATCAGCAGACTTCTAGTGACACCTCCTTCCAGCTGAGGGGGGCAAGCCTCACACACATCCTCAACATCATGTGGCCCTTCTCTTTCCTCCCTCCTGTAGTTTTGATGACAAGAAGGATCCCTTGAAAATACAGATCTTAAACAGGCACAGCACTTTGTGCGCAGCCCTGAAGGACAAGCAAGAAGATAAAGAATTGCATAGCCACGTTATGAAATTACTGATTTTCAGACAAGCAGGTCTGCTCTGCTGATGTGCCTCAAGAAGTGCTGCATCTCCCCAGTGCTTGGGCACAACTTGAAGGAAAAGAGACAGTCAGGGGTGCCAGGTCCAAACCTGCTGTCCAGGCCTGAAAGCCAGCAGCAGGCCAGGCTCATGGATGGCAGCTAGCCCAGGGGAAATTGGGTGGCTCAGCACTGCCTTGCTGCTCTCTGGTATCTGAGGATGTGCTAACCTGCCCTGACAAACACTGGCAGAGGTCACAGCACAGACTGATGAGAAGTCTTAGAAATAAGAACTGCAGGCAGCTCCCACAGACACAGCACAAGGACCCTGCTCGGCCCTGCCAGACACATGGCAGCAACCAAAGGCACTGGACAATGGGGCAACTGAGAGCTGAAGCCTGTCTTACAAGTAAAGGGGTCCTGGGTCTGTCTTTTGCCCCACACACAAATCCCTGTGTCAGTGTCAGCAGCCATCCTTGTGCGTACACACCATTCTGGGGCGGTGGGGACAGCCCACTGCCTCACATAAGCTGCAGAGTGGCCATCTGGGGGAAGAGGTGCTACTCCAGCCCTGGCTGCCCAAGAGCTGCTCTGCTCTCCACCACCTGCCATTATTGTGGAAGCAGGCCTTGGCTCAAACACAGAGCAGTGTCTCATGCCTGACAACAAACCCTACAGCCTTGAGGAAAGGGAGTGGCCAGTAGCCATTCCCTACCATACAGCGATGGATGATGTGAGCTGTATCATTTCTCTATCAGGATCAGGCCTTTGTAGAGCAGAGGTATCCGTACTGCTGCTCTGGAAGGAACTCCCAGAGTCCTGACTTGAGGTCAGAGGCATAGGAACAGCATCAGCTCCGGCCATCCCACAGCTTGGAGAGCCTCATACCAGCTCACTGCCCGAAGCATGTCAGGCTAAATGGGATCAGAATGCTGGGCGTATGGGACCAGCCATGACAAGCAAACGTGAATCCTTCCCAAAGGAGCCAGGAAGAGTCAGCCTGAAGTCAGCCGAGGGAAATAAGGACTGGCCATTGCTTGCCAAGAGTTTTGCTGTGCTCACCTGCTACTCCTGCTCAATCACTAAGAGAGCTATGGAGTAGCACACAACAGATCAGAACTGATGGGATCTGGCAGGCTTTCCCAGGCAAGCTGGAGCAGAAAGCCCCAGGCCCTGGCAGCACATCCCCATCAGAGGAACCTCCTCAATAGTTTTGCAACTGGCAATGCAGACAGCAAGCCCGAGGACAACCAAGCATGGCCCAGGCGTCAGCCACCCTCCCTACCTGATGCATCCACACTGCAGGTGAGCAGCAGTAAAGGACTCGCACGTCTGGCTGGGACAACCCAAGGGCAGAACTTGGAACCTGCACTGTTCTTCTTCTGCTTGGCTGAACCAACAGTGGTCCCTGAGACAGCAAAGAGATATATCTGCAGTCCTCTGGTGCTGTTTGAGCCTTGCTACCTTATCAATCCCTGCTCCCAGGCAGGGCTGCACCAGCACGTCTTAGCTGGCAGAGTTGCCGGAGCTTGAAACTTGAGTGCCTGCTGCAATCCAGAGGGACTCATGGAACTGAGGGCTGCGTGGAGAAGAGGCTCTGCAGAAGCATCTCCCTGCCACCGGATGTAGAGAGGTGCTCCTGTCACTCAGGGAGATTCAGGCAGGGGAGACATGCACTAACAACACAACTGCCGGTAAAACACTGTTAGAGGCAGAGCTAGGGGAGGAGTGAAAGAGAACCACGGCACAAGAGTGACTTCTCTCCCTAGCTCCTCCCCAACAGCTCTCTGCAAGTTGAATTACGGAGGGCCGTGTGGTCCAGCAAAGCCTCCACCAGCGGGCAAAACAGCAGCCTGGCTGGCTGCTCCTCCACAGCACACTCCATCATCCGAGAGCATCTCTGCAGGATACTCTTTGAAGGAGGTACCCAGCCCCTGTCAGCAGCTACCCATCTGCGGGCTGTCATGCAAGCAGCCTGGCAGGCAGAGCACGGCTCTCTCCCCACAGCCTGCTGCAGCAGGATTTGTTTATGTGTCTGCAGCTGCTCTGTGCCTTCACCATGGGAATCCAGGCTGAAGGTCCAGCCGCGCTGAGCGAGAAGCAGCGCAGCCGCGCAGCCTCCGCACACCTGTTCAAGCGCGGCCCGGCAGGCACAGTGCTGCAGGGGGCATGAGCCCCTGGAAACGGGCCCGCTGGAGCGGCGAGTCGCATTCCCAGCCCTCCGCAGTGCCTCCCCCACATCCTGCCTCCAGCCCTCCGCTGGGGGTAGAGAATGCCAATCTTGGGTTGTAATTTTTCCAAGTTAAAAATAGCCCAGCAGTTTAGCAAGAGAGGAGCAGCAGCAGTGATGCAGGGGGCTGGGGAGCCTGCAAGCTCGCTACAAGGCAGCACGGCACACATTCTCCTCCCAAAGCAGAGGCTGTGGAGAAGCAGCTGCCCAGCTCTGCTCATGCAGCTCAGAAAATACAATTCCCTCAGCATCCCATCGGCAGAGGCTTCACTGAGCAGCCAAGGCATCCTCATCTCAGAGCTGCCATAATGCTCCCTTCACTGCTCCCTGGCACCAGTGGGAAGAGGGCACAGGCCCCACACTCCACACAGCAGGATGAGGGAAACAAGGGGAAAAAGGAGAGTACATGGAAGTCCAAATAACCCAAAGCAAGAGAGCAAATATGCCTCAAGCAGGTGCAGATGTCCAGGGCAGGCACAGCATCACACCAACAGCCAGCCCCAAGGGGGTCACAGCCACGCTGCAAGCAATTTTCTGTTCTTAAAATATTTTAATCTTTAAAAAAAGAAGGAGGGGGGCAATGAACTGTTCTCTGTGGGGCCACAGGGCAAAGAGATCTGCTGATAAGGATACCAAATGCACATGGCAATCCTGCAGCACCTTCCCAGGACACCCAACTCCACCACCCCACAGAAGAATGGGCAACAAGATTTTGACAGGCAGGTAATAAATCACCACAACCTCCTTGCCACTTGCTCCCTTGGAAAAACAGTATGGTGATGCTGCACAGCATTCCCCTCCAAAAAGCCTGTTCAGCACCAGCACTGTTCTCAAGCTCGCAGCCCTACAGCAACAGTCACGTCAGAAACCCTGGGGAGACACTTGGGCTCATGCCATTGCCTGTGCACAGAGGATGCTCTGTTGGCACCCAACAAACAAGAGAGCACACGCAGGCTGGATACAGCCCCCGGTAATGCAGCTTCAGTCAGCTGCACTTCATGACTCTCATGACAAGCTCACGTGGCAGAACCAGCAATAGCTCCTTTTTGGAGGGTTTTCAAATGCAGCTCCTAACCCAAGACCATAACCACAATGACCTTCAGCAGCTGCACAGTGCCAGAGGGCTGAGAACCGAGGGCTCGCTCAGACTCCAGCGAGCACAGCACTGAGCAGGGACCAACAGCACAAGGAAAAAGAAAGCAACAGAACAGCTGAAACCCCTTCAGTTTGTTCAGTGAAGGCACATCATGAACATAAAGCCATGCCTGGCCACTCAACATGCACACAAAGAGATGCACTCCAGCTCGCTGCTAAAGAAAGGGAAACCAGATCTGAGTTCACCATAAAATGTATTTTCCTCATCACCTTCATGAACAGCCCAAAATGAGAGGACACACTACTCCCCAGCGGCACCAGCAGTTGCAAGGTGGCTGTCTGCAGAGTGGGGATGCACCCAGTGTCACCTGTACCTCCTTCCCCATCGTGGAGATGCACCCAGCATCAGCTGTGTGCCCTTTCCCACATCATCATCCTGGAATTTAGGAGCTGCCAGGAGTGACATAGGTTTCTCAAGCCTATGTGTCTGTTGCCTTCTGATCTGCAGGCCAAGAGTCCGACTCCAAACAGTTACTCATAAGCCCCAGGCAGTGGATTTTAATCCTCAACATCAGCAAGGCAAAAAACAGAGGAAAAACAAACCAAATCTCAACAGTTCAGTACCTATGCAGTCAAGGAAGAGAGAAAGAAGACAGGCCAAGCCTGCTCAGGCTCGTAGCTGGCACCCAGCAGGCTGGGCTCCTGCGGGAGCAGGCACTTGGCCACTCTTGGTGCCAAGAGGCACAATTTCACAGGCAAGACTTCACTGCTGTGCAGTGTGTGCAGCACTCCTGCACACGCAGGGGTCCACAGTGGCTCCCTGCAGAGCAGTGTCCCACCAGCACAATTCATGTGCCCTGTCAAGAGTATCCCCAGCTCAAGCTCCTGCCACATCAGCAAAGCCCATTGGACATCGCTGATGTGGCACTTTCCAGACCTCTGTTACCCATTAAACACAAACACACTCCAGTGTGGCATCCAATCCAGGCCACCACAGAGCCCAAATTAACTGCCCTATCTGCCAAATCTTAACAAGCCATTTCTTCATCACCAGTGCCAAATCTTCCTTCCACTTTATTCACCAGCCCCAGCATGCTGACCAGCAAGCAAACAAGGAAGGGCATGAACAGAGTGTCCAGGGAATGCACTGTGCCGGTGGCCATAAAGCCTTCCCACTTCTCCCATCACACTCCCAGCACCTAATTTCCTACTTTAAAATATGAAAAACAAAATATCTGTATCTACATGCCACAAGAGAGCCTTGAGCTGCAGAAGCCAATAAAGTCTACGGCCAAGTGTCATTTCTACAGCATCCTGCACAGCTCTCCCACCTCCCTGGCACCCTGCTGCAGGCCAGAGGCAGTCAGCTCACAGCCCCTCTCCTGGATTGTGGGAACCAGAAGCTCACTGTTCACAGCAGCTCAACACAGTGTCATGACCAGCTTGCTGGCAACCAAGAAGATGCCTGGTGGGCAACTCCTCTTAGCCTGGGACAGTCCACCCAATCTGCTCCTCCACAAGGCAGGGAGTCTCACATGCCAAGGCAGATGTGTTTTGGCAGCCAAGGAGGCTGTGGAAAGCCTCATGTCAGAGTGACAACACAACCCTAGCTACTTTTTAGATGGAAATGGGCAAAGAAGCTCTGAGGACACACACTCAGTGCAGGAAGCAGGCTCTCTTCCCTGAAGTGCCTGGCTGTTACCCTTGGGCAGAGAGAGAATTGTGGGCTTAGCTCCTGCTGGCTTCCTGGACCAGCAGGCATGAGGAGCCAGACTTCTCAGTAGTGTAAGAAGAAAGCCTCTGATGAATTACTGGGCTCAAGGGAGCACAGGGGTTACTGTCAGCTGCTCCAGAGGCTTCTTGCATCAGGGCAAAACATCCAGCTGCTCTACAGTTACCAGGAGGGATTCAAGCAGAGGTTTCAGCAGAAACCAGCACCCTGTGCACTCTGCACATTTTCCTGCTACCTTTTATGTCTCACACAGAAGTGCTCAGAGCTTCACTTAGCTGTCCAAGTCCATCCTCAAGGTCACTCTCCCTACAAAGAAGCCACCATGCACATAATTTAACCTTTATTAGTAAGAAAGGTGTACAAAAGCCAGCTCAACCAGTAGACCTTGACAGCTGGCCAACTCAAAGAATCTTTTATAAGGTTACTGCTTGAAAGCTATACACCAAACTGCACCAAACTCATTCCATCCCAAGGCAGATGGCCAAAAAATGAGATGTCATTCCTGAAAGCACAGATCTTCCCCTCTTGCTGTTGTTAATATCCTCCACAGAAAACTCAAGCTGTCAGAAAGCAGCTTTGCCACATTGCAGACGGCTCCTCAGAAACAATTATAACCCTTTGTGCCTCTGTTTTCTAATGACAGAATAGAGACCAAAAAAAAAAAAAAAAAAAG
>VZTX01023586.1:81148-95324 GCA_013400915.1 Pardalotus punctatus
TGAACCGGACCCGAGCCCCGCCCCGTGACCCGGCCGCGCCGCGCCGGGACCCGCCCGCACCGCCGGGCCCTGCTGCGGGGCTGTGTCTGCCCTGCGCCGCGCCGCGCTGCGCTCTCCGCAGGCGCTGCCACCCAGGCCCGCCGAAGTCCTCGAGGTGCGAAGGCGCCCGCGGGCGGCCCCGCGTGGAAGCAAAGCGCGGGAGCGGCGTCGGAGGAAGCAGGCCCGGGAGGAGGCAATGCCGCTCCCCAGAGGGATGGTCCAGGGAATGCCGCGACGCAGAGGAATGCTCCAGGAGATGGGCTGGGAGCAGGCTCAGGGCATAGGCTTGGTGAGCCACCTCTCCAGGGAGAAAGTTGGCGTGGGGCAACCGGCAAGGTTCGGGTCCAGCGCCAGTTAACGGTGAGCCAAGCCTGCCAAGGTGGGTTTTCCGTTGGAATTCCTCACAACCAGACCGCCTTGGGATGCCAATTCTTGGTCACACAGTGTTGAGGGTTTGTGCAGTAGCCATCAGTCCCTCCTCCGCCTCAGCACCCTGCAGCTGGACCAGCAGCACCCTTGCTTTGGTGGCCCGAAGTGCCGTGCTTGCTTTTCTGCCTGGGTAGGTGGAAATACTGGGGAAGAGGAGCACGGCTGGCAGTCTGGAGTCTCTCCATCCTCCCTGCTGATGTAGAGATGCTCTGGCACCAAAAGAAACACTGCTGGCGATAATTAGCTCTGCTGAGACTCGGGCTGATGAACCGAGTACGGGGCAGTCCTCATTCAGCCATGTTGCCTGCCAGGCCCCTTGGGGAAGCTGGCACAGCCCCGTGCTGAAGTCCTGGCCTGTTCACTACCAGCTGGTGCTGATGTCCTGTGCTGTCTGCCTGGCGTGTTCCCTTTATGCCTTCTGGCTTTCCCCAGATGCTCTCCCCAGCGCTGTACAGCTCTTCCACTGGTCGTGGAAGTCTGCTGGGCAGCACCACTGGGCAGTGCTGGTGATCTCTGCACACACCTGTCACTGCACACTTGTAGATTAAACACAGCCAGGGGACATGGATCCATCACAGAGCTACACCCACCCCATTCCATGGCTCCTCCAAGTCCCCCACACAGACCTGTATATTGTGCTCTTCCCAGTGAAGCAGGACTTCCTTCTCCACAGCATTCCTGTTTATTTTTTATTGCTTGCTCCCACCCACATCTCCACCCTCCATCCCTTTTACTCCCTCAGTCTGGCTCCTTGCCTATGGGTGGCACTGGTGGACACTGCTGGGATCTCACATATATGTTTTGTCTCTCCTGTTCAGATTCTTTCTGCTTATAGAAGGCCAGCACATGTGCAGTATTCCTCTCCAGTGCCTTTCCCTAGTCCTGCCTGCTCCTTCTCTAGCCACCAGCCATGCCTATACCTGATCTGTTCATCCTGCACCAGGCAACCTTTGGCCAACCAACATCATCCTGTGCTGCATCTTTCCTCTGTTTCCAGAGCAGCGTTTCAGCCTCAGAGTGAGGAATGCCTGTAAACATGGAATGAATTGGTACTTTATGACCAGGGAACAAAAGCACCTTATTTGCAGATTAACCACTGTTGCTCAGTTGGTCTCCAAAGGAGTGGCCCATTGTTGTACATGTAAAATGGGCTGGCCAGTGGTTAGGAACCGATAAAGCGAGACAAACAAATTCCCTTGCCTGATTTACCTGGCAAGTATCATTTGGAAAGATATTGTAACACCTTTGTTACAGAATTGCAGAAGTTTTGAGGGAAAGGGACTACAGGAGGTTGTGTAAGGGATTTCCAGCGGTCCCTTCCCAGCACCACATTGGTGATCAACACAAGATGGCATCAGCCATGGCTCTGCCTACCTGAGCTGTAGCACCTTCCATGGCCAGACATTCCCTCATCCTTCTGCTGCCATCTGTCAAGGCTGCACCATCCCAACATTCCATCTTAACCTTTCAGGACTTCGTGGTTACTGCTGCTTAATGGATCACCAGGCACTGCCAAGAAGGTTTTGAGCCCATCATCCTTGAAACTGCCTTGTCAGTACTTGTAGACCGCTGTTGGGTCAGGTCCTGCTACCTCTTCACCAGGAGAAAGCAGCCCAGCTCCTTCACCTGTATTCAAGGACCTGTGCCCACCTTGGTCATCCATCACTGATGTCTCTCTTGGCCTCTCAATTTTGTGGGTTCCAGTAATGGGCAAAAAAAAGAATGTATGATTTTATAATAAATTCATCTGCCAATTTGGTCTTAATCCAGGCAATGTCTGTTTATTATTTACAGAGTGGGATTGCTGCATTTTGGACAAGGTGATTTAGAGAACTGTCCCAGAGTCAGTAATTCACTGTGATTGCAACACCCAGACAGGACTGAGGAGTGTGCCCAGACTGGGACCTTTCCCACCTGGTCCCCTCACAAGGCCAGCATGAGCTCTGCTTTTGAGTGACCTCAGCATCCTTTGACTCCAGTACTGGAACTTCCCTCAGCATCTCTGGAAGACAGGATTAAATCCTGAGCTTGGCTATTTTCAGATTCCCCTGTGCTCAAGTTGTAACCCCAGTGAGTGCAAGATGCTCAGCTGAGCAGAGCTGGGGTCAGGCATCACCTGGAACATGGCCTTACTGCTAGCAACCATCATTGTAGACAGTCTGGGATAACTCTGCTGATCTGATTTGAGGAAATAATAATATTCTGACATTTTGGCATTTACAAGTAGGCATTATAGTCCAGTGGGAAAATTCCTCTGGACTCACTCTGGACCTCACTGCCCAGTTGGGACATGCCTCCTCCCAGGGAGCACGGCCAGCCCTGCACCAGCAGGCGTCCTTACCTGCGTCCCTACCTGCACTGTGCTGTGCGGACGCTACTGCCCACCACATGCACAAACATCCACTGTGGCCCTGATTTACAGGTGTCCCTTGCCCTGAAAAGGAAACTCATTACTGTTATGTACTTCCCTTGAAATTGATGCTGCCTGGAATCAGGAAAAGCAAGATGCAAATGAAGGTGGTTACTGCATCATCAGCCAGGCAACAGCAAGAAATGCAAAGAAAGCAGATAAAATTAAAGCAATAATACACTTTGTTGGCTTTCACAGACCGGCTGGGGGAAAGGCAGAGTCTGGCCTTCAGCCTTCTCTCCTGCCAGGACTTCAGTTCTTGGGGTGCCTGTGATTCTCTGCAGACCAGTGTCCCTGAAGTGGGAGAAGCAGCATCATTTGGTGTCTGGTGCTGCCCAGAATGTGCTTCTTACAGAGAGGTCCTGAGGACACCCAGGGTCTGCAGGGAGGTGGGCACAAGCCCCTAGGCTTTGTGCCCAGGTGGGTGGTTGTGACCTGTATCGTGTCCCCTGTGTCACTGGTGCAGTGACCCTGTCTGTGAGGAGCAGCAAGAGCTGAGCTGCCACCACGGATGGGGGACCTCCAGCATCACAAGCCACTCACAAATGTCGTGGATTTTTTCAAGCCCAGATTTTGCAGCAGAAGGTGCAGCCTCCCCCCAGGAGCGCTGGGCTGAGAGGCAGCGCAGCTCTGTGCTGTCCCTGCAGACCAATGCCAAGGGCGCTGCATGTCCTGGCTGGGAGCCCTGGAGACTTCCAATCCCTGCTTAAGATGCAGCAGCAGTACAGATTGCCCGGGCAAACCCCGGGGCTGCAGCACATTGGCTGGGCGAGTGCATGTGCCCAGCTGGCACACAGAGGTCTGGGCAGCCCACGGGCATCCACAATGACAGTGCTGAGTATGCTGCCACCACAGGGACAGGCTCTAGCGGCTACAGGGACAGCTTTGGCAGCAGAAAGGACAGAGTCCCTTGAGGCTGAGGAAATGCCAAGTGTTTCCAGGCCAATCTCATTCCCTTACAGAGAGGGATGCTCCAGAGCTGCCTGCCTGGCAAGCTGAGTTTCTGCAGGAACAGGCAGAATGAGTGGGGTTCCCTCTGGCTGATCTCCCACCCTGTGACATGAGCCCAGGGAGATAAAGATTTCTCTGTGGTGGCAGTTCTCTGTGGTGACCCTGGAATCAGGGCACGTTTTGGAAGCTGGCTGAAGAGACTGTTAAAGGAGCAGCTAGCTGCTGTTAGCCATGGGGATCTTGTGGTAGAGGGATGCAGGGCTTTTTCCAACTCAGTAAGTTAGTCTCAGCTGCTGATGTAGCAACCCCTGGCTTGTTGTGCCCTTCGGTATGTTTGCACATTTCAGAGCAACCTTCACTTTCCCAGTTCTGGGGAGGTTGGTGTGTCTCCAATGGTTACCTGTGGTCTCCTTACAAGCTGGGGGCTTTGTCGGGGCTCTGGAGCTTTTACACCAAGAATAGCCTTGCCAGGCTGTCCCATTTGTCCCAGCACAAGGACCTCTCAACTCTTTTCTACTGGACTTCGTCCCATGCTAATGAATGACCGCACAGCACCAGGTCCAGGCGGGAGGAGAAGCTTGGCTGTCATTGCCACCAAGGTGTTCTGTCTGATCTCCATCCTGGCTTTCCAAATGAAGGTCAAAAGGAACTGAGGACTAGGAGCTTCAGTTCTCCCATCTGCCTTTGATGATCCATTTGTAAAGTGAGGCAGTAACGGCACATTTGTCCACAAGTTGTCCAGAAGTTGTCCTGCAGACTTCACAGTGGACACACAAGATAGTTTCCGAATGGACCATAAATGAGGTATGTTGAGGTGTACACCAGCAGACAGTGCGGGTTTTACTGCATCCTTCTCTAGATGCAAATTTCAAGACAGATTGCTTGTGCTGATAAAAACCTGGGCAAAACTGCTGGGGTTATTGTGCTAGAGTCATCAGCATGAACAGACCATGTCCTGGACATAGCACGGGGTCACTGACAGCCTGGGCATGCTGCACCTGGCAGTCAGGTCAGCTCAAGCATCCTTGAGCATACTCTCTCCATACACAGCACAGGTACAATCAGAAGGTGCCAATCTATCACTTCAGGCTGGAGTTTGTGTGTGACAGGGCTGTTGGGCTGCTCAGCCTCTGCTCTTCTGCCACCTCCATGGTGCAGATGCTGACAGAGGCTCAATGCTGGCCAAAGGGTTTGTGCACATACCCCAGTACAGGAGTCCTGTGTCTGGGAACCAGACAGGGCCATCTCAGGGGCTGGAGACACACATGGTCTCTGGCCTGGGGTCCAAAGGGGAGATGATGTGTAATTACCAGAGGTCACATAAAATCATGTCCTTTAGAGCAAAACCTAATGTGTCTGCCTCTCTGCGAGAACAAACCCCCTTAAGTTGATTCAGGAATGTCACAAAAATAATTTGATTTGGGAAAAATTTGCTCTGCTTGAAGTGAAAGTCAATTTCTTTGCAAAATGCTTTGGCTAACCCCATCTCTGCCTGCCTCAACCATCTCACACCCTTGAAGGGGATATTTTCTAAAGCTGGGCATCCATGGGCCCATGGCCCAGTGCCAGGCACAAGGAAAACCACCTGGGACCCAGCACCCAGCAAGGTAGCAAGGTTTGGCCATGGCTCTGCAGACGGGCTGCAGGGAGATTTACCAGCCCTTGTTGCTCATGCTGTTGCATCCCCAGAGCAGATAAATCCCTGCTGCTTGTGCTGGTGGCCCTCCCTGTGCACAAGCCCTGTGGCTGCAGTCACAGGTTCCCTTCAGCAGAAGAGGAGTCAGGGCCATGTCAGAGACTGGAGCCAGGAAGCAGAGATGGAGGCTGTAGTCACACCAGCAGTGAAAACATCAGTTATATTTGCCAAGGGCTTTTGCAGGGATTTGCTTGGGAGCACTTGATGATGGACAGTGACCCCCAAGCTGCCTGGTCAAGGGGGACATGCAGGTCCAGCCACCAGGTCCTGCTGGGTGCCAGCCCAGCCCCTGCCACACTGCAAGGGGGGTAAGAGGCAGAGCTCAACAGCCAAATGCCTGTGGTGAGATAAACTAGAGGATGGAGCTGCCCTTGCAACCCTTTTCCACCAGCTGTAGCTGTGGTTCCAGCCGGATCCAGCACAGCGGGAAGGAAAGGCAGTTCCTCTGATACTTCAGCACACCTCCTTCCCTTCCCTGCCGTTGGAGCACACCTATGCTCCTGTGAAACACGGAGCCTGCGGGCAGTCAGAGGGGAGGGAACAGATTTTAAAGTCCCTGTGAAGCCTGTGAGCAGCTGTAATTAACCGTGTCATCAAGGCAGAATTCGACATCTAGGCTGGTGTGGCAGAGTGAATTAAGGCAGAGTGAGGTCCAGTGTGAGATCTGAAGAGCACTCTGAAGCCAGGTGGGATGCTTGGACACATCTGGGGCACTGCAGGGCTCCCCAGCTCCAGGGGTCACCATGGTCTGACCCTTGAGATAACTTCCATGTGTCAGGCGCCCTTCAGTGGAGCCAACAGCGGGGAGCTGGGAGGCTCCTCCATGGGCAGCCTGAACTGCATGTGGGATTGGAGGTGCTCCAGACCAGATGCCTCTTGGCCCTGGTTTTGCTCGTTGCCTGGGGGGTTATCCTGTTATCCTGTCTGTGTTCCCTCTGCCCAGCTGTGGCAGGAGCAGTCAACCTCCAGCCTATGCATGAGACCCCAGGGATCCAATGGACCAGTGTTCCCTTGGCCTTGGTCTAGGAAATTGAAAAATTTGCAGCTGGAAACTCCTCTTTCAAGGACAGAGGTTTCCATGGATGTGGTTATTTGAGGAAATTCCCTTGTCCTCAGGAGCTTCTATCAGATAAATTATGTGATCGCTATTGTAAATTTTCCTGTGGGATTATTTGGGATTATTAAATGGGATTATTTGGGATTATTAAGTGGTTTCCTGGGCTTTGCTGCTGCAGATTGTTGTCAGGGGAGGTGGGGTGCTGTGCACAGGGCTGTTATTCACCCTGTCCCTATGTGAGCTCTGTGCTTTGTCGGTGGTGTAGACCTGGGGTCTGTCCAACACTGTACCGTGCTCATGGCACAGGTGTGAGACTGTGATGGATCACACAGGACTTGGGAGCTTCCTTCCCCACAGGACCCCACATGCTCCATGGAGGCTGTGCCACAAAGCTGTCCCTAGGACACAGTATCACAGCTCACCTCATCCCGCAGGCAAATATTGAGCAAAAATTACACATGAAACTTTAAATCTGTGAAGAATTTACACTTAATCTTCTTTGACTGCTGCTCTTTGGCAGCTGCAGTCCTGGACTGAGGAAGAGGGCTGAGCAGGCAGCTGTGGTGTTCTGCATCCTCCTGCCCAGTGCTCTACCGACCCCGGGGGTATTGCCACGGTCAGCTATGGTGGCAGAAGGTGTCACCTCCATCTGTTCAGTCCTAATCCCAGGGGCACCTTGTGCACAGAAGCTTTACTTGGGGGGAGAAAGATCCACCACCAGCCCTTTCCCAGTGACATCCCCTGGACTTAAGTTTTGTTCAAGTTTTGTGGCTCTTATTACTTTGGAGCCACCAGCTCAGAGGTGCTTCTGAGCACTCCTGCAGCTTGTGAGAGTGAAGGGTGTTTAACACTCTGCTCATCATTAGCCAGGTCCCTGAACATCCATCACCTGTCTTCACACGAGCTCTGCTCATCCAGTGCATGCAACTAAAGCAGAGATATTGGCCATCACTGCCCTTGCACTGAGACAACAGAAACTGCTTCACAAATTCAAATTATACAGCCCTTGTCTCTGCAAACACTGTTTCTTCCTGACACATTTCCTCCTCACTGTCCCCAAGTGGTTTTGCTTCCAGACAGGTTTCCTCACCAGGCTCCTCTTTCCCCAGGATCCCATTGAATACCTGGGATGGCAGGGGCTCTGCTGCCCACATGAGCTTCATCTGCTTTGTTTTACCCCAGCATTTAATTCCTGTGACTTTTCCATCTGTCAGTGCCTGGGGGAAGTTTGATATCCCCAGCACCAACCTGTGTGGCTCTGTGGGGTGGTGACAGTGGTGGCCCCGTGGCCCATGCAGACCTGTTAATCCCTTTAGGTCTCTTGTCCAATTGTACCTTTCCTTCTTCGCAGGCCATAAAAACAGACAGGCCTCTGCTATAAGGGTTTTCCACGTGCTTGTGGCCGGAAACAGTTAAATCCTGGAAACAAGGGAACCTTTGGGACCAGCTAATGCTAATTCCAGGTAATACCATGCTGTTGTGGGCCCAGCTGTCTTAGAAACCTCAGCAGTGGAGACTCCAGCCCCTCCTTCTTATGACTGGGAAGATTATTCCCACTGCCTACGTTGATTCTCCTTATCATAATCTAAGCCTGCTTCTATTTGTGTTATCTGGCATGGGCAGATTCCTTGTTGCAGGAATCATTTACATTCCTGCAGACTGCTGCCGCAGCCCCCTTCACTCCCTCCTACCAATTAAACAGTCCCACATTTGCTGTGTTTTCTTGCTGTCATGTTTTCCAGGCCTCTGACATCCTTACCTGGATCGTCTCCAAGCAGCCCAAAGGGCAATGTCCATGCATAGCTGCCTTCTCCAGCCACTGCTCCCAGCTGCTGTGGAGCAGGGCAGAGCTGCCTTCAGCCTCTCCACAGCCCTCTCACAGTTACACATCCCAGCATTGTGTTTGCCCCTTTTTTTGCTGTTAACCCCCTGCTCTGCAGTTATTAATTAGCATGTCAGTCCCTCCCCTAAAAATTGCATCTTGCAAGTGAGTAATTTCTTTGTTTATACGATTCCTTGTGTATACAATGTGCTGGCTGTGCTGGGATGCTGCCGGCATGGGGCTGTGCTCCATGATGTCCTGCTCTCCAAGCCTGTTTAATTAATTTCTCAGTGAGGGTGGTGTGGAGGGAGAGTTTGGGTTTAGGAATCTGCCTTCCAGCATAATCCCCACACTTCCTATCTTCCTACTGTGCCTGCAGTTGTGTATCTCATGATCTCACCTGCTGGTAGCCACAGCCTGGAGGCTGAGCTGGGACCAGCACTCATTTCACACCAGGTTTAGGCTGGATATGATCTGCAGCTTGCTGCTGTGATGTTTTTATGGACCTGTGTCAAAGTCTTTTGAACATCAAGCATACACACTGTGTTTCCTGTTCTTCTGTCAGGGGAGAGAACCAGACCAGGTTGGCCACTATTTGCCCCAAGAAGCTGGGGTTGGCAACTGCTCCCCAATGTGCTGCCCTGCCAGGTTCTGGGTTGCTTTACTGCTTGTCCTGGTGTTTTCCAGAGGTCCAAAGTAGCACTGAGCACTCAGGTTTCTCCTCTTTTTAAAAATCCACACAGCATTGCCCTTCTGCTCTCCCAGCCCCCCGATTTTGGCTGCAACCTTCCTGCTCCCAGCTTTCCTGCTGCCTGCTCTGCCTGTATCCACATAGGGCTGCCAGACCTGGCCTGCCTGCACTGCTCTGTCTCTCCAGGCTCCCCAGCCTTGTTCCTGGCAGGTTTGTTGCCTCTCACCGGTGCTGATTGCACGCCCTGGGTGGTCCAGGCTGAGGTACTGAGGCAGTGAATGCCCTCAGCACCACAGTATCCACCAAGAGCTTCCCCTTTCCATTGCACAGCATCAGCCCTGGCTTTGCCTGTTTCCTTCCTCTGCATGTGCTCTCACTGCCTTGCCTGCTGAATCCTTTTTCTGTTTCCTTTGGCCTTCTTGACTTTGCCTTCTGAGTGGATGCGTTTACACTCAAACCTGCCTGCCTGCTTCCCGGTTGCTCTGGGAGTTTGGAGACAGCACAGGATGTTCCCCATCCTGACATGGCCTTTGATGTGGCTGTTGCTGTGCTCTCCCGCAGCCTCTCTCCAGCTGGGATGGTGAGCAGCGAACAGCAGATGTGGCCAATATAACGGGAGCTGGAGACACCTGAGGTGCAGAGAGGGGCAGGGCAGCACCCAGCAGGATCAGAGAAATTGCTCTGAGGACAAGGTTTTCCCCATGAGGGTGGCCAGACCCTGGCCCTGGGCTCACAGAGCTTTGGGATGTCTGTTTGTGGAGCTGTTTGGAGCATACCTAAGCAAAGACCCGAGCACCCCGCTCCCATGCCCCAGAGGTCCCTAGTCCTGGTCCCAAGCTCTAACTCTTTCCGTCTGCACAACAAGGAGCTCTTTCTTGCAGAGTCAAGAAAGACAATGCCACCAGTCTGGGTGGCATTCGTCCCACTCATTTTCCCCCACACTCCACATCTACATCCTGAAGGTTAGAAGCAAAGCCATAGCCTTTCTCTTCTACTTGCCTCTTCCCAAAATAAAAAATCACTTTTAAAGCCTTGGGAGTGTTTTCTGAACAGTCTGTTCCTGCTGTCCTGGTACCACACCAGCTGCTTGGGTAGGGACATTCTCCTTCACTGTGATGTTCTGGGTTTTAGGTGAGCCTGGCAATTGCTCATGGAAAGCCCCTCAGCTTGGCAGGATGGCATCCAGGTTCTCCCTGGATTGCAAGCCAAATATATCCAGCCTTCCTGCACAAAACAGTACATTTCCCCTTAATCCCCTGCCTGTCTTTGCAGAGCAAGCTTCATCCTTCCATATTAATATTCCAGTCATAAGCCTGAGCCCACCAAGCCTTTGTTATGCCAATTAAATAATAATCTTGATTGCACATTTAGTCTTCCATCTCCTTTTGTTTATTCCTCTGGAGTGCCCCAACAGGATGGGCATGCAGTAAGCTGACCCCCATTCTCCTCTGTGCCCAAGGGCTGTGCTGGGAATGCCACGTCCCTCCTGGGTCTCCTGTGGCTCCTGCAGGTTGCAGGTGTGGGGCTTCACACCCATCCATGTGCTAGGGCAGCTGGCAGCACTGGGGCTGGCCAGACTGGCCCCCCTTCCCCTTCCATCTTGGTGCCAGGAGGTGAGGGTGACCAAGGAGGAAACAGGGCGAGGGGGAGCAGTGAGCGCCCAAGCTGGGCTCTGAACAGCATCTGTCTCTGTGCAGCAGCCCCAGAACTGCTGGAGGCAGCTTTGGGCAGGGGTGCTGCTGGCTGGGGATGGTCCGCACTGCAGGCATCAAGGCAAGGGGCTTCTGGGCAGGACAGGACTCCCCGGCCCCTCTGTTGGCTGCAGAGTCCATGATGGTGCAAGAAAGGGGTCCATGTGTCCGTGTTCATATGAGTTCTTTTCAGTCAGCAGCAGAGCACCGGAGCCAGGAAAAGCCATGTTTGAGTTATTCCAGCTGCAAGGCTGCACCGGGACATTGTCAGTATCTGGTGTAAATCCAAGCTCTGAACGTACTTCCCAGGGGTGTGAACCCTCTTCCAGAGCTTCTTGCTTTGTCATCAACACCAGATGGAAAATGAGCCCACTTCAGCACTGCCTGGAGCAGCCTCAAGCAGCAGGATCCCATGGATTTAAGCAGGGCCCTGCTCAGAGGTGCCAAGTCCTTGTTTCCCAGAGGCAAACCAACTCACAGCAGAGCCCAGGGAAATCAATAGTGCAAAGGAAAATGAGCTCATTAAACAGCCATCAGCTCAATGCGAGGAGCCTCCTGTCCTCCTGCTGCACCCATGCAGCTGGTGCCTGGATCTGGCCAGAGCCGAGCCCAGCTGCCAGGCTGGCAGCAGGAAGAGATGCACTTGCTGGGCTACCTGGTATTCCCAGCTCCCAAGGGTGCTGGACTCCCCTGGCCTGGCAGGGGTGAGTGGGGCAGCTTTTGGGAGCTGCTTGTCTGGAGCAGCCCAGGGCAAGGGCCAGGGCTGGGCACCAGGCATGAGAGTTGCCAGTGGCCCTGCCAGACCCCCAGGCACGAGCAGCACCTTCCCACCACAGGGACCCCCAGCTGCCAATGCCCCTCCTTGACCTTGCAGAGAAGCACGAAGCCGTTGGGACACACTGGTCCTCCCACAGAGGAGCACAGTCCCAGCCAGGCTGTTTCCACAACTTTCCAGGGAGATTTTTTTTCCAAGGGGATATGAGCCAATGGGGCTGGGGGGGGGATGGCCTGAACATAGAGGACCAGGAGCACCGAGGGCTGCAGGAGTAGAGGCAGAACCAGGTTCTTCACTCTGCAGTGAGGGGACAAGGGACAGACACCGGAACAAGCAAAGCTCAGGCTGGGGCTGGAGGTTTCCAGCATCCCGTGAATCATCCTGCCATCCTCCAAGCCATCACTGAAGATGAACAGGGAAGGAAACAAGGGTATTTTTTAAGGTCTGTGCTGGAGCTGAGTGCTGTGGGATAGGGAAATTTCCTTTCTGAAAGCAAAACTCAATTTCATTTTCCTTGACACACTGAAATAATTTACCTTTGGATATATCACAGCAATACATAGGGAACTAAAAAGATTCAATTCCTTATCATTTTGTTACAAACCCTGCTGAACCAGCAAATTATTTAGTGGGAATTAATGGTACTGAATATTTCCAGTTCCCTACATGGGCAGAGGGGTGGGTCCCACCACAGACAGTGCCCTGGAACAGCCCCCCAAGACTCCATTGGCACCCCATGTTCCCTGGTGCTGTGCAGTGCAGGCAGGTGTGTGATGTGGCCTTGGGGCATCAGCTGTGTGTCACTAATGGGGAAACTGAGTCCGGCAGTGGCCGTGTGTCACTAAATTTCACATCAACCACGTCAGTGGGTGGTGCTGCTGCTCCTGAAACACTGACAATAAAACAGCCCAAACCCGAGAGCCACCAGGGTGTCAGTTCATTACTGAGCCCAATGGTGGCATGGAGGAAGGGCCCCACTCATCTTTATTTGTCCCTTTTGGGGGACTTCTCACAGGTGACAGTGATGCTGTGCCAGGCGAGGACATGAGTTATTCAGGCCCAAAGCAGGTGAGTTTGAGGGAGGAGGAAAAAAGGGACAGGGCAAGGCAGAAGCAAACAAGAAAAACTTCAGGCACATATTTTTTGGGCAAAAATGCGGGTTTCCTGCAGGACCAGTCAGGCAGGTAGGAAGGAATAGGGGCATGAGGAGCAGCCATTTCCAGCAAGTTTCAACAAGAACAAACTTCAGGAGAGTGAGTGAGAAGGAGGATCTGGGGCTGTGAGTGTTCTTTGGGGAGCCTTCAGTACCCGTTCAGGCTGAGAGACCCTGAAGGATGACCCCAACCTCAGCCCAGGGTTGCAGCACATGCAGGAGAACACCATGAGGGAGGTGACTCTCAGCATTGTCCCCAGCTTCCACCCTGCCCCACCACTTGTCAAGGGTGCCTCATGTTCCCTGTGTCCCTGATCCCGGGTGACCCTGGCTCCTGTGGCTGTGCAGGAGGGAGTGGCATGTGGCACCCCATAAACCAATATTAACTTGTCAGCTGCTGCTCCCCTGTCCCCAAACACTGGTGACTTTTACAGCCACTGCCTGGCTGTGGGCTTGGGCTCTTGTGGCCGTGGGAGTTGGTGTGCTGGGGCACCTCAGCAAGCACTGCCCCATCCCCATGTGCTCCATCCCTGTGTGTTCCAGCCCTGTCAGCACCATCCCTGTGTCCACTGTCCTTGTGTGGCCATGCACAAGGTGACCTCGTGCCCTGGCAGTGTCATTGCCATCAGACCTGCCTTGAGGAGCCCTGTCCCAGAGGAGGCACATAGCTGGACTGGCAGCACCTCTGCTCTCTCTCTCTAGGGCTCCCAGAAACCCTTGGTTCGAATGCATCATCGGGATGGTTCCCTCGCCACCCATGTTCCCTGCCCATGGAGTGGAGAATTCTTAGGGAGAGACTAGAGCTTGGAGAAGAAGTGCCTGCATTGGATGGCCAATTGATCTCTGCTAAGCTTGGGGTGACTTTCTGCCCCTCTGTGGCAACCTGCTCTCCAGGGAGACCTTCAGCTGCCCAGGGTTCAGCCTGGACCAACCCATCCAAGGTGTCCTCTGCTCCAACACTGGCCTGGTGTCCTCATTCCTACTGACACTAAATGCTACTTGGGTCAGTGCTGCCCCCTCACATCAATAACACCATATTTTTGGGGGTCACAGCTGGAAATCTGGAAGCTGAACATCCTAAAAATGCTTCAGCAAAAGTGAATCTGTCAAGAGTTACCCAACAGCAGCAGTGATCCCCCACCACAGGACCTCATTGTGCCTGGGGCGATGCCAGGGCGTTCCTGCTCCATGGCAGAGGTGGCTGCATAGTCCTTGTAGAGTTGATTGCTCTCCTAATTAGAGGCAGTAATTAGGGTGCTTCTTGCCACCTCATGGTGTGGGAGACTGGAGTAAGGATGCAGCTCGTGGCCTCCTCTGTTGCCTTCCCATTTCCCTCCTCCATCCCAGACATTCTACTGGAGCGGCAGGAGGGTGGGCTGTGGCACTGCCAGCAGTGCCTAGTGTGGCACAGCTCCTGGGTAAGCTGCCTGGGCTGCCCACCCCACTGCCCACCCCTCTGCCC
>VZTX01023588.1:0-14087 GCA_013400915.1 Pardalotus punctatus
TCCTCAATTCGCTCTGTCAGGGAGAAGCGTGGGGCGACAGCCGCTGGCCCCCTTCCGTAGAAGCTGCTAGCACAGCCGGGGAGATGTGGAGATGTGCACCCCAGAAACACACCCTTTTTCCCAAATGAAAAGCTCACTCACCAAGGAAAGGAAAAGTGGCACCAATCCAAGATTTTCCGGCTCCTGGCAGCCAAGGAGATCTTTAGCTCCCCACTGCTGCCCTGTCCCCTTCCCGGTGGTCATGAGTGTCTTATCGGGATCACCAAATCTCTCCTCCCCTTCCCACACTCAAGCCAGCTCTTTGTCTCTTACAAAAGGAGTTAAAAGTCCTTACGTATCCAGCCATTTATAACATAGCAACAGGAATGAGGGAAAAATTCCAACCAACTCCCAACCTTCAACAATCCTAAAGCAGTTTTTCCCCAGCCCTGTCAGGTCCTGGCAGCCTTTTTGATGGTGTTCTCCTACAGGGCACACAGTCAATCGTAAGCCTTTGATTAGTTTGTTTTCAAAAAAAGAGAGTGATGTCAAGTTTGTTGTAGAAGTTTTCTCTAGGGAACACAAAATTCATTTTCAATCCAGTTTGAAAACATAGTTTACAATTGGTTGAAAAACTCCCCAAAGAGATTTGTGGCACTTCACTGAATTCTCTTACTGCTGTGCAGAGATTTCACTAAAAATAAAAACAGGGGGGAAGAAAGCTTTTTATTTTGAATGGATTAATTAGATGTCTAAGTACTTGCAAGCATAGACTCTACTGCTATTAGGATCACCTGTCAGCAGGAAAATGTATCTAAAGAATCACCTTCTGAAGGGAATGCCATCCATTTTAAAGCGGTTTTGTTAGTTTGTTTGCTCATGTGGAGCCAGAAGAAATGTGCATCCTGAAGACCAATTAGACTTTATTTAATCAGGTTGGGGATAAAAGACCTATGCATGAATGTAAAAATGAGTGTAACAATGGTCGATATCGCTGGGCTTTGGAGCGCCCTTGGGTGCCAGCTAGGACCCACACAAAGGTAGCCTCCAACATGCTGCATTGGGCCAAGTGCCCCAGGGCTGAACACCCCATCATGATATCACACATACTGTCACCTGGCAGTGAACTGTGATATCACCAGGGTTAGACTGCAGCCTCATGTCCCTTGGGGCTTTCATTCAGGCACAGAGAGAAACTGACTCAGGCTGGCTCGGGTCTGACGTCCTGCCATGTGTGTCCACAAGATCTGGAGGGTTGAGCACAGGGACAGCAATGGACCATGGTTTCTCCATTTTGTTGTAGTCTGTGAGATTCTTTGGTAGTGCCAGTGATCGGGAGCAGCTTCTCGGGGCTCCTTGAATTGCCACGGGGAACAGACAGAGCCATGGGGACAGAGTGGAGCTGCCCCATCTGCCATGATGACCAAGAGGGTGTCACTTACGCAATACCCTGTGGCCATGAGTTCTGCATAGGCTGCATCCTGCGTTGGGCAGAGAAGAAACCAGAGTGCCCACTCTGCAGAGGACTGATAGAGCCTGTCAGGTTTTCTCTGCAAGAACAAAAATACCTGGAGTGTGTCATCACCCCCCAGGGAGAACCACCAGAGACCAGCAGCCAGGCAGAAAGACCTCTTGGCCTCCTGGATGGAAACAGCTGCCAGCACCCTGCACGTGTTCCTCAGCAAGGGACACCCTCCCCAGCTGAGCAGGCAACTGCAGGGACAGAGGCCATGGGTAGCCTCCTTCCTAAGGTCTGGGCAGAACTCTTCCAAAAAGAAGAGCATGTTCTTTACCCTGTGCTGCCCTGGCTGCGCCAGAGGCTGAATGCGATATATGGGTCCCTGTGGTGGCTGGCAGTGAGAGCAGAGAACAGCATCTTGTATGCCCTGTGCCTCTATGGTCCAGACAGGGAGGTCATGGTCCAAATGCTGCAGCCTCTCCTGGAGAAACATACACAACAGCTGGTTGATGGTACTGTCAATTTCATTGTGGGCCAATGCAGTGAGGGGGCCCAGAGGCTGCTACGTTCCCACACTGCTGGGAAGGAGGACAACAGCCCTGAGGCCAGTTCCCACTCCACCAGTTCCACCAGTCCCCAGGAAGGGACTCCCACGTGGCATCCAACCCCTGCCAACAGCCCTGCAGACTCTGATGTGGAGGACCAACCCAGCACATCAGAAGCTGCCGTCTGTGCCCTCCACATTCTCCAGCCATCTGTGACCATTACTACAGAGCAGCCCCAGAAAGAGCAGGGGGAGGTGAGTTCCTTTTCCCAGGGCAGCAAGCCACAGTCCTGCTGTACCTTGCCAGGACTGGGAACACTCGCACAGGAGGCCCCAGCATCACACAGAAAGGAGAGCCCACAGCCCCCAGAACTCTCCATGGATTACAGATAGGCCCACAGAGAGAGAGTGGAGCTGCCCCATCTGCCATGGTGCTCATGAGGATGCCACTTATGCAATGCCTTGTGGCCACCAGTTCTGCCTGGGATGCATCATGCATTGGGCAGACAGAAAACCGGCATGCCCGGTCTGCAGCAGAACAATTTTGATTGTCAAATTTTCTGTGCTTGAAGAAGACAACTATTTACAGTGTCTTGTCACACCCTCTGGAGAGTTCCCAGAGACCCGCAGCCAGGCAGGAAGAGCTCCCAGTCAAAAACTGTTGGCTGAAAACAGTCCTCATTGCCCCATGTCATCCCTGCCATCTCCTCCACAGGGGACACTGTCCACAGCTGAGCAGGGGGCTATGAGGCCAGTGGCTGTGGGGAGTCTTCTGCCTGAGGTGTGGGCACAGCTTTTCCAAGATCAAAAACATCTCCTAGACCCCATGCTGCCCTGGCTGTGTCAAAGACTGGAAGCAATATATGGGTCCCAGTGGTGGCTGGCAAAGAATGCGGAGGGCCACATCCTGCAGGCCCTGTGCCTCTGTGGTCTGGATGGAAAGTTGTTGCTCCAAATGCTGCAGCCTGACTTTGAGGGATATACAGCACCACTGGTCTATGGCCTTATTAATGTCATTGTGCATGGATGCAGCACAGAGACTCAGAGGCTACTGCAATCCCACACCACTGGAGTACCACACCACTGGGGAGAAGAGCAACAACTCTGCAGCCAGCTTCACTAGCTCCTGGGGGGAATATCCTGCCTCCCATACAAGCAGCCCAGAAGGCTCTGATATGGAGGACCAAGCCAGCACCTCACAAGCTACTGCAGGGAGGGACACTGACCATCCCCTATCCATGTCCTTGCCTGCAGAGCAGGTGTAGACCCAGGAGGAGCTGAGGGAGGTGGAAGAGGAAGGTTCTTCTGCCCAGTGCAGCAAATGCAGACCCTATGCTTCCATCCAAGGAAGAAACTTCTCATGTGAGGGGTCCCGGCACCCCTGGAAGAGGAGGGCCCCAAGCCTCAGGAATCTCCCAGCCTTGCCAAAGGCCACTCTAGTGGTGGCACAATTAGGGCTCCAGCAAGTCTCTATTCAAAAGACAGGAAATAAATTTTTATTTCCCTGACACAGTCACTGGGTACTGCTTTGTTTCCCTTCACCTGGGGCCTGTCCCTGATCCCACAACCCTCCATAGTCCATTTTAACTGTGCTTACTGTCTCTTTTATAATACTTATTGCTGTCTCTACTTTTTTGTTTCCTTTTCCCTTGTTCTTTACTACACAATCATGATCTGCTACTTCTCTGATATTAGTGCTCTTATGACTTATCTGGCTCTTTGGAGAGAACAGAGAATCACAGCATGGTTGAAGTTATAAGGGATTTGGCATTGGTTGGTGCAAGAGGATCAGGTCATGGAATACTTAACCAAACTGGAAATAATGAAGTCCATGGGCCCTGATGGGATGCACCAATCAAATGCTAGGTGTTGAGGGAGTTGGCAGATATAACTGAGGCCCCTCTCAGCAAACTTTGACCAATTGCAGCAACTGTGGTCAGTGTCCAAAAACTGGAGAAAGCAAATGCCACTCCTATCTTCAAGAAGGGCAAGAAGAACTCTTTCCTACCTTTTCCTGTTACTTTAGATGTTGTAAACTATTTCTTTTCCCAGCAGTATAAAGAATAGAATTATGTACATGCACAAAGCTCTCTGGATGTGATTCACAAGGTTTTTCAGGTGATGCAATAAACAATCTCCCATTTGCTTCTATGAAAGATAAAGGCATATGATTTTGGTGAAAGTTAAATGACATTTTCACCAGTTCTGCTATAAAGGTATTCTATTCCCTGTTGAAACTCAGTAAAGACAACTATGCAAAACATTTTTGACGTATTGGTCTGGAGCAGGAATCATATTTTTAACAATGAATCTGTAGAAGGGTTATGTCTGTTATGTACAACCTCAGAATTTGTTAGCACTGATCCAATATTAGATATCTGTTATGTAAGTGTTGGAGGTTGAGTGGTGTGGAATTTTTCCCCATCCCGGGTGCTAGGTTACTAATGGCTGGATATTTAAGGACTATTAACTCCTTTTGTAAGAGACAAAGAGCTAGCTGGGCGTGGGGAGTGGAGAGCAGATGTGGTCATCAGATAAGGCACTTGACCACCAGCTACAAGGGAGGCAGCAGGGGGGAACTGCGGGCTCCTCCTTACAGCAGAAGAAAAGGTTTTTCGGATCTGAGCTGTTTTCTTCTCATTGGTGAATGAGCTTTCGTCTGGGAAGGGGACGTTCCTGGAGGGCACATCCTCCTGGCTGTGCCGGCAGTTTTCTGTGCAACGGGGCCGGCAGCNTGTTTGTTTGTTTGTTTGTTTGTTTGTTATTGCTACTGTTGTTGTTGATCGTTTGCCTTGCTATAGATACTAGTAAAAAACTGTTATTCCCCGTATCTTTGCCTGAAAGCCCTTGATTCCAAAGTTATAATAATTTGGAGGGAAGGGGTTTCAAATTTGTGGGTTCTGAGGGAGGTTCCCACCTTCCTTAGCAGACACCTGTCTTCAAACCAAGACAGTAAGTGTTGATGTAATTTAACAGAATGCTCTCTATTCTTGATAGCTTTGTTATCAGTTGGTCTTTAGAGACCAAAGCTTTTATGATGTAACCTTTATTCAGCGGAGATATTTTCATTGTTATGTTCCCTATACCTATCTAGGTCCTTATCGCCACACTTGCAGCATTTATGAAATAGCCCATTGCCTTTCTGTACGGCACTTCTGAAATTATTTATTTTGCTTTGAAGTGGCCACAGCTGCTGGTCAATTGAAGAGCTGGGTCTTTTCCAACCTGGTTAATTCTGTGATTCTGTGATACATTAGCTGTGTTGTATGTCAGAGGGGAGAGAGCCATGTTTCTAGGTTTAGCTTCTAAACATGAAAAAAAAAATATTCTGGTGGTAACATTCTAAGTTTGTATTATTTTGTGTGCATTAGTAAAAATGACAAATAGCTCTCAGTAAAAACATTTTGGCATTTTGGTGTTCATGCCACTACATGGGTAAATGGATGGGAATATCTAAGAAATGTTCTCTGTAGCTCACTAGTAGATAGTAAAGAACTCATTTATACTGTAGAAAAGCTAAATAGTCCTAAAGTAACCTTAAATTTTAAATATACGATCTTGAACTATAAAAACCAGACTCACAAAGAGAACATCAGCAAAAACAAAGGTAACAGTTTTACAGCTTCTACACATGATATGTCAGAATCAGGTACTCAAATCATATTGTACTGAACTTTGTTGTCTTGCTTTTTATTTAAGAGAGACTAATGAGAAGGAATGATCGTGTCAAATAAAAACTACTCAGTTGCTCAGGTGTTTCACTTAGATAACAGATTGGTATTCAGTGATATTTTGTAAATTTTGAGGACACCTCGCCTTGAGGCTGATCTCCTGAGTGCTATCAGAATATAGTATTACTTTTCACACAGGTAAGTTCATTCTGCCTTTCTGCGTATGTAGCACAAGTGATATATTCCCTTCAGCAGTATTAATGGATAAAATTAATCCATAGTAATCATGGGAAAAAAGAGAGATAAATATGTAAAGGTTAAGTTCCCTTAGTTCAATAAAGAACTTTCACCTGTCACTAAATCTAACTGTGGGTTTAAAATTTGAGTATTAAGTTAAAGAAGGGGTTTCTTCCTTATAGTTCATATCATTGTGTACGTAGTGGGTTGTTAGAAGAATAACCTAAATGAAAGGTTTTGTTTGCCTTCTTATATTTCAGTGAGAACATTATACAGGTCATACAAATAGATGAGAAATTAATAATTGAACAGAATGCAATGGAAAGATTATTTATGTATATTTGCATTTCTGCTTTATTTATAAAGAAGAAATTTATAAGAAAAGCAATCTGTACACTCATCAGAGCTAGAATGAGCAACCACAAATGCCAGCTTCTCTTTTAGATCAGTTATTCCTTATTAAAAAAATACTCCACACCTTATATTTCGCTTAAGGCACAAAAGTGGAATAGAGTTTTCTAGTTTAGCTAACTGAGTTGCCTTCCTAATAAACAAATTTTCTCTAAGTGCTTCTAATTATAAAACTTTTTCTGTTCATTGTATTCCTTTTTTTTTCCGAATCTAGAACATTATCAGTAGGAATGCAGTAGGTAGAGAACTTTAAAAAAATTAAATCATGCTCTTTATCCTCACTGAATTATTGCTTTGCTTTCTCATTGGAGAATCACTTTCTGTCAGAGGAAAGGGACCTCACCTCTCAAATGTGAACTGACAACAGTATCTAGAACAAGGAAAGAATATTTCATATTCCAGAAGAGTAGGAGATACAAGATGGCAAAGATGCTTTCATCTGTGTTTTTCATGTTCAGGGGGAAATAATTTATTTCAAAAGTTAGAAGGCTTTGATTGTGTCTTGATTTGAAAGACAGGTGTCTGCCGAGGAAGGCAGGAACCTCCCCTGGATCCAAGAATGTGATCCCCTTTCCTCCAAATTATTACAACTCTGAAATCAAGGGGCTTTCAGGAAAATTTACAGGAAAAGGAATAACAGTTCTTTACTAGTATGTATAACAAGGCAAACAACAACAATGGCAGCAATGGCAAACAAACCAGAATCGCAGTAACAGCCTGCTCTGAGCTGCCAGGCACCTTCTCCTTTCGTGCAGTTCCGATCACAGCCGGCAGGGGCGCTGTTGGCTCCCGGCCGGGCAGGGCGGGTGCGATGACTCCCCCGCGGCTGCTGGGGGCGCTGTGGCGCGAGCTCAGCCGCGTCTCTCTCACGTGGTAATGATGGGGCCAGTAGTGGGAAAAGAGGGAAGAGGGGAGCTCCCTTTACAGCCTCACACTCCAGATGGCGAGGTGGACTGCAGCAGTGCTCTTGGAGCAGCGGCTGGGGACGGCAGAGGCTGGCTCACCCCGGGAGTGACAAACAAAAGGTAGCAGAGACTCCGGGCCTATGCCCGAAGCTGCAGGGAATCCGAGTGTCAGGGTATCGTGGAGCAAAAAAGCCCTGGAGGAGTCGCAGAGAACAGTGGGGGCTGGACAGGGGATCGCTGCCTGGGTGGCTCACCTGCGATGGCTGGTCCCTGGGTCCGGCCTGTGCAGAACGGGCTGCCCCCAGTGGAGAGCCGGGTGTTCCCGGGTCTCGGCATGGGACGCACTGGCTCTGAGCTCACAAGAAGGAGGGAAAGCAAGCCAGTAAGCTCCAGTCATGGTGCTGAAGGGAAAGGGAGGAAGAAATGGGCAAAAACTGTCTCCAAAACTTCAGGAAAAACAAAAACTCTCCAACATTTTAGTGTTAGAAACTCAATGCGTTCCTTTATTTCTGGCCAGAATGTTGTTCTGGCCAGCGTGTGCCACAGAAATCATATTATCCACACATAGCCCACATGTGCAGAGAAGATCTTTCTCTGACACATGATATTTACAAGTTTTCCCCCACACTTTATACAGTCAAAACCCATAGAATTTCATTGGTTTAATATTCACTGGTCCACAGTTGCATAGTCTTTACTATTTGGTTTGTTATTGGATATGGATTTCTTCTTTTCTGATGCTAATTAGGTCCTCGCTCCTTGATTTCTTTATCAACCTTTTCCTGACCAGGTGTCTCCAGTCCTGCTAGGGGGCAGTGTCTGGGCAGATGTTTGCTGATGCTTGCTGATGGCCTTTGATGTTCTGCCGATGGTCATTATCTTTTGGGTATCTCTTTGAGGCTACTCCCAGTCTGCTGAAATGTTAAGCTCTTCAGACCCCACCTGGTGGAACCATGTCCTGGGAAGAAACTTAAAACTTTTTCTCAGGGCAAAGGCACACAAAACACCTGATTAAAAACTTTTAAACTGGTATATTTTCCAACGAAACCAAGTGGCAACTGTATCTCTCATGGAAGAGATCTCAGCACATGACTCCCAGGGGCAAATCCTCCCCTGGAAGAGGAAGATGCCCCTAGCCCCCACCCAACTCTCGCAGGAAATCCCAGGCTGGCTGTCAATTATTGTGATATCCTGGGAGCCAGATCTGGGGGTGGGGGGGCCAGTGATCATCCTGGACACAAAATGAAAACAAAAAACAAAACAAACAAAAACAAAACACCAAACAAACAAAAACAAAAAAACAAAAACCCCAAAGATGGAATGGGATAAAAAGACATCCCCAAGACAGATTCATTCTCCATTCTCCATTGTCAATGAGAAGAAAATGTCAGCTGCTAATAGCTAGGTTTGCTAAAGTAAGGCTTAGGTTGGTTGTCCTCTAATACATGCTTGGATATAATAACAGTATAAAAACAGTAATAAAAGTTTGTGGTAACTTGGGTTGAAGTTACCACAGATGTACTACATCTATTAGCTAAATAGCACACGCTTCAATAAAGATCTACTACATATATGTAATAAAACTGAATAACTCTAGTTGCATTAGGTTCACATGCTGTCACACACAGCAAATCAGGTAGATAGCCACCACATTTGTTGCCTTGTGTAAAGACAAAATTTCCTTTTCATATGGAATTATACACAGCTGTGTGGTTGTGTTCTGTATTTCTCAAAAGTTACTAAAGAATCCTGCAACCTCTCACCTACTGCTTCCCTTATTTGTGTGTATGGGTGTGACTCCTCCTGCTGTTTCCTCCTCTCTCCTTTTTCTATCAATTCCTTTATTGCCATTATGAGAGAGGAATATGTGTGAACTTCTTTCTGACCTGGAAGGCTCTTCCACCTCTCTTTGTTACCCTGTCTCCCTTTCCCCCTCTATGTAATGCTTTCCACTTTCCTACTATTGAAAATGCAACATTTTATACACTCAGGTTCTGTAAATTTACTTCCTGTCTGCTCCTTGTATGGGGCAACAGTGTGAGTTTTTAACGTTTAAAAACTGTGGTTCATAAGAATTTATTAATGATTATGCTGCAATACTATCTGCAGCCAGCTAAATTGGGATCCATTGGCTGTCCATGTTTAGGTAACAATTCATAATTCCAAAATCAATTGAGGAGAAATAATGAGATGAGGTGATATGAAAATAATTTTATTTTATTATATAAAGCATAATGTAACTCAGTAGATGTTGACTATGTAATATTGTCTATGCAATTAAGTACTTATACCTGCATCAAGAATGTCCTGGGAATTGAAAACGATGTAACATATTTGTTGGTAAAGTCAGTAGTTACTAAAAATTTTGTTCAATACACATTTAAAGTTGCTATTCATACAGTTACCCATGTCTGTTCTTGCTCCTTCTCATCTGTATTCTAATTTTGACAGACATTCCCTCTCTTTCTCTCTGACCAGTTCATGACAGGGGGTGGAACTTTTTTTGCTGCAACCTTTGACAGCTGCCTTTTATCCTTCTGCTCCACAATGTCAGGAGGAATCTGAGTTCACCTTTCTCTTCTCACCAGAGCTAAGGCATCAAAACCTTCTGCTCCTCCACCCCACCATTAGCTTTTTCTGTGAAGAAAACAGCATTCCTCTTGTATAGGAGCACCACTTTGCAGGTCATGAATGCCAGCTCCCTAATCATCTAATTCTATCCTAAATTTTATAGGATGTTTTTCCTTTTACAATGCATAAAACCTGAACTAATTTTTTCTAATTTGTTTATTTCTGCTTTGTTTGTTTGTATGATTTTTTTAATAGCATGCTTTGAGGAAATCATATATGTCTGCAAGAATGCTTAACCTATACCTTCACCACAACTATGTAGACTTCCTTTTTTTTACATAGATGATGTCAGAGAGACAATAAATACTTGAGTACTGCTGTTGTCCTTTGTAGGAATAATACCTAGAAATGTAAATGTAATTTCTTATTCATATATGCATTTTTTATACTCTGAAATTGAACTTCTATATTCTTCTATAAGTGTTCATGAGGGTTAGAAGGCAATTATTTTCTTATAAGCTGCATTGCTTCATATGTCTAATTTAGTATAGGTGGCAGTGAATTCTTAATGACTGCTAAACTACATCAAAAATCTGGGCTTCTGGATTTTATCTGAGCCCCAGAGGTTCCTTATGAGTAAAAAGGTAAGTGCTTGACACTTTGAGGGAGACATTAAACATCTGTTAGACATTAATCTGTTAGAGAAGTAAGTAGTACAGCTGAGATTTCCATTCAATATTAAACTTGTCAAATATTTTACTAAAAGCTACGTCTATGAAAATACTTGCTTGAAGAGGTACATTGGTATTTTTCCTTAAATGGAAAAATAAATACGGGGCCTCTAACAAATTCTGATCTCTGTGTCCATGTTAGTCTCTCTCCATATTTCTGGGAGAGTCTTGGTTCCATATTCATGGAGACAAAAGTAATGCAGAAATATTGCAAAATATTCCTAATGTTAAGTTTAAGCTTGTGCAGTTTAAACCACATTAAACTGTCATGTGAATTTGAGAGTTTTTAAGTGCTTATCAAAACCAGCTTGTTCATGAGATAACCAAAGTGCTTGTCATTTTTTTACATTTGAATCAATACTCTTGTAGAGTGCAGCCAAAAAAAGTATGTTGGTCTGCACTGATGGTGACATTTATAATTGAAGATAAAAATTGTCAGGAAACTTTAATATCCAGGAAAGGCAAAAATCAGGGAATTCACCATATTTATGATCTGTATATATTAACTCCAACTGCTAATATATTTTCTACATTTATTCTTCAGCAGCTTATATTTAGTTATCTTTAAAGCCATCTTGCTACTTTTCATTGCACAGAATATAGCCAGTAATTGTGTTATTTCAGGTTTTTCACTCCTGTTTGGGTGTTGTGTCCCTCCTTTACAATATCAAGAGAACTGTCTTGCTCCAAAATCTCTTTTCAGGCTGCTCTTTACAACCAAAGCATCTTTAAATGGACCTACTGCTTTAAAATGCTATGTTAGCAAACCCAGTGAGTGTAGCTCTTGCACTTAAGCTGTGACATAGTGTTTGTTCATTGATTTTTTCCTTTTGTTTTTTTTATCGGTAGACATAATGATACATTTTTTGTAACCCAAAATGTCAATACTACCTCCCCTTTTTCCTAACTAAAACCCCATGTATGGTGTATAGATATAACGGGTAAATAAATGTGCTTCTAGTCACACAGACACATTGCCAGATTGAAGCTCTCCTGTTAGGTTTGTGTTGGGAGGAATGGGTTAAAGATTGGAAGACTGTCAAGAAGGATTGTAAATCACTCAAGTGACCTTGCAGTTGGAAACAGCTCTTAATAAGCCTTGGAGAACCACAGTCCAGTGATCCTCTAGCATGAACCATCTCTGCTTGTGTGCCTCTGCCCTGGTGCTGCTTTGGGGATCCCCTCATTAGCAAGGTAATGGAAATACTGTTTTTGTTCTAACTGCAGGTTTGTGGTTGTTCTGGCTGCCTGCCTATGTCGACTCACACAATTTGAAACAACACCAAGAACATCTTTAAATCTTAACTTGTAGAATTAAACAAGTACCTGTCCTGCCAGAAGTGAGTCAGGGTCCTCATGTTACAGTAGTTTAAATCTTTCTTCTCCTTTTTTTCACTGCATGAATTTCAGGCATTTGTGTATGTTGAATTCCTGATGTTATTTGCCATTCAGTCTCATAAAGCCCTTGCACAATTCCTCCAGCAGACCACATCCTTACTAGCCTGTCTAACTTACCATCAGCAGCAAAGCTGTTCATCTCACTCTTCAGTGGGTTCCTTTTTTTCACAGGGTTACCTTTAGTTATGTACTGGATAGCCAGGTCCCAGCACTGATCTCTGCAGAGCTGTAGTGGCAACTTTCCTCCATTGCAGGAGTTAACCATTAACTCATACTCCCATCTCCCATTTCCTTCCCATCTGTTAATGATTTATCAAACTTTACTCTTCAGTTCTTATTTTAGGCTTAAAGCTTCTTTTAAGGCTTAAGTTTTCTTTCAAAAGAAGCCCCCTTTTTGGGACTTGGTGAGAAGCCTTTTGGATATCCTGTAGACTGTATTAACTAGATCCTCATTGCTTACTACTGATCCTTTCAAAGGCTTTAAAAGCTTTCCCCTGCTATAATAAACAAGGTCAAAGTTTGCAGTACATTTTAAAAATGTGTATGATGAGGCAAGTACCAGGTGATTACTGTGTATGGTATGTAATCCAAAAAACGCTGTTTAGATGTCTGGGTCACTAAGCTATGTTAATTACTTCTAATAAAAGGCTTTATGTCTTAACTAAGGCTTTACCACCTGGATTAATTTATTTTTCAAGGTATGTAATGGTAACTGTGATAAATACATAGCTTATAGACAGTCAGGGCTTATTATTATTTGGAGACAATCTATAAATATGTTATGAAAATGTGATAAATGGTTGAAATACATATAAACTGCTTCAGTATATGCAGATGTAAACAGGACCACTTAACACATGCATTAATTATTTTCCAGTTTATTTAAATCTAAGTGTATTGTGATCTACTCAATATGGTACTGGTGATAATTTTTCTTAGGTCAGATTTCTTTTATCCAAGATATTAGGAAGCCACCACTGTAAAGGTATTTTGGAAGGTAAGCTTAGAATTTTTTTGCTTTAGGAACACCTTCTTACAAAATTTAAGAATCACTCTTTATTTTTAACACATTTTTTATTTACTTTGCATTTATCTAGTTTGTTTCCAGAATCCATGATTGATAAGTTGTGATTATTTGAAGGTTTTATTAAAATTTATACCTGAAAAACAATCATGGTTTGTAATTTTAAACCTTCTACAAGTAGAGACTGACACATACCGTGAACATAGCCCATACTGACAATGTAAATAAAACTACTGCATTAATGTTATTTGTACTCAGCTGCAGATATTTGAGGTTAATGTAAAAAGTCCTTTGTGTTCTGCAGAAGGCAGTGGTGCAGCACACCAGATTTCTCCTTCAGATCCTGAACATAATAAATGATGGGAGAACAGTAGTGTTGGTTTTTCCAAAGAGACTGCTCAGTGCCTCTGGTTTCCCTGTCACTGGGCCAGCTCTGCACCAGGCACTGCCCAAGCACCAGCTTGGGTGGGACTGAAGCACAGCTCTGTGGAGCAGGATCTGGGATCCTGCTGGACAACAAGCTGTCCATGAGCCAGCAGTGCCCCTGTGGCCAAGAAGGCTGATGGAATTCTGCAGTGTGTTAGGAAGAGCACTGCCAGCAGGTTGAGGGAGGTGATCCTGTGTCTCTTCTCAGCTCTGGTGAGGTATATATGGAGTGCTGTGTCCAGTTCTGGGATACTCAGTACAATAGAGACATGAAGCTCCTGAAGGGGCTCCACTGGAGGCAACAAAAATGATGAAGGGGCTGAAGCATCCCTCTTACCAGGAAAGGCTGAGGGAGCTGGGCCTGTTCAGCCTCGAGAAGAGATGACTGAGAGGGGACCTTATCAATGTCTGTAAGTACCTAAAGGGAAGGTGTCAAGAGGATGGAGCCAGGCTCTTCTCGGTTTTGCCAAGCAACAGGACAAGAGGCAATGGGCAGAAACTGATGCAAAATAAATTCCACCTGAATATGAGGAATAACTTACTTTCTGTGCGAATGACCATGCACTGGAGCAGATTGTCGAGTCTCCCTCACTGGAGGTATTGAAGAACTGTCTGGATGCAATTTTGTGCCCTGTGCTCTAGGATGACCCTGGCGGAGCGGGGAGGTTGGAACAGGTGACCCTCTGCTGTCCCTTCCAACATCCACCTTTCTGTCAGTGTGAGTCACTGCG
>VZTX01023612.1:0-19752 GCA_013400915.1 Pardalotus punctatus
ACGGGGCGCGGCGGGGACCGAGGGGAGGGGCGGCACGGGGGGCGGGGCCTCGCGCAGCCGCGCGTGCGCAGCCCGGGGAGCGCTGAGGCGAGGCCTGAGGGGGGCGAAAAAGCGCGGGAAGCTCTGAGTGGGCGGCGCCCTTTAAAAACCCTCGCGAGTGCCGAGATTCACGTCGTTCCACGTCTCATCTACAACCGTCGTTGTTTCCCCACTTTTGTAAACCTCAGTGTTCAGTTTCTGGGTTTGCATCGTTCATCCCTGTGTGAATTGAGTTGGTTTGTTACAGACACAATGCCGTTTTTAAATGATAGATATTAACTGAAGACAGTACAGTTATTGTGATACATAATATTGGCTTTTTGCAAATTTTAAAATGGATGCTATGTGTATAATTCTAATTCTTACAAAAGTAGTCTTGTTACAAAGATACGGTTGTGTAACAATAAGTAATGCCTTTATTTCTGTTACTAACTAAACTTAAGACATAGTGGTGAAATATACTTTAGAATACCTGTGGTTAACTTACAATAACTGAACTGCCTGCTTGGTTGGAAAACATCCAAAGAATGGTGTGATGAAGACCCCTACCACTGAGAGCAACAGGCATCTGCAGAAACCTCGGAAAACTGTTCAAGCTGGGAGTGATCAACCCAACTGATCAAATCCACAGCCAAGAGATGTGCATGCTCTAAAAAGGCAGGTCACAGGAGGAGCTATGCTAAACAGCTCCTGGAAAATCCAAACTAGTTTGGGGGAAAGTATGAATATGCATAATTGCTTATGAATAGGTATTAGGCTGAGGCATGTAAAGAGTGTCTCCATCAGTGACAGGTGTGCTTTTGGCTAAGGGCCAAGCACCCAGCACCCAGTGCTGTTACTTTTGCATTCTTTGTCCCATATTGTCCTTTATTAAACTTTTTAAAAATTCTAACAAGAGACTGAACTTAGTTTTTCACAGTTAGGCTACTGGTTTTATTCGTTTATTTGGAAGGGCTTAATTTCTAGCCTGGCTTCCTAAAGGAAATGTACCTTATGCCATCTTGTCCATCTCTTCAATCATCTGTCTGTCTCCTTTTCTCTCCAGAACTATGTTCTGAATCCACAGGCTGGTTAATCTGGATGCTCCTCTCTCTTTGCTCCATCTTAGATACCATAAAATTATTTTTAAAAAGTAAAAAAAAGCATTTCTTCCACTATTCAATTTCACTGTTGTGTGGGGGACTTGGGGACTTTGTGCCACTCCAGCATCCTTAGCCTTTAGGGCATAGAGTGTCACATTTATGCTCTTTATTCCCTGCTTGTGAATCCAGTGCTTTTTAAACAAACACAAAGGACAGTGCTGTCCCAGCCACTGCTCCATCAGCTCTTCCCATCCTCCCTACACTGCCCCAGGCATGTGCAATTCCACACACCCTGACTGGGGCCAGTGGGAGGGGCCTGCCCCCCCCACCCATCCCAGCCTCTCAGCTCCAGCATTCCCAATCAGAAAATGGGAATTTATTTGATCTCCTGCTCTTATGACTGTTAAGACAAACTAAAACTCGAGTCCCCAGCTGTGTTTCTGCTGCAAAAGCCTCAGATGATTACACTTTTTCAGCTGTGTTTCTGCTGCAAAAGCCTCAGATGATTACACTTTTGCAGCTGAAGGATGCCCTTTTTCCTGACCCTGTGGAATTTACAGGATTTTTCTTCCCCGTTCTTAAGAAATTAATTTCCAAAAGCCTGCAGGCTTCTGCAGAGGCCCTGATTGGAGCTGGTGTAACATGACATCAACCCTGTGCGGTGACACGTGCTGCCAATCCCTTCTGAGATCCTGGAGGGAATCCATGCAGAGGGATGCCACGGACAGTCAGTCCCCAGTGCTCAGGGGATTGTTTGTTTGGGAGGAGAGGTGTCCCCAAGTCATCTTAGAAACAAAACCAGAAAATCAGCAGGAGAAATTTGGCAGGAGAAAAGTCACAGCAAAGAACTGGGGGCAAAGCCTGGAGACCAGTGTGCGGGATAGGGAATCCCTTGGATCAGAAAGGTTTCCCTTGTGCCTCTGGGTAAATCTATGATTCTATTTAGTTCTTGTCTGGGAATAACAATAATCATCCTCTGCCTGCTTTCCCTGGGCAGGCTGGAATTTATTTGGGGCAGGAATTGCCTTTTCTCACAGCTCTCAGTGGGATCACTAATCCTAGGAAACACTGAGCCTTCAGGAAACACAGACATAGAATCCTGGAATCATAGAGTGGTTTGGGTTGGAAGGGGCCTTAGAGCTCACCTCGTTCCACCCCCTGCCATGGACACCTTCCACTATCCAAGGTTGCTCCAAGCCCCGTCCAGCCTGGCCTCGGACACTTCCAGGGATAGGTCGTCCACAATTTTCTCCAAACAACCTCCAAAGGGAGCACAGCCAGTTCCACTCGCACCCCCACGTACATGAAGATGCTCACGGGAGGAATTATACAATCTCTCTATGTGTGTGTATATATATCTATATATAGTTTATTTCTCACAATCCTGGTAAGAGTTACAGGTGTATTTGGGAATCATTTACAGTTTCACAGCATATGGAGTGGCCATACAGCTTGTGATGTGAGTAACATACAGTGTGCAGAGAGCACACAATTCTGACCCATCCACCCACCACTCACACAATGGGTTTCCAAAGCTAATACTAGATTCTGCTACAGAGAAAGCCTGGAAAATGTTAGGGTACAGCGTTGGGTGTCGTACAACACTGTCAGTCACAATGGGACAAGCTAAACTACTTTAAATTTTCAATCTAGTATTTCTAGTCTACCTGCATTATTGCATTTATACGCTTTTTTTGTTTTTAAAGTCAAAGTAAATAGAATACTATATGGGAAAGGAAAAAATTCTTGACTATTTTAGGATTTGAGCTGCAGCCCATACAAAGTGTCCATAGAAGCATAGACAAGATTATAAATTCAACAAGGTATAAATTAGCTGGATAGCTTTATGTGTAGGCGGGTGTCCATTTCCCTCCAGGAAATGTGTCTAGCAGCATATTGTTTCCAAGAGCAAAAAAAACCCAAACCTGTATGTGGAACACAGGTAAAGATGTGTAAGTGACAAGCAGGTCTGTTTGTACACGGAAGAATTCAAGGTGTCACTTGGAAAATTCCTATTGTTTGGAAAACGCACGCAGGAGCTGACTCAAAACCTGCCGACGTTGTCGGAAAGGTGCCTGAAGCTTCCAAAGGAACAGCAGGTATTTCAGTCTGATTTCCAAGGGCTTTGGATCAGTCCCTGGAGAAGTAACAGAATCCAAACAAACCAAAAACAAAATAAAAATCCCCTGTAATCTGACCTTTGAGTTCCCTTCCTACGATTTTCGTTTCTCCACAAACTTGTAGCCAACCTGCACCTACCACAGGAAGAGAGGTTTCCCGGGGAGGTGAAATTGCAACTTTTAAAGGTTTCAGTTGAAACAGACCTGGGAAAAGGCACCAGGGTTATGGAGGGCTGCTCAAAACTCAGTAAAGCCAAATTATTCCCTGGCTGGTTGGTTGATTTTTTGCTTTTTAACATGGCAAAATTGTGTGGCATCCTTGTTCTCATCAACTGGCCCCAGAAGCTTGGCTGCTTGAAATGGCTGTGGCAAAACCAGGGATAAGATGCAGGACTTGACTGTTGGAAAGGTGATTAAAGATTCCTCTTGTCCTGGTGGGAGCTTTGGTGCTGCAGCATAGTCACACAGATAGAAAAAACCTGTAAATTCGTGTTTGGGATGCTGTGCTGGGGCTGAGAAATGGAAAAGTGATGGAACTGTTTGTGAACTGCAAGCTGGGAACAACCAGAAGAGAAACAGGAACAGCCAGTCCAAACCCTATTTAACCCAAGTTATGCTTTGCAGCAGGAAAAAAAATCTATTAGATTTAAAGAGCATCAAAGAGCAGAGGGCACAAGTCCCAGAGTACTGTATATCCAAGCACACACTGTCCAGAGGAGGGAGCAGAGCTGTAGCACAAGGTAGATCCTAACTCATCAATTTGGAAAGCCAAAGGCTCTGATCTCTTACAGGATTTTGAGGCCTACTATGGTCAATTGATTGAAATGTGACTTTTTGAGGCCCGAAAAGTTCTCTCTCTGTCTGACAGTTCTCTGTCACCCAGTAACATCTGATCAGCCCATTCAAATGGGACAATCCTTGCCCTTCCTGCATCCTCACCCCTGGCACAACAGCTGATCCTTCCAGACCAGCAGAAACGCAGGTCTTTGCCTTCAGAACTTCTCCTTTCCCTCTGTTTTTGGTGCTGCAGAGGGCCGAAGGAGCTCTGGCTGCAGCCAAGTGCAGCATGTGCTCACATCATGTCAGCCCCTCTCAAGCAGCCAGAACACCTCACACCTGACTGACTGCCAGGGAAGGACAAGAACAGGACCTTCCTGGGGATTCTGTCATCCATTACAAATCCTGTGGCAGATGAGCACTCAGCCTCTTGAAGACCTATACCCACAGAGGTGAGGGCAGATCAAAGCTTCACACATTCCCTGCTGTGACATGCAGTCTGGGGGCCCAGCATTGCCTGTATTTTTTGGGGACCACTCAAAACTTGCCTTAGCCAACCCAAAATCCTCCCCAGCCTTGGGCTATGGAGACGCCACATCTGCAGAGCTGCCTGGGAAGAAAATAGGGAAAGGAAAGGAAAGGAAATACAATGCAGTGGTCAAAGAAGGAGGAAAGAACAAGCAACTAATCCGATCAGAAACTGATGGAATCCTGTAGTTTGTAGCAGCTGAAGATCTGGAATGAAAAGACATCCCAGGAATTTGTGAATTTAAAAGGAAAGCAGGTCACAGGGCTGGACCGAAAAGAGAAGAGGAAAAAGTCACCATAAATCCACTTTATTCAGTGGATTAAACCCCCTCCCCAGGTTGCTGGAAGGCTGCAAAGGCTCCATGGCTTCTGGCAGTGGGGTTGTCAGTCCAGAACCAAAATGTGCCAGCAGATCTTCAGCATCAGCAGATTTCTCCCCAAATACCTCCAGTGTAAGTAGCAGGAAATATCCCAATTCCAGCCTCCCACAGTGAGAATTTACAGAACTGTTATGCTCCAGATCAAAGTCAATTCCTCTTCATGGCAGGAAGTGCCCAACCTGTGCAGCAGAGCTGCAGCCAGCTCATGAACATGATGTGATGCTGCCCCTATGGACTTCTCCTGGCTTTGTGGTGAAGGGAACGACACCACAGCAAGGTGCTACACAGCCTGGGAAGGGAATCAGCATTCCTGCTCCAGCATAAAGGCATGGACCAGGAGGATGGAAGTGCGAGCAGGCTGCATTTTCAGTCCTTGTCATAGCAAAGCACGTAAAAAGAGAATGCAACCCCTCAAAATGTCCTGGCAATTCCCCTTAATCATCCAAAGTTGGTTGTAGAAAATTTCAGGTATTTTTCTAACCCTTTAACATTGCACAGAGCCAGCAGGAATTCATCTGGAAAAGGCAATTAGCAGAGGTTAATTTGCATGGCATTAGAGCTGGTCATTTTTGCCTTTTTCTGAGGAAAAAAAGAATTGGAGAGGGTATAAATGTTAACATGTCCTTACCAAAGCTATTAAGATAATTAAATAATGCTTTTTCTCTCTACTTCTCTGCTCTGTTCCTTGCACCCTCTTGCAATCTTCACTGACTTGAAGCTTAACATGGAGCTGATTAAAATTCCAAGAATTTCACCTTTCAAACACATTTTTTCATTGCCTTCCTTTTTTGGTTCATTTCTCAAAGAATCATTTTCCTCTCCAATCTTCAGCACTGTTATTTTCAACCAATTCTAAGAATAGTTAGAAGGCTGCTGAATTCTAAATCCCAGTAGCATTTCCAGGAAAATCAGGGAATATTTTAAGGCATAAATGATCTCTCACCAGCTCTAGTGGTTTTTGGTTGTGCTGCTGTTGTTCATACACAAATCCTGATGTCCGTATTAGCAGGGCTGCCTTGGAGAAGAGACTTTCTTTACGCTCAGCCTAAGGAATGTTTGCATCAATTTAAAAACAAATGTGCAATTGAGATGGTTTTTTGATGGCCTGTGATCATATCCCTGGTGCCAACAGGAACTCAAAGGCCAGAACATGGTGAATCCAGTGGAAAGATTCCCCTTGTTTTCAGTATTCTGTGGATCAATCCTTAAACTTGAATTTGTCAGAGATACAAATGGATGTTTAATTTATCACCCAGCCGGAGAGAACTAAGAAATGCTTCAGGGCAAGTGACTGTTCAGTGCTTTAAGTGAGCCCCAGGTGAACAGCACCTGCAGGAATGCGTTCTTACCCTCCAAAAATGCTGCTGCATTATCCCCTGGCTGCCAGATTTGTTTGTATCCTGCTGCAGCACTATTAGGAATAACAGGACTTATCCACAGGGTATTAAATCAGTAGGAAGAGGAAGCAGAAGCATAATCCATTTCATCTCTCTCAAAATAGAAGCAGCAAAAACCTTCTACTGAGTTGTCCAAGACAGCATGATGACATCTTTATATTCAACTAAAATTTACAATTCCTTAAAAAGAGATTGAGATTGGGTGCAGGGATTCAATAAAGAGTTTTGGTGATAAGCTGAAAGGTCTGAAACCAGTTTCGCCAATTTATAATTTATCAACTTGATCAAAAGAGTAAACTAGCAATCTAGATCTCTTCAAAGCCCAAGCACAGACTGTGATTAGTTTTAAGCATTAATTCACTCTCCCCGTGGAGATGTCACTGGGAGGACTTCATACCACAAAAACCACACAAAGAAGGACATCAAGCAAATAACGGCATGTGCTCAGTACGAGAAAAGACAGCTATTTATTTAGCACAGCGAGTTCAGTCATTTAAGCCTTCTGCTTCAACAGATTCAGGGCTGAGAGAGGGGAATTTGCTCCCTCAGCCTGGTGCTCGCTGGACATTTTTGGCTCAGAACGAAAGCACAGCACAGCCTGGCACAGTAAGGCAGGACAGGAGGTGTTTGCAAGTCAGGGCTGCGGCACACTGTGCACCTACACTGGATCTGCCCGGCTCAACACTACACCCACACTTGGAAAAGCGCCACAGCACAGTCCAGGATAGTCTAAAGGTGCCTCATTTTAAAGCAAAGAACCCACATGACTATCCAGGGAGGGGAGCAGGGCCTCGGGGCTCTGAGCACGATGGGCACACCACACACTCAGCACTTCACCAGCCAGACATTCCTCCCACTGAGAAGAAACCAGGACCGGAAGGGAATTCAGGAGCTGCATGTAGTGGTGGGAATGGCACAAAAAAGACATCACAGACACTTGGTGCGAACGCAGGGAATGAAGGGAGGGGCATCTCCCCCTCCCAGACCACAGCAACACAACACAAAAACCCCAAAGGTTTGTACACACACATACACAGGCAGGATGTGCTCCAAGGCAGGATGGTGCACACACACACACACACACACACACACACACAGAGACAGGTGTTTTCCAAACCAAACTGCCAAAGAGGTGGGTTCCAGGCGCTGAACCTGGACAGCAGACTGTTAAGTGATCACAGGAAGTGGAAAATCCCTCAGGAACAGTACACACCAGGTTCAGATATCCCTTACAAACAGGACATACCAGGTTTGCCACACAATGGAGGGCTCGAATGAGCGATGTGCCCAGATGAGGAGCTGCAGCCCCATCATCACCTTTGTGGTGTTTCTGGATGAAATTGGTGGCCTTGCATCCGAGTGCTCTAAGGGCAGGCAGGGTTTGGAGGTGGAGAAATGGTTAAGGCCGTTGGCTGAGAACTGTTTTTTCCCCTCTTCTGTTGCCAAAGGTGAAGACAAGGAAACAAAAACACTTTAGAAAGTAAAACTGGCGACTCGAGTGAAGCAGGTGCTTCATTTTCCTCCCCTAATCTATCTATGCTAGTCAGGGCAGAATATATAGATGCTGTGCCTAATGTCACACATTGCTGAAAAAAATCAGCCAAAGCTGAGAGGGAGGGAGGGTACAGGAAAGGTAGAAACATCTCTTGAAAACAGAAGTCACCATCTGAAAATCACCACCCTACCTGGCAAAACATGAACTGGAGCAGGAGGGGGTGATTCCCCTCCCTTCTGAGCAACACAAGCAAAACTCCCTGCAAAAACTTCCCTGCAAAGTTGTGCTTCAGAGATCTGAGGGGAGAGGAGGACCCTTCTGCTTCAAACCCTTCCCCAGGCTGTAAGTGACACATCCACAGATCATGCCAAGAGTCTCATCTGGAGCTGTAGCCCTGCTTCCCAAAACTCCTGTGAGCCCAATGCACCCACCCTGTCTCTGCACTGGCAAAGCTGGAGGCATCAACCTCCTACTGCACCAGGACATGGCATCAGATATTCTCAGAGGCTGTGCACCTTTGGGAATATTTTCTGAGCTCACCATAGGAGTACCCATGCATTCCAAGACCACATGCACTCAGCAGGTCAGATTTGGAGGCAATAAGACTTGGAGGTAAAAAGAAGTGAGCCAAGAGAAGAGCTTCCAGGTCAGGTTATACCCCTCCACCATCCTGTGCCAGAGCCAGACACCACACGGGCAGCACCTGAGCAATGCACACCTCCCTCTATCCCTGCACCCCTGAATTCACCCATCCAGCTCAGCTAAAGGTGCACAACAGGTTCTGAAACAGAACTTACCCCACCATGTCACAGCCTCTCTCTAATCATCACTCCTGCCCGTGCCCATGGGCTGTGGCTGCAAACTCTCGTTAGACTTCACCTAATCTCTGACCCTCCTTAAACCCAAAATGTAAGGGGGTTTTATAACACTCTGTTTTGCAGCAGCCAAGAGAAGCCTGATGGAAGCTTTCAGAGCCCAATCTCCTCACCTCTTGCTGTTTAGTGCTGAGCATCTGCCAAAGCACTAAACACCCTCTCTCCTCCTCCTCACAAGGTCTGGCTTTAGAGCCAAGGTACTCACCCATGAAATCAGGCTGCTCCCGAGGGCTGGGAATTTGTTTCCATTTCCAAAGTGTGGATGAGTTACAAATCCCTGCTACTACTGTCACAAAAGGGAGGTAAGAAATCCACACAGGACAGATGCCAGTGCCCTTGAAAGGGGTTTCCCTGGTATAAAGCAGGGAGGGTCAGTGTTATGCTCATGGGGTCCCATGTCCTCTCTGCCCCTAAGACCAGTTCATGTCTCCCCTCTTCCTGTGTTCGCATGTGCTGAGAGACCATAGCCTTCAGTGGGGGGAAAAAATCCAGTGAAAGGCCTTATGCAAAGCCCAAAAAAGTGAACACAAATAGTCCAGCCAACCTCGAGGGAGCTTGGACTGAGGCCACAGCACCCTGCAAAGCCCAGCCTAACTTTAGGAAATACTAGATCCAAAACAAAGTTTCTCTATCCCAAACACTGTCCACATGACCCTGGCAAGCCCTGGGATCCTGAAGGCTGCAATGGGACTTCTCTGAGCCACAGCACAGCCCCTCTGGTCACTGTTCCGCTGGCAGCTCAGCCAGACTGACCTGATGTGACATCCCAGGCACACACTTGGATCTGCCACACTGCAGCCTCTGCCTGCAGCCACTCTGGTTCCTCTGGGGCACTTCCCTGTTGGGTGTTCCAAGGTGGGATGATGAGCAGCAGGTACACAGACTCTGATTAGGGATCACCCGTGGCTGTTGGGTCAGGGAGCTGCCTTTTCTCTGCCGCTGCACCTGTGCTTCCCTTGTGCCAGGGGAGCTGGACAAACACCCCCAGCCCAGCACAACAGGTGAGCTGGGCCTGAGCATTCCCCTTCCATCTTCTTTACCACAGCCCAAGTTAAAACAGAACCAAACAGAAACCAAAACACAAAGTGGGGACTCCGGATGGGATGTAGAACACTTTGGACTTGAAAACAGGGGACTGCAAGAGGGGGGGGGTGTCTCCCAGGGAGGACAGCAGGGGAGGGGAGGGGACACCGTCATTTACACCAATCAGGAGAAGCTGTAATCTATACACAGTGGTATAAGCCAAGATATATTACATGAAAGAACACACTGAGTGCATGGTTACCCACAGTGGGTCAGACTGGCACAGTTGTCTTCAACAAGACCCTGGAGTTGCAGTTGGTGTTTGTTGTTGACTTATCTAACTCGCTCTCTCTATATATAGCTATGTATAGAATTTCTCTGCATGCATTTGTCTCAAAAGGATCTGTACAGCTGGGCTGGGTTTCTCATCCCCACCCGGTCTTGGTCTTCATTTTTTCCGGGCTAGGAATGCCACTCCCACAATCACAGCCAGCGCAGCCACTGCCACTCCTCCGACGATGATCAAGGGCTTCATGTTGTCGAAGAAGCTGCCTGGTGACTCCTCGGAGCTGTTTCCCTTGTGGTCAGAGTCAGGGGACTGGCCGCTGGCGTCCTGCGTCTCCGTGGTGGCGGGGCTGGGTTTCAGGTTGCTGTGGTTGTTCACAACAGTGGCATCACCGCTGGCCTTCTTGGTGGCCGTGGCAGGAGCAGGCTGCTCTTTGGGGGCCTCCTTCTTGTCTGCATTCATGGCAGGCCCAGGGTTGGGCTTTTCCGGCTTTCCGGAGCTGGCGACCTTGGCATCAGGTTTGTTTCCGCTTCGGACGTTGCCTTTGGAATCCATCCTAGGGGTGCTGTGGGCAGCGACTGGATGCGTAGGGCTATCCCAGCTCTTCTCCCTTGCTTGGCTGCTGCAGGAAGCAGAGGAGCCACCCGAGCTCAAGGCCTGGGAACGGTTGTCTTGGGATGCTTGTCACGCTGGCAGTGTCCTACCTGGACATGATACAGCACCTGGAGGGGGAAGCAGAGCAAGGAGAGGTGAGTGACAGGGCAGAGCGAGCTGGTGCTGCTTTGCCTGGAGGTGATGGAGGAGGGCAGGACAGAAAACTGGAAAATTCTTGGCTCCTTCCTTCAGAACTGTGAGCTCCATTCAAAGCATTTACTACAGGCTCTGTGCCTGCAACAACCACAGAACCAGCAAATGGCCCGGGCTGGAATAGACCTTAAAGCTCACCTCGTTCAGGCTATGGGCAAGAACACCTTCAACTAAGACCAGGGTGCTCCAAGCCCTGTACAGCTTGGCCTTGGACACTTCCAGGGATGGGGCAGCCATACCTTTTTTGGTCAGTCTGTGCCAGGGCCTCAGCATCCTCATAGGGAAGGATTTTTTCCTAGTATCAAGCAAGTTGGAATGACTGTCATCTATGGCTGCCACATCCGGGCAAACCGAAACAAGTCCACCCTGGCTGTGTGTGTGAGGCCATTTCTCAGCAATGACAAACTCTCCAACCAAATAAACCTTACTTTGCATTTGCTCACCCTTTCCATTCCTTCTGGGCAAGAAGAGAACACTTCATTCCTTGGGAAAGCAGATGGATAGATACTCCCTGCTTGTCTCACCCTCCACCCTTCCTTTTGCTGCAGTATCCCAAGGTCAGTTTAGGAAGTGGTTAATATGTGATCTTGTGTGATACTCTACCTCCAGATGGGTAGTGCAGGAAAATCGGGATTAGTTCCTCAGTTCTTACAGCTATCAGGGACAAAAGGATTATTCCTGCCAGCATTTTGATAGAGTAACAGCAAAACAAAGCAAGTGCCAGATCCTAAGCTGGTGCAAAACAGGGAATTGACTGCATGGATCTACTGAAGAGCTGGATGTCTTAGTGATAGAGACATCTCACTCCTGTCATTTCCTTTCAGGGTTTGTTGGACTTGCCTACAGAGCCAAACAGGATGTCAGCGATCAGCTGGGGCTGTTTTCCCCAGGGAACTGATGGAAGTGGTGAACAGCATGGCTGCACCATGGGAATTCAGCAAAGGGACAAAGTAGCCTTTGAGGGGCTGTAAGACCACCCCAAAAACCTCACCCCACAAACCCAACAGGGCAGGGTGAGCTGAGGCTGGAGCTCCCGTGGCTGCACTTCCATATGATGGGAGGAGAGGACAATGCACTGGGCATTTTGCCACCAGGCTCTGGCAGTGCAGCACCACATCAGCTCCGAGTTCGGGAAATAAGGGGTAACCACAAGGCAGTGTCAGATCTGAGCCACTGGCTTCACTGGCTCCCTGCTGACCTTCAGGGCTGCTAGGAGCCTACTGGAAGCTTTCTGCCTGCTAAGTGAAATCAGAGCTCATTGTCTGGATTGAGAGCTGAAGAGGCTCCTCAAAAACCTCAGCAAGCAGAGATTCCTTCCACAGCAGCTCAGAGGGCAGATCATTCCTCTAATGACAGGAAGAAAGTCCCAGGGCTGCAGCAATGATCTGTGCTGCTGACTATTCTGGAAAAGAGGCTGACAAACATGGGGCTTTCATCTCTATCCAGACAGGAATGGAGGAAATCTCACAGAAATGCCAGGTTTGGGTTCAGAGCAAAGCTGGGCAACACCATATGGCTCCTAAGTATAAGATGGAAACACCCCCCTCTCCTGCTCTCCTTTGCCAGCCACTGCTTGGTGGCCACCAGCTGCTCCCATCCCAGTCAGCTGGAGTGGACTGAGGGAACTGCAGCACCAAAATCTTGGAATTCCATAGCTCTCAACTAATATCCTAAGTTGGAAGGGACCCACAGGGATCTTCCAGTCCAGCTCCTCAGGCCACATAAAAACCCTGTATTTCTCACTGACTACAGGTGGACAATGCTTGTATTCCCTAGTTTGGGATACTAAACCATTTCAGAAAGCCCAAACTCTGCCACTCTCGTGGATTGCTGAGTGTGTATCAGACACTCAGGCACCCTGTACCACACAAACACCACCTCAGGTGCTCACCCAGCTTCAGACTTCGCTGTGGCTTGGGACTTGGGAGGGAAACACAGGCCTGGCCAAGTGCAAGAATATTTTCCTCATAGTGCTCATTCTATAATATTTCTGTAGATATCACCTGCCTCACCTTTTCCTACTACTTCCAGAGAGTATCCATACTGCTCTGTCAGCACAAGTCCTATGTAAATCCAGGGTTGGGGCGGCACAGTCACTCCCAAGACTCTGCTCCTCTGGTTTGAGACCAATCTACCCTTATTTTCAATCTGGTACAATGAGATACAAAGAAATAGTAAGTGGCGCCCACAACTGAAGTGGGCTCAGAGGTTAAAGCAGGGAGAGTCAGATTAATCGCGGCATAAATATTAAATTACCTTCTTTGTCGCTTTGATATGAATTAACTGGGCCACTCACACACTCCAATATTCGTGTGGTTACAGCACATGGACCAAGCATTGAACTTCTCTTTCCCCAGGAAAACTATGTGCAGCCTACATAGACAATGAGGTGAACCATAGAGAGGGCAAACTCACCTTTTTGCTGAGAAAGGAGAATCCTGCACAGCCCAGGTACCGCAGGGTTATCCACACCCCTCACTGATCTGACTTTCAGATTCCTGGGGGCAGGAAAGCTGGTTTTGCTTGGAGCCCACGCTGGGCCATGGAGCCTTGTCCTGCTGCCATGCCCTGCACTGCCACAGACAGAATTTCCCAATTCTAAGTGAATTTCCACTAGAGCAACACAAACCCCTCACGCAGCTTAGGAAAGGTTTTAAAAGATGTAGAACCCAAACGAAGCCAAAAATCAATATTGGCAGTTCTTAAGTGCCCGCATAAAAGGGCTTTTGCCTGTGGTTTTCCATCACTGCAAGCAGCCACAGGATTGTCCAGCACCTCTCCAGACCTCTGGCCTGGCCCCTCCTTCTCCTCCAAACCCTGGGTACCCTTAGCAGCACATTCTGTTCCATCCCAGTACTTAACCCTCTTCAGTGTGCTCTTAGCTCCCTACCTTGAGAATCATCTCCCGTCTCCAGTCCTGTACTTCCAAGGGCATGACCACGGGCTCATGTTTAGGCACCTCTGTCCCTCCCAGACTGAAGAGAGAGGTGTTTTCCTCATTTCCAAAAACTAATCCTGTACATGAGGGTTCCCCCCTATCCCTTTGTCTCCTCCTCTTCCCTCGTTCCATCACACCAAGTTTTTCTCTAATGACACAACTTTCAACCTTTGCTTTCTTCTTTATAGCTCCTCACATCTTTATATGCCTCCCTTCTCTCTTGTCAGTTGCTGTCTCTGCCTGTCTACCCATTCCTCCCTCTTCCAGCTCCCTCTCTGCCTCCTACACAGGCAGCAGCACTTGGGAATAAGATTTGGTGGGAGACAGGCTTCATTCCCTCCCTTTTCCCCACTCCGTGCTATTTCTGTTCAAAAATCAGTGCCCTTTCAGGGAGGTTCTCATTGCCAACAGCTAACCAGCTCTTTCCCCGGCTGGGAAGAGGGAGCTGGCATAATAAGACCGGGGATGACAAAGGAGAAAAAGCAAAAGGAAAGCCTTCCAAAGTCCTGCTGCTGCAGGGATTGGTACACAAATACCACAGCTCCCCTGGGATGCTCTCAAGGTCAGTGCTGGACTCACCCAGCGCAACAAGCTGCTGTCAGCTGGAGCAACAGGCTGGTGAAGGAACAGCTTCCCTTGGCTCCCTGAAGGTCACCTTTTCTGCCTGAAATCTCAGCAAATCATCAAACACATCTATTCAGCTGTCTCCTGCATGCACAGATGAAAGCTGCATCAATCCTGCACGGAATGGAGCAGATGAGTCACTGCTAAGCTGTGCCACAGCACAGATCCATCAGGATGGCCCCTTCCCTCTGCAGGGACCAGCCCCATCAAATCCCCAAATCCTCTCATTCTGCCCTACTGCTTCCATTTGGAAGGAAAAGTTAGTCACTTTGCAAGACCAAGCAGCTGCTTCAGGGTGTGGTCTGGGGTGCAGTGGGAAGCTCATCCATAGGGATTTTCCCTCTGTTTTGAAAAGCAGCACAATTTCAGTGGGTCCTCAACTGCCACACTGAGCAGCAAAGAAGGATTCAACAACACCATGGAGTTATGTACCAGGATTTATCCTGCAACAAAGGTCCATCCCTACACTCCAGGTGTCCTCCAGCTGGAAACATCCATCTTGGAAATAGCTGCTGACCATGTCTGACCTGGAGCAATGCTGTGCAGAAAGAGCCAGAGGAAACACCTCATCTTCAAACCTTCCCCCTTATCCCCTCATCTCCTCTTCCCTTCTTTGTCACTCCTGCCTGTCTGGAAGAAAGGCACTCATCCATCCCCTTGTGCACAGGACAATCAGACCCTTGCTCTCCCTAAAGAAAGCCAGTTGGCACCAAAGGTGGCTCTGGCACAGCAGAGGGAGCTCCTTTCCCAACACTCTCACCATACCACTCTCCTCAACCTTCTTGTCTAACCCCTAAGGAATACAGCCTGCACCACCCTGTCCTTTGGGAAGTGTCCTCAGGGGTCTGTGCCTGTCCCTTCTGCCACACGTAGAGTGATCTGTCAGGGCTGGAAGGATTTGCGGCCAGTGCCCTGCCCCATCCCAGCCTCTTCCTGCAACAGAGCAGCACATTCTGTTTCCCAGCACTTCAACTCCCCATTTCCAATGGGGAAAACCAGTATTTCTCCCTTTTTCTAAGCTGCTGGAGGAACAAACGCGTTAAAGGCAGGGAGATGCCAGGCAAGCACCCAGGAGAAGGACAGCAGAGTAGTGACTAAGCCTTTTCCCATGCCCCAGAAGTGCAGCAAAGATGGATGAGGTAATGCACCGCCTCTGATATTACCATAAATATTAAAGCAGCTTTACATAAGGAGCTTGTGTTCCCTCAGCTGCTGTGAGCAGCTCCCCAAGGAGGATTTTAGCACCCTTCCAGGCTATTTCGGCCCCCAGCTCCTGACGCAATGCATGGCAAACATGATAAAACACAACGCAAGCCCCATGCCAACAGAGTCACTTGTCACTGATGCTTTCAAATGGCCTCAGTGCTGCACAGCCAGGGACAGGTTGTGCAGGAGCCTGCTGTGCTTCCCAGCCCTCCCAAATCCAACCCTCAGAGACAGCAGCACCAAGTCACAGCAAACACTGGTGACCCAGTTCATTCTGATGAGATATTTATGAATCCTTTTCCCAATCTGTTGTTTGTTACTCCCCACATCCTTCTCCCCCCCCCATCCCTGGATTAAATGTTTCCCTCTCAAACAAGCCCTTTGAATCTTGTTGTGGACAGTGTCAGATGCTGAGTATTTTAGCAGTGGCAGCAGCATTAAATTGCTGCCACGGGGGGAGATTTGCCAGCCAAGCCTCCGCTTCACGGCTGCAGCAGTTCCTGCTGCTGCTCTGAGCCCCAGCACGTTCCTCACTGATTCAGCTGATGCTGGCAGTGACCAAAAACCTGCACCCACCACCCCCACAGCCCCCAGAGTATGACCAGGATGCCCCTCCTCACTCCCAGTGTCACCAAACCACATCACCTCTCTCCCAGGCTGGGCGATGCATCCACACTCAGAGATTGGGTTGTACCTGGCACCAAGGTGAGGTGTGGGCTCCTGTAGCCCAGCAAAAGTGGCTTTGCTTTCCATCTGCAAAGGGAAGGGCTCTGGGATGCAGACCCTGGGCCACCAGCTGCACAGAGGTGTGACACCAGTGCCGGTGACCTCTCTGGAGGCTACCCGGCCATGCTGCCCACACAGGTGACACAGCACTTCAGACTCCCCACCAGCAAGAGCCCAGGAACAGGACATTTATGGTCTTTTTCTGCTCCACGACCTCTGTAGATGACAAGCTCTGAGCCAAGTGTCACCCCTGCAAGCCACACACATCCTGTCCCCAAAGAGCTCCTGGGATGGATGCGGCAGACATTTTATTCTCTGAGAGATGGAAGCGGCATTGAAGACACACCACACTCCTGCCAGGGGCTCAGCCTGTGTTCTTTTCAGGGGTTTTAACCCTAAACACAGCTCCAACCTACCCTGGTAAGACACCTGGCCTGCACACAGCCACATGCACAGCAAAAACCAGGCGCTACCAAACAGCTGTGGGAGAGAGATTTTGTTCCCCGCCACGTGCTCTGACTGACTCCGTAGGGGTGGGCACTGAGTCACACCCAGCATGGCCCTGGCCTGCTGTCAGCAAGAGAAATCACACCTGGCAAGGCCCCTGAAATGCCAACTCTCAGACACATCTTATAGCAAAATAATTTCTAGAATTCAACAGCATCTAGAAATACTTTGCTGAGGTTGGGTGGGAAATAACCTGCTGCAAAGCCTGGCTCCTCAGGGTCCTAACACAGTCCCCAAGCCCCCAAAGCAGGGTTCAGAGCACCTCAATTTGCTGTGCTAACCCCACTTTAATCTTGGGCTTGAACCCTCCTCACATATAAAATCAAATTCTTTTTCCCCACTGTATAGTTCCATTTTTTGTAGCAGAACAAAACTGTAGCTTTCACCCTTCAAAAATCACGAGGTGTTAGATCTTGAGCTTCTTCCTGGCAAGGCTGAGCATCTGTCACCCCAAGACAGAAATTCAGGGAACAGAGGAAAGGCTTCTCAGCCAGGATGACATTTTTTTCCACAGCAGATATTTGTCAGGACACTGGATCGAAGCACTGGAGCAATAATGGGGAACACTTTGGGAGACACCACAGCAACAGGAATCCTGGAGCCTTAACCCGTGAATGTGACACCTCACAGGGATCTAGGCACATTCTGCACCCTACCCTGGGCACCTCCTCATGTCTTGACTTCTGCAAGCACACTCAGTTCATTTCTTTTTAATGTTTTTCCAACCCTCACAGAGACAAAAATTCAGTGCCAGCAACAACCTGGCTGGGGCCATGGGGCTGATCTCGGTTCCCTGCTCACATCTGGGTCTGTGGTGCCAGCTCAGGGATAATGTGACAGGGTCAGCAAATGTTCCCTGCCCCTTGGAAAAGGGTGAACAGTCATTCCTTCCCACCATGAAGCCCTGCTCCTAACCCCAGGCCTGCCAACACTTGGGAAAAGCCTTTGGGAAGAAGGCAGATGCTTCCAAATTAGGATGCTGCTCCCCAGGCAGCCACAAGCTGATCCCCAGCTTCAGGAGACTGACTCCCCTTCTGACAGATCTAGCTTTTAAGGCCTCTTCCTCCCAGTCCTGTATCTCAAATTCAATACCCACAAGCAAAAAAGGGTGAGAGATATATGTGACAGTGAAATAGCCCCAACCGCTGCAGGAAGCGGCAGCAAATTTAACATCCCTCCCCACTTTATGGGCATCCTAAACCCATCCCTTCTGCCTGATGCAGCATCACCCCTTTTGTGGTTCAGCTGGCGCCAACAAAAAGATTCTGGAAGCAATTCCTGACATGCAGAGTGGGGTCTGGAATCTGGCAGCCCCTGGATCTGCAGGCATCAGCCTGAAAACTGTTGCTCTGCAGCTGAAATGTAAGAAGCCACTGCGGGCAGACAAGGAGCCAATTCTGCACCAGGCAGTGACCTTCCAGGCGAGCTCCTAGCACTCTCTGGGGTAAAACCCATCCCTTACCTTGTACAGCAAAACCAGAGCACTCTCCTTCCCAGCAGAAAGCTGGGAAGCATCTGCGGAAGAATGGCCAAAGCTCCTCCAGCACAGAAATTGCTGCTCTACCCCTCCCTCCATCCCATCTGCCAGCCCTGACACCTGGTCCAGGATGGGGACACTGTGCCAGGGTGCTCTCCAGGCCCCCATCCCAGCAGCCTGCCAGGGGAGAGGATGGATGCAGCAGGATGAATACCCACATTTAGGGGAGATCTGGGATTTCTTCCCCCACCCTACCACAATATCACAGGGTTAGATGTTGGTATTGGGCACCGTGGCTAAGAAAGGGGAGATGGAAAATGCTGAAGGTCAAACCTGTGAAGGTCAGACTTTTGGAGGTCAGTCCTGAGATGGAGCAGGGAGCTTAATCCACCATAGTCCACCCTCCCTCTCCTGACAGCATCCTGCCCAAGCCCCACCCAGGAAAACGGGGCTGCTGTGGGGAGGTTTCGTCCTCTTGGCCCAATACCCAAGTTTTGCCAGGCTAACCTCGATTCACTTTTTAAAATCCTCTTCTTTCCCCCTTGCCCCTCCCCAGAAGCCACCAGAGGGATAGAGAAGTAAACAGGAGCAAATCAACAGGTCCCTGCAAATACACATCACAGGGATGCACATGGATGTGCAGAGAGCAGGGACATCAGCCTGAGGAACCTGAGACATTCCCAAAGCATTTCTTCCCTGGAATCACACACCATGACTCAGGAGCCCTGGTCTGGTATCCACCCCCCTCCCACTCCTTCGGTGCAATATTTCCCCTTAAAATAGGCACCATTGCCCCTAACGTCTTTCTCCCTTCTGGGTTTTTTTGAGCAGATTTCCCTTTGTGAGCTCCTCTCCAGCAAAAGCCGTGGGTGAAATCATAGAATACGCCCCCTAATTGATATTAAATTCCCCCTGCCTAACAAAACAACCCCATTTCCTCGGAAAAGGTGAAAGCTGAACCAAGCTGCCAGCTTTTCCTGCTTCCCTCCTGCCTCAGGACTGACAGAGTTAAACAGAGTCATTAAATCCATCTGGGCAGAGCAAAGGGCAAACAAATCCCACCGTCCATGCAGATGGGAGCGGAGAAACAGCTGGAAAACGGATCAAAACCTTTCAGGGAGGTGCACCAGCTCCCCTGCCAAGGCTGGAGGGGCTGATCTGGGGATGCTGCTTCCCCTCCTCCCTCCCAGCAGGGCTGTTTCCGGCACATGGCCGGCTCCGCTTCCCCGTCCCCCACGCCCTCCTGCCTCCGGAGCGCTGCTGCGGCATCCAGGGCCTCTCCTTCCCGCCGGCCCGGCCCGGATCGGGCTGAAGGGCTCCGCTCGGGCCGGACGGCACAGCCCGGATCGGGCTGAAGGGCTCCGCTCGGGCCGGACGGCACAGCCCGGATCGGGCTGAAGGGCTCCGCTCGGGCCGGACGGCACAGCCCGGATCGGGCTGAAGGGCTCCGCTCGGGCCGGACGGC
>VZTX01023616.1:0-13612 GCA_013400915.1 Pardalotus punctatus
AGGGTCAAATCACGACACATGCAAAGTAAGTAATTTTAGCTACAAGAAAGAAATAATTCTTATTAAGCTAGTTTAGAAACTTTGTTTATTTGCAGGACTATTTAATTGATTTTAATACAGAAAGTAATGTTTTGTTACATAGAAATTGCCTGACATTCTGAATTTCATTCAGAAATACTGAATAAAGAAAAACTTAAATCGTGTTAAGTCTTTCCTTAAGTTTTTAAGAGGCAGGAATAAAAGGACCTTGGGAAAGAACTCTGTAGTACAAGGGTAGGAAATAATCCAGTCATGCAGAAATAATTTTCTTAATCAATTAAACATACTTTGAAATCTAAAATACTGGATATAGATTCATAATAATTCTTTCCATAATTGTTAATATGCATTTGTTATTTATACTATTGTAAACCAAGGTGTCAAGATTATCTATATAATTTGCAAAGTATATCTTGTGTTTTGCTAGACACTTGTTCTTAATGGTAGTTTTAAATAACACTATTTTAAACTAATGCTTCCTTGCAAAAATAACCCTTGGCTAATTTTACAATGTGTCAGCAAAATTATTATAATGAGTTTAAAATTTTCTACCTTCATTTTATTAAACTGAATGTTTCCTTGTCCTTGAGTCACATGGGATTATATTAACATTATCTGTGTTTTAAACTGGAACACAACATGCTTTCCTAAACTTACAGCCAGCTGAATTTTCTGGAGAGGAGATTTCATTTGCAGTTCTGTGTTTGTTACCAATGTTTTTACAGCTTCTTGCACTGTAATTTCAAAGTTTGGGTATGGTTTGCTTTTCTGTTGTTCGTGGAATTTGTGGAAGCAGGTAGAGAGGTCAGGCAGACAGGCTTCAAGATGGCGAAGAAGAAGGTTTTATTTACAAGAAGTTCTTTTTATACACACTAATAAACAAGTGTCTATTGGCCAAAGACAATCCACCCCCAAAGACCTATTGGTTATGGCTTGTACACCTCTAACACAAAACACAGAGATTAAGAAAGTACAGTTTATCTATATTCTCCATGAGAGAGAAAGGAAAATTCTAAGACAATGCAACTACATTTGGGGGCTGCCTCTGAGTAACTGGACTTTAATAAATCACTTTGTAGTGTGTACATACAATAATTCTCATGCTTCTAAGAAATATTTGCTCTGCTGTGAAGTACACATAATATCTCGCTTGCTTAGAAATATCCTGAAATTACCAATTGTACAATGTTCCTAACATACAACAGCAACTCCAATTGAAGCTGCTATTCATGCACACTGTACGAATACCAAGCACCTGGAAAAAAAAGAAAAGAAAGGAAATTCTTGAAAACTACTGGACAAAATTTCTGCAGAGAAAATGGGACACATCCAAGAAAGCAGACAGGCATTACAGTTTATGGTTTACAATAGAATTTTTTTACAGGAATCATCATATTTTCATGTCTGCCTTTCAATACTCTGTCATAGTTTTCTTTTAAATCCTTTGTGACAGAGGATGAACTTGATAGTCAAAATTTTTTTCTCTCATTATAAAGCATAATAATATAAGACTGGAAAAAGAGGTGGCACTCCTTGATACAGTGATCTTGATACAGTGTTCTGTATGCCCTTTCCAGGTGCAGCATCAGTACGGGTAGCTACAGTTTGACTTCCTCAGAAAAAAAATGTATGGTCTGAATACTGGAAGATTTTAAAAGTTATGAAATAGTAAATTCTTACATGCATTGATCTTTCTATTTATGTGTTTATTTAGTCCTTTGAATACAACATGAATGATAGCATGGATGCACCAGTGGTACATCAGAGGGGTCTTATGCAACCATTAAAAATTCATTAGAAAAAACCTGTTGACTCCATGGACTTCTGTATTTTCTTTTACTGGAGTATAACCATCAATCAGCAAAGGAAGTCTTCAGGAAGAATTCCCACTTATTCCTCAGCTGAAGATACAAAAGCAAGAAATTTGCACAGTACTAGTATTTCTCTATTTAGACTGACATTTTCAGCCAGAACTTCCTGCATTACCATGGAGTGATGAGTTGATGCACCATGATGAGTATTCAGAGAGGGTAATTTTAACCTTTAGTGCCTAATTTCTCCTGCTCCCTTTTGTGCCAGTCTATGGGTGTGGGGGAGCACATCTGTCAATTCCTGCATCCAGAAAATTGATAAATATATGGAACAGAACTGACTCTAGAACTGAGCCCTGAGGAACAGCACCAGCAGCCAGCCAGACACATTCACAACAACCCTTTTATCCCCATCCTTCACCCAGTGCAGGTTGCACCTGCTTATTGCACAGCTGGACAACTTGTCCAAAAGGATGTTTTGAGGGACAGTGTCAAAAGCCTTATTAAAATCCAAACAAAATCAACATGCACTTTGGATGAAGCCTTCCCTTCATCCTCTGGGTAGGTGACCTTATTGTAGAAGGATAAAAAATTAAACAGGACTTTTCCTTTCTGAACCCATGTTGACTCTGTCTGAAGATTACATTGTTTTTGAATCTTTTCAGTGGTACCCAGGATGATCTTCTTTGTAATTTTCCCAGGTCCTGAGGTTAAACTCACAGGTCTGTCATTCTGTGGGTCCTCCCTCACACCCTTTTGGATAAATTGGAAAAATATGGCCAACTTCCAGTCAGTGGGGACTTCCCTGGTCTCCCAAGACCTTTTACGTGATCAGGAGAGGTTGTGCCATAACATTCCCCAGTTCCACCAGTACCCTGCAATGAATTCCACTAGACTCCATGAACTTGTGAACATTCACCTGATACAGCTGGTGCCTTGCACTTTTCGTGTCCAGGAATGCAACATGATTGTTTCCACACTGGTAGTACTGACTCAGGGGACCAGGCAGCAGAAGGCCTCTGAGTTTACTAAAGACTGAAGAAAAAAAACCCAAAAAACACTGAATGCCTCTACTTTTTCTTCGTCCCTATTAGTCATCACACCTATTAGTCATCACATGGAGATTTTTGCAAGTTCTGCAAAAAATTAGCAGCTATGTACAGGAGAAAGAAAATGAAGTCAGAACTTCTGAGGAGCATAAACACAGCCATTTATAAGGCTTCCTGACTGGCATGCACATACTGGCCAAGATATTAGAATACTAGAAGCTAGCTGCAGTGTGTCACTTCTGTCATTTGTCTTGCTTAAATTGGAGGGACATAACAAATGATGACAGAAAACATGGAAGAGCGAAATGACTAAAAATGAGAACTGAACTAATAATGTACAGGAGGAAGGGAGAAGTTTGATTCTTGGACTCTTTTTGCTGAATGGCAGCACAAATATGGGATACATTAATAGAAATCACATTTCATTAGGCCCAGTGTTCACTTGTTTCTTCTTTGGGGATGAAGTTTGTTCTTTTTCATGGCTGTCATGTTCCAATAGGTAGATATTGGTGCTCATAAATGACTAATTTCTAACTGTTTAGGGTGCACCCAACATGGTAATACAGAACAGCCAAAAAACTTTTGCCTGTAAATGGATGCAGGTTAGGCTGCCTAATACTTTCTATTCTCCAAGAGCTGACTCTTTATTATCAGAACAGAGTATAGGAATACTTGTGCTGTTAAGCATGTCAAACAATGTAAGCTTATCCTAGTTGAAATATATTCCACACAAAGTTGACATTGAGAGATTTCCCTGATGAATGACTAAAATTAATAAAAATCAGTAGTCAAGTCTGTGCTGGTTCTGACTGGTGTTGAGGTAGTTTTCTTCACAGGTTCTAGAATAAAGCTGTGTCTTGGGTTTGTGCTGAGCACAGGGCTGATAATACAGAGATGTTTTTGTTATCGCTGAGCAGGGATTGCACAGAGCCATGGCCTTTGCTGCTTTTCACATAGCCACGCTGGTGAGGCTGGGGGTGCGTGGGAGGTTGGGAGGGGACACTGCTGGGACAGGTGACCCCAAACTGACCAAAGGAATTTTCCAGACCATATGGCATCATGGTCAGTGCATAAAATGAGAGGAAGAAGGAGGAAAGGGCAGATGTTTCGAGTGAGCAGGTTTGTCCTCCTATCTCACCATCAGTGACAGGGCCCTGCTCTGCTGGGCATGGCTGAACACCTGCCCAGCTATGGAAAGCAGGAAATTCATTCCTTGCTTCGCTTGTGTGCGTGGCTTTCGCTTTCCCCATTAAACTGTCTGTATCTCAACCCATGAGTTTTGTAGTTTCCACCCTTTCAATTCTCTCCCCAGTCCTGCTGGAGGGGGAGTGAGCGAGCGGCCGCGGGTGTCCGGGCTGCTGGCCGGGTTAACCCAGGACAAACCGTACGAAGCAGGCGCAAAGAGCCGCCGGACCGCCGCGGCGGGGCACGGCAGCTCCGGCACGCCTCCCACGGCAGGCCCGGCCCCGGCCCCCGCCGCATTGGTCGCTGCCCCCCGTCCTGCCCTCTGATTGGCCGTTGGGGCGCTGTGGGCGGCCGGATTGGCTGTGGCGGCGGCGGCGGGCGGGAGGCGCTGGAGAGGTTGGAGCGGGCGGGGTGAGTGCGGCTCCGACCCCGACCCCGGCCCCTGCAGCGTGGGGCGCTCATAAAGGAGTCGGGCGAGGGCTGGGGGTATTGGGCAGAATCACCGGCAGTCCCCGGACGGTTGTTTGTGTTGTGGAACAGCGGTCTTGCTCCTTCCCTCCGGGACGGGCCTGCGGCCGAGGGCGGGGGCCTCAGCCGGTGGGTCGAGAGGGTCGATGGCCGTGGTGGCCCCCGAGTGCCTGTCCGTGAGGGGCTGGGGCTGCTTGATGGTGCGGGGGGAGATGGCGGGGTGCGGTTAACGAGTGAGCGGACACGGGCAGGCCTTCGGGGCAAAGGACTTGGAATTAATTTCCTTTTTTTTTTTTTTGTTTTTGTTTTTTTGTTTGTTTGTTTGTTTGTTGTTTGTTTCTTCTTGTTTCGTTGGGGTTTTTTGGTATTTTTTGTAATTCTTTTCGCACAACACTGTGGCAGTGACTCAGTATCCCGGGGAAAGGGGAGGTCCGTGCGCGGGGTCTGCCTTGTGTCAGCCCCTGCTGCTGACCAGCACCCTTGGGTGTGACGGGATCACTACTGAAGTGACATCGCTTGACATCGCTTCAACAACAGCGAAGTTGTGAAACGCTCACACCTCTCTTTGCTGGAGGAGAGGTGGTCTGAACGAGCAGAGCCGCCCTCAAACACAGGGTCAGCAGGAACGTGCCTTGGGTCCAGAATCCAGGGGAGATTTTTCAGTGCTTGTAGTTACCGTGCCTTTTCTTTCACACGAGTTAGTTATGCGAATATAGGTAATTATACTGCACAGGATGGGTTTTGCACCTGGAGGAGAGTAGCCCCTCGTGCTGCACCTTTAGGAGTTCTCTTGAAGTGCTTGTCTGGAGCACTGTTGGCTGTGGTGGAGCTGAGCATTCTCAGGATGCCCTGCACTGCGCGTGGGCTTGACTGGGTACTGCTGGTGAATTAACACGGAGAAATACGAGTTATATAGCATGTGAATCTCCATGGTGCATGAAAACTTAGGAAGTTTATTGTAAGTTTAGTGGCTGAGTGCTTTAAAGGATGAGTTTGAAAGCTTAGAGATTGTGTTTAGGTCCTTTTTCCATACTGTGACGTATTCAGCACTTATTTTTTCAGTGCAGTTATTGATTTGCATTTGTCTGTGCACACAGTTAAGCAGTTTGGAATAATGACTTTTGATTGGATTTCTGCCACACTATCTAGTAAAAAATATGTGCTGTAGCAATGAAGAGTGGTGTCAGACTGTTAGTGTTCACTTTTAATGCAAAAATGAAGAATACATACTTGATAGACTGAAATTTCATTTGGGAGGAGTATGCTTATTTAAAATTGTGTAAGCAAATGTATGTAATAAAATAAGTTTATTTGTACCTGAGTCAGACGCACAGAATTGATTTTATGCTCTTTCTCACCCAGTAAAGAAAGGAAAAAGTCTTGAAAAAAGTTGTCCACAAAAGTCTTTATTTTGATGTTGTATTAAAATGCAGGATCAGGAAAATTCTGTGAAATAGGCCTGGTTTTTTAATTTCCTTTGCTGATACAGTCAATTGCAATGCAGTGTAGGTAAGATGCAAAAATTCTTGACAGATCAAAGCCTCTTCGAAATAAGAAGTACTTGTGAATTGTTGCCTTGTTAGCTGATCCCATGAAGAGGTATCCTTCTGCAAAAACAGTTTAGCCTAGCAAATGAAAAACACTGATAGGATGTATGGGATGAATTCTACAAACACTGTAAGGGGTATTTGTTGCAAAGGTTGAGGTGGCATTGGTACCGTATTTACACAGTAATCTCCCTGGTAGCCTATAATACTTGTTGAGCTGTGTTTGTTTTGATTCTCGGATTCTTAGGAAGGCTGGAAAGAAACCAAAAGTATTATTGTGCTGTACAGCAGTAGGGGCTGTTTGTGGGGCAGACAGTTTGTGGTTTGTAGGGTGAGTTGTGTTCATTTGGCATCTGAGCTAATTGGAGGTATGGATGTAATTTGAATCTGTGACATAAATTTTATCATTCTGCCAAGGCTTCTCCTAATACTTCTGAATAGTATTTTGAAAGAAGTGTGGGGAAGAAATTTGTTCTAATTCATTTATTCACTGATAACAGTAGTGACCCCCCTGCATTTTAGTGAATAGGTCTATAAGTCTAGTAGAGCCCACTGGAGTTACAGTGGTGCTTCAGCAGTCCTGTACCTATGTGTATAGTAGTGTATTTTGACATGTTCTAAAGGGTTGTTTTGCATTTATATCAGTTGGAAAATATATTTAAATACTTCATTATTTCAAAGACTACCTTGAAATAATGCTCAAATTACAGAAACAACCTCAAATGCGAAATAAGCAGAGATAAACCCATACTACTGGAGAAGGACAGTGAGCTCACCTCAGCCTTCTGTTCAGAACATCCATTGGCAGGGGGTACTGTGTGGTCCCTAAAGGACATACTGACCTGAACCAGTGTCTGGAACTTCAGCTTCTGTGATTTTGATTGCCTGGACTCAAACAAAACCTACTGTTCAGTTTATCAGGGGAGTATCCTGAAGTGCTTGTAGTGGTGCTGTGTGCATTTAATACAGGGACAGTTGTTTGAGTTGCCAAGGTGCGAAATCCAGTAGTTCTTACAAGAACCTTGATTGTCATGCAGGCCACACCTGGCTGTCTGTTTATGTGGAGCAGGGCTATGACTTATTTATATAGGAAATTGAGGTAATTATTGATGAGCTTGTAGTAATGAGTGCAGTACTCTGCAAGGATGACAGAGTGGATGGGCATGTAAATTGCTAAATGCTCATGTGTCATGGTGGGAAAAATATTTATAAATTCTGTTGCCAATGGCATTAATCATTCTGAGTGGTTTTAAAACAGCTTTTCAAATTTGATTAATTTCAAGTATGATGTTTTTACACTAAACCATTTCACATTATTTTGGGTAACTAAATATGTGACTGTGAAATCAGAGAGAATTCCAGCTGGCACCTATGTGTGTGTGTCCTTAACAATTATTAAAACAGGACCTGCAAAGTTTGCGATTGCTCAGATTCTAAAGGCCCCTGTGATTTTAATGTGTCAATATCTCTCTGCTAGAGGCAAAGCAGGGGAAAGAAAATCCAAGGTGATAACAAATTTGAGATTTAAATGATGCCACTAGTTGATACTATAGAAAAGTATAATACAGAGAAATGGTTCTGATCCTGAGGATACATTGTGGATTATTGCTCGGGAGATTAGTGATCATTGGTTATACCAAGGAGTCGTATCTTGTCAGCTTAGTGTCAGAATGTTCCAAAACATTCAAAAGAAGTTTCCATAACAGGGCTGATTTCAAATAATAGCAAAATCTGCCTACTGTTTTAGTCCTACTGTAGTCAACTTCGTATGTTAAGTAAGTGTTTATTCATTATGTGTTTCGTGAACCAGATATTTGTAGTTTGGCAGCTTAAAAAAGTTTGTCGTGTAAGGTTTTGACAGTACTGTCAGGAATCTGCAGCAACGCTGTTGAGGTGTAAAAATTGGCTCCTAGGTACCAGATCTGTGTAGAGAAATGGTTCGAGGAGCAAGGCGGCCATGGAATGCCAGAGTCTCTGTCTCTGCAGATTTTGCCCCTGCAGAGCACAGACAGGGCATTGTGCGAGCAGAAGGTAGAATTTTGAAGATAACTGCAAGGACGATGTCCTTGGTGGCCTGGAAAGTATCGAGGCCTATGAAAGAAGGATTGTAGTCAGGGAAGATGTCCTTGGTGGCTTGGAAAGTACCGAGGCCTATGAAAGAGGGATTGTAGTCAGAAGAGTAGAAAAAACTAGATCATAGGGACCACGAGAGGGTGGGAACAGATTGATGTGACTGTACAACTAACCAATAATAGAATGGCAAGTAGTTTTACTAACCAATGATTCTATGACATGTAATATTGCTAGGTGCTGCAAAAATGTACTTAAGGCTGTAAACCTGATGAATAAGGGATTATTATTATTATTCGAATTGACGATTAAAGGATTGAAGCTTGCTTATAAATCATATTGATTTGTGTGTCTTGCTTCATTCACCGACGGAAAATGGCGCCTGTCTCTTAAGTGAGGTGACTCTTCAGTGAGGTGACTCTTAACTGAGGTTTCTCCTAAACGAGGTGACTCTCAAATGAGGTTTCTCCTAAACGAGGTGTCTCCTAAACGAGGTTTCCTGCAACATTGGTGACAGTGTGGATTTCTTACAATACGTGTTGCCGTTCTGCAACAGATCTGTAACATGTTTCCAGTATTTTAGAGGCCTAAAAATTGGCTCCTAGGTACTGGATCTGTAATGTGTTTACATAATTGTAATAAGGTGCTTTAAGTGAAAAGTAGTTGTTTTTAAAAAGAGATGACAAAATAATGAAGTACTTGTACCATACCAAGTAAACCCAATGCAATTTCCTGCAGCATATTGCTTGTGCAACCTTTCAGAATTTTTAAAAAGAAAAAAGTGTGTAAAAGCAATAAAAATAAATTGTGATTTATCTTCTAAGTTATGTGAAAGGAAGCAAATAGTGACAGGCAGACATGTTGTAGTACCGGCGGTTTGGAGGAAAAAACCGGCAGATTTTTCCGTATACCCAAAAGTAGGTATGTATGACTGTGATTCCAGCCCAGGGATCAGAATAAATGTCTGAAATTCTGGAGAGGTTGTTTATGGAAATAACCTGGGGCTAGTAAGGACCTCAAACAGTTCTCTTGTCAGGCTTTTCCTCTCTCCCAGCTCTTCCGCACAATGATTCTTCACTGGATGTTTGTTTGAATACCTTTCTATGGGCTGTGTTTCTGATGGATATTCCTCAGCCTCCCCAGGCAATCTGTTTGAGGGTACAATATCCCTACTGGTAAAAACATTTCCCTTATGTCATTTCCATGTGTTGTTTCCATGTGTGAGGGAAAACAGTGATCTTTCTGTATGCATGGTATTTAAAAACTATACACAGAGTGTAAGATCTGACTTACATTGTTGGTCAGGATACGAGGGTTACTTTTCTGTCTTGTAGTCTTCACTCTAGTGCAGCTCTGTATGTTATTTGCCGCAACAGAGGGAAGCATTGACTTGACTTTTGTGTGTTGTGGTCCTCTATAATCCTCCACTGCCCTTCTGTGTAGCTGGACATTGCCTATTGCTCCCCCTTTAGTAATACCCTCAGTTGTTTATTCCTACCTGACAATAATATCCCATACTTCTCTTTTTGAGAATGATCTTACTTCTTCACAGATATATTGGAATCACCTCAGATTCTGTTTCTAAAATTTGTAAGTCTTAAAGGCCCATCTGATTTCAGGTGAGCTCTGCTGTCTGTTGATTGGACAGGATTGTTGATTGGCTTTTGTTACCCTTGTAAGCAAGATACAGAATTAAGTTTATGAAAGAAGAGTCTAAAGTAGTGAGATTTCACTGTTCTTCAAGAGCAAAACAAAACAAAAATCTCCAAACTTCAAATTTTTAAAAATTGCTTCCACAATTTCTGAGTGCTTAATGTTTGATTCCATGTTTTGGGTTAACTTTGATTTAATAAAGACAGTTATTAAGATGGTAGACAACAATTCAAAAATACATCTTTGGGTCTTCTAGTGTGATGAATTACATCTCTCCGTCATGTAAGAGTTTCCAGGACCTGAACTTCCACCTTGGGATTCTTCTGTCATTTCTTAGTTGCTGTGTTTATTGGGTGAAAGGAAGCGATTGTTCTGGTTTCTTAAAGCTTATTTGGGTCATCTGCACTGACAAAAGCAAAAGTGTACCTTGTCTGCTTAAAGCGTAGAAAAGTCTTGGCATTTTGTTGATTATTGGCTTCTATTTGAAGTCTTTCAGCTCCAGAGAGGCACTTTTCGTCCTCTGGAAAGTTTGTAATCAAAACTTAAATGAAAATATAAAATGTGAATGCCATTAAAAGAGAGGACAGATATGGGGGTAGGGGTGGTGGTAGTGGTGACTGAATTTCAGGATATCTTCTTACTAGCAGTAGGTAAAAATTGCTACTTCTGTGCCTTTAGTACACTTATTTAGAATACAAAAACTTGTGCTGTTGGGGGACGACAGAGATAAGAAAGTTTGTCTGATGATTAGCAGCACATAACAGTGTTCTGTAATAACAGCAGATTGATACAGGAACTACTGGCAAAGCTAGGCTTTTTATTCTTAACGTTATAATGCTAGCTTTCCAAGAGAGGATGGGACTTGCTCTTACTTGCTGTAGTACATGTCATACACACTGCCCTCATCTTTTAAAGCTTTTAGTACTGCAGTTACTTAATCTTCCCTCTTGAGATTTATTGTGTAATTTCTGCTGAAGCTATTAGTTAGGATGAAAGCTGAAAAACTGATTATTACTGTGGTAAGGCAGAGCTGTCAGTTTATCAGATCAGATCAAACAGAGGATTGAGCTAAAGTCAGGGGAAATGAAAACAATGCATTCAAACTATTTACAGTTTTGTGTAAGAAAGTAAACAGGACTGAGCTAAAGTCGGTGCAAAAAAACTGGAAATAAGGCAGGAGTTGTGTATAGCACTGAAGCAGAGAGACTCTTGGAGAACTGTGTAAAATCAGTACTGGAATGGCTCAGTTCTACCACCTCAGCTGTGCTAATCCAACTGCCTGCTGAGCTTCTTAAAAATGAAGGCAGGCTTAGATCCTCAAAGAAGGAGATCCGGCAGAGCTGAGTAAGTTCATGCAGGCTGCTTCACAGCTTAACAGCCAACCATTTCAGCCACACCTGAAGCTGCATCAGAGCAAGCCAGCATAACCCTGGCTCCTTGGCTTAAGTGACCAGATGGCAGACGTTGGTGCAGGGGGGTTCTGTGCCCTCATGCTGGTCAGAAGAGCCTGGGTGAGAGAATGGGGGCTGTTCAGGGTCTTCAACTCTAGGAGGATGTCTGAGGACAGAAAGGAGCTGCCTCCAATGGTGGTTTGTAACAACTCACCTGTTCAAACACCTCTGTATGGAAGGTGATGACTGGGTTCCACTTATTAAGGGAGTTATGGACTTGAAGAAATTTTGTGTGTCTGCTTTGCTTCATGACTTGCCTTGTGAGCATATCTAGCGCATTTCTTTCAGAGCAACCTCTGATACTTTCACACATACACTTTAATTCACTCTTGTTTGTATAGTGGCAGCACTTGCTCCATTTCAAGTCTGGCAAAACCTTTCATAGTTTGGATAGGGTTGTGAATTGCCTGTGATGATTATAGGAGGTCCTTAGTTGAGATTTGGAGTATACAGACAATGTCCAACATAGTAATCCACTTTCTTTTAGCCTGCTTGTTGACTAATGCTTTGGTAAATGCAGAAATTTAACTATTTGTAAAATTAATAAATTTAGATTTAATAAATATAGGTATTAATAGACTGTAATATTTCAGAACTTCAGTTTTGCATTTTTGACATAAATTGCTTATAAAACTGGAAGGTTTTGGGGAAATGCAAAACAAACTATTTAGTATTTACGTGGAAGGAAGCTGCTCTTAGCTTGCTGGTGTTCATCCCCATCTTTTGGGAAGAGACTCAGATCAGTATTTTTATATTATCATGGCTTTTGGGGGTCTTTTGTTTTAAAGTGTAATCTGAGAGGTAAGCCAAACACACAACTACACAATTTCATTTTAATTTAAAATTAAATCAGTAGTGGGCCAGGCTGACAGATTATTGTATTTGGACCACAGGGTACTTCCAGCCTCAGGCAAAGAGAAGTATGCTGAGTAAAAACATGGACTTCGTGGAATCTGTAGCTCAAAGGAGAGTTCAGAATGACCTGGAAGTTTGATGAAAAGAAAATGCCTGGAAAGTAAATCCCTGAAGCATATCCCATTTGTCGGTGTACTTGTAGCTGAGCTGATATACTTATGGAAATAATCACTGCTGTGTTCTGAAATAACCTAGTGAGTGCCCTATGGTCACTCCTAAAACAGAGAGTTTGAGGAAGGAACTTTTGGTTGAATGGACTGGATTCATAAGAAAAAGGTTTGGTTTTTGCTGATGATCCAGTCTCTACTGTTTTCAGCTGGGATCAAGCTAAATTTCTTCATAGGAATTTGCATGGGACTATGTTCTGTATTTTTTGCTGAAAACAGTGTTGATAACACAGGGATGTTTTTATTATTGCTGAGCAGGGCTTGCGCTGAGCCAGGGCTTTTTCTGCTCTACACCACACCATTGAGCCGGCTGGGGGTGCACAAGGAGTGGGGAGGGCACAGAACAAGAACAGTTGACCCTAACTGAGCACAGGGATATTCAAAACCATATATCATCATGCTCAGCTGGTGGGGGAAGGATGCTGGCCAGGCTGCTGTGTCTTCGAACTGTCTGAGCATTGGTGGCTTGCTGGTGAGCAGTGAGGGGGTTTTTTGCATTATTCCTTTTCCTTGTTTATATTTCTTTGCATTTTTTTTTTCCCCTCATAAAACCCCAAAACTGTGTTTATCACAGCCCATGGGTTTTTCACTTTTACACTTCTGATTCTCTTCCCTCTTCTACTGGATTGGGAGAGTGAGTGAGCACCTGTGTGGTGCTTAGCTGCCTACTGGGGTTGGACCCCTGCGTATGGTTTTCTGAGGTTTAGATGAATCCCAGACAGTGAAAGTAAATTTTAACTGAATATTCATTGCTTTGAGTATTAATTTGCTAGTGTATGTAGTTTGAAGCTTGTAAGTATAGTAAAAAAATTAAATGAATTCCAGTGTTAATCTGCCCATTGTGTCAAGAGAAGGAAATTGTGATAGTAGTATGTTGCTTCGATGATTTAAATTGAAATATTACTCTCCTTTTTGGGATTATGGTGTGCCTTTCTTCTGTTAACTGAAATCTCAAAGATCCTACACATCTTGGGATAACAGACAGCTGTGGAGAGGAAGGAGGCCCAAGTAAGTGGTCTTTTTGAGAGGAAAGCTTCTATTGCTACAGTGGAGAAATAATATTTAAATTATTTAAAATATCCCTAAACAGCGTGGTATCTTCTACCTTCTGTCCAGGTCACAATGGAGTGACATTGAAAGCAGTTGGTACAGGAGAGGATAAGGGTGTGAGAGGAGCGAGATATCTAGGAGTTGAAAGTCTTGTAGCAGGGTATAGTCACTTGAAGATGGGTGTTAGATTTGTTGTGATGCAAGGGA
>VZTX01023617.1:0-22832 GCA_013400915.1 Pardalotus punctatus
ATAAATAAATAAATAAAATCCTTGACTTCACTGAAGGCAGTATAAAATACAAAAGTGGGGATTTCTGCCCCCCCCCCCAATATGCCCAATATTCAATTAAAAACACCTCGAATGAGCATTTAGACAAAAATCCCCTCTCTCATCTGTGAAAAATCCCAACATTCCCTCCTGAGCTCCCAGGAAGTTCCTGGAACTGCCCAGCCTGGAAGGAGCAGCTCTGTTTGATCAGCAGCTCCAAGAGTTCCCACATTCCTGCATTCAAACCTGCACTTATTCATCGATGCTGCTCCTTTTAAAATAAAAGGAGACTCTAAATATTTAAAAATCCCTGGGGCAGCCCCCGGAGCTGCTGTAAATTGTCACGGCTCCATCGACTCCAGGGCAGCTCTGGTAATTCACACCAGCTCAGAACATCGCCCTCCCTCTGCTCCCAACTTTATTTTAAGTGCATTTTTTATGGATTTCGCTGTTTAGAAGGAGTGGAGTGGTTTTGTACCAGGAGCCAAGGTGGGAGATGGTTTCTAAAGGGGAAAATCGTAATAAACCCACCCAAAAAGAGCAGAAAATCCTCTCAAAGGAACCTAAATTTGGGATGTGCTTTGATGTGGCCAATGTGGCAATTCATTGAAAATAATATCGGGAATAAAAACCTTGCTGCTTTGCAGGCCATTCGACCAAAGCAAAGAAAAATTAAAAATTTTTAAAATTTTTCTGCGGTTCTTCCAGGGGTGGCGCCACCTCTCGGTGCAGTTTTAGGGTGAATTCAGTGAGATTGAGCACAATTTGGCTGGGTTCAGAAAAAAATAACATCTTGTTTTATCTCCATTCCCACCATCCTTGTAGTTCTGAACTTTATATTGGCAATATTCAATATTCGAATATTGCCCCTCTAAAACCGCGGCTCTCCGCTGAAGTTCTCCCGATGTTTTATTGATCTCTGCATTCCTATCGCGCTCAGGGAACAGATCTTTGTTAGGGATGGATTTTCCCTTGGACCACGGCACTTTCTGAGGCCAAAGAGATGAAAAAACCCAAAATCTTGATGAGGGAGAAGAGTCACTTTCAGTGAGGGACTTGTCTGCTCACAAATCAGAGTGGGACTGGGGATGGTTCAGCCCCACATTTTAGCAAAAACACCTCTTCGAGCCCTAAATTCCCATCCCCAAGGGTTTCACCCCAAATCCAAGCGCTGACATTTCCACTGGGTTAGTTCAGTATCAGAATTGATTTGCTCCAATTTCAGCCCAAGCCAAAAATCCCCAAACTCAGCTGGGCCAGGACGAAGCCTCCAATATTCCCTTTGGGCAAATCATTGCCGTGACTTCACCAATATTTACATTTCTACTGCAACGAACACACCTTTAGAGATGCTCATTTGCTTAAGGCAAGGAGATCAAGGCTTGAGATGATTTTCCACAGCTTTTGTTGTTCTACTTTCCCCTCGAAGTGGGGAAAAAGATTGTTTAGGTTATGAATGGTCCAGAAAAAACCTAAAACCAAACCGAGAACCCTCTGGGAGACAACCCCAACCCTACAAACCGAGCACCCCAGAAGCCTCACACCAAAGCCAAACCTCCTCGAGCTCGACTAAAACAGTTTTAAAATTCACCCCTCAACTCCCCTCCCCTCACCCCAAACACCAAAATCCCAAAAAAAAAAAAAAATCTGTCTCTAATTTCAAACTCAAATAAGCTCGCAGCATGGTGGCCTTTGTTTTGTTTTCTTCTGCCCAGCTCCTCCCTGCAATTGCATAACAAAAGTGTCTAAATTCACACCATCTGGCCGATAAAGACACGGGCCCCAGTGGCCGCCTGGCCCAGCTGATTAGAGCTCCCGTCTAGCCTGAGCCTTGTGGCGAAAGTCACAGCTGTGGGGCTCTCTGCACTCAATACAACTCTGTTATTAGCCAGCTGTAGACCCTGAGACTACTTCTGTTCGAATTATAATACCTTTTAACCCTCTGAGCATTGAGGGCGGAGGGGGCTGCTGGCAGCAGCATAACAACGAGGTTCCTCTCGGTCGATAATTGGAAGAAAAGGGAGAAGGTGGGGGGGAATTTTAAGAAAAAGAAAAAAAAAAAAAAGTTATTCCGAGGTGTTTACCTTGATTTCCAACCCTCGGGATTGTGTTGTTCTGCACCTAATAGGAGCTGTTCCTGTTAGGCTGTAATAATTCGAATTTTCAAAAAAAATCAGATTGGGAAGGAATAAATGGAGCCTCGCCCTGGAAGCGCTGAAAGCACTAATTATTGAGAGCTGAACTTTCAATGGCTATGACAGATTGGTGCAGCCGTATCAATATTTAGACAACTTTCCTGCTAAGCAGGCATCTGTCACTGTCTGAGGCAGAGACGGGCACTTACGGAGGCGCTCGTCTCCACGCAGCAAAAAAATACCTCCCTGTGTGGTTATGTACAGAAAAAATCCCCCCAAAAAACCCCACCTCCAGCCAGGGAGGATTGGAAGAGGAGCAGAAAGACAGACAGACAGACAGACAGACAGACCCTTCGTGTTTTCCTTTTCAAAAGCAGGAGGCATCAATTTCGACAGCAGAGTGGGTACAGTGCATTAAAATTTTATATACTGTTCCTAATGCAAACTAAACTAGGGGCTTTAAAAATTGATGCTGCCACTTAAGCAGCACACAATGAGGAAGATTTGATTATTGTACTTAAAAGAAATAAAATAAAATGTCAAGTTTAACTAGAGTTGGAGCCATTCCCCTGGCGTTACTCAAAGTGATGTGAGCGATGCCTCTTCAGCACACGCAGCACCCTGCTCGGAGAGGCTGCAGGAAAACTCGACATTTAAAATCAAATGTCTTGATTAGGTTACAGAGCGCTTTTGATTTCCTTCACTGATCTGTGTTTTACACGGGAAGGACGTCCCCAGCTTGTAATTCCTCCTTGGTTAATCTGTGGAGCAGCAGAGCTGGGAATAATCAGAATAATGGCTCGGGTTTGTACAACGCTACCTTAAATCAAGCACGGAGGAGGTTTGCAGGCATCACTGGAGCTCGGGAATAGCAAACTGAGCAGAGCACTGGGCACCGTGAAGGCAGGGAGAGGGAGCAGGGGGAGAGCCCAAATGAATTTCAAACCAAACAAGTCCATTTGGACGAGAAGGTGCTGAAATTGTTGAACTTCCAGCCCAAGAGAAGTGGAGAGTGGAGAGGTGAAACGGGCTCGCTGAGGTTTTGTCATCACAAACCACGACCCAAGTGCACAGGAAATCAGATTTTTCTTCTCTGATTTTCACCTGCTTGTAGTGAAACCTTTTAACAACATGGCAGCATGTATACATATATATAATTATATATACAGTTATATCTATTATTATACACACGAGTTCTAGATGTTCCAGAAAGTCCCTCAGACACCTTTGATCTTTGCCACTACATCACCAGGTCCTTGTAAAGCCCACCCAGTGCATCCCTCATAGGTGACAGACCTTTTGTTTGGCCTTAAATATGGAAATATTGGTCAAAATCCCATTTACTTAATTAACGAGAGCTAGGCACGACAGAGAAACCATGTACTTGTTTCATACAGAACCCTTGATTCTCATTATATAAAAAGTAATGGAATCGTTGACATAATTAAGTGCTGAAACCAAGACTTCCCCTTGATAAAAATTCTGTCCAAATAAGCTTCTCTCACTGCCGTATTAACTTTAAAAAGCTACTTTAATAAAAAAAACAACAATCAAGTAGCAAACTGCAGCATTAAAAGAAGCAACGTTGAGTCCAACAATTTAACCCCTCGCACTGATAAAATAAATCACAAACTGTGTTTCGTGGAGGTCACGAGTGGGTTTTGCCTCTTGTTTTATGAAGGGACGTTCCACGGACGTTTTGGCACATTTTAATATAAGAACACTGACTGTTTGCATTGTTAGATGTATTGAAAAAAAAATTTAATTACCCGAGAGCAGGAAAAGTAATAAGTTACCATGGAAGCACAACGTACATACATAAGGTACATGTAAGTTCAGACTTATACAAATGTTATTAAAAACATCCTCGAGTCATTTCACCCTGTAATTTAGAAATGTAAATGCTAAAAATAGTGCCTTTTTTTAAAATTAAAAAGTGGAAGGAAGGCCCCCTAAATATTGTTCACATGTATAGAATGGAAGGGTTTGTGTTTTGGTTTGAGGGGTTTCTCTTTTGGTTAGGGCAGAATTATGCAAAATTAATAAAGAACATTAATGATGATGCTTTAATTAGGAAAATTAAAATATTTCACCAAAGGAAACGTTATGAAGAACACCCTTGCGGTTTCTAGGTAAAAATATAAAAGTTAAACTGCCTGTTCTCATTAAGGTGAGCAGAAATTTTACGAGAAATAATCATACAGAAGTCTTGATTTAAACAACACGTGCAAAGGCCTACTTTAAGCAAAAATAATGTAGCTGGGGTTGCTGAATGTCCTGCAGTAAAAAAAATAGAAAAAAAATAGGAAAAAAAAAAACAATAAACGTTTTGAACCCAAGTATTACCCACATGTAAAAAGAAACTCTTCCTACACAAAGATCCTGAGTCAACAACAAAATAAACAAACAGGGAAACCAAAGTCTCCCACCTAAAACTGCCTCGGAAAGGCCTTTCCAGCATGGGGGGAGTGAGAGCTCACAAACGAGGCGTTAAAAAATCCTCTTACCTGCACATGACCTCGTGGGTGAGCAGCACCCTGCACATCTCAGGGTTCTTGTTCTGCCCTTCGTAAGTGATGGGCTGCAAAAATGAAGAGCAGGGTGAGCCAGGAGTTATTTATTCCTGGGAATATTCAGATGGGAGGGGAAGGGTTTTTACCCCTGCTCGCCATGGCCTGCAAATAAACACCTTTTATGGGCAGGGGAAGAGAGATCTACAGAAATATTGCCCCAAAGTGGGGAAAAACCTACAGAGGGGAAAGACATCAGAGCAGGGTTTTCAATTCCCCTCCAAAACAGCGATAAAGCTGAGCAAGAGGCCCAAGGGAAGGAAGAGCAGGCAGGGAATGCTGAGCAGACAGGAAGGATGAGGTGGGACAGGACAGAGCTCACCTGCTTGGTGACAGAGTCGATGAGCCTCACGTAGAGATCCTGTTCGGTCCTGACACCTAGAGCAGGGAGAACAGAGATAAATCATCTCCTGCGGGCAGCCTGCCCTGAGAGCAGCAGAGCAAAAAAGTTAATGCCTGGTTAAACAGCCCCGCTGCTTCTGATCCCAAGGCCAGGTAAACTCCAGGCCCATCCCTGCGCTGGAGGGGCCGGATACACGGGAATTTGGGTGTATTTTGGGAATCTCAGCACCCCCAGGCAGAGCCTGGCTCGCTGCACAGCCCCCAGAGGTGCCAGGACAGGACTCACCGTTGCTGTAGAGGAGCTGGAGTTTGTAGTGGGTGCCGTTGTTCGTCTTCTCGTTGCCCTGCTCCTGGAAGGGAATTAAATTTTTTTAAAAAAGGAAAAAAAAAATTCCTTCCAGAACTTACACTTGGCCCATTTAAAATGCAAAAGCTGATAATCGTGATGGAAGTGACAACAAAGTTCATTAAAATTCTAAGAGGTGAATCCACTGATTGGGATGTATTAACCTTCCGAGTGACCCAGGACAGACTACAAAATACTGCTGACATCTTTTCCTGGAGGAGTTCAGGAACTTCTTTCCCTCCCTTATTTGCCATTACACTCTCAACTTTTTCAAGGCAATACACTGAGAAGAAATTTGTGCATTTCAAATCAGTTGACAAAAAGCAGATTGACGGGGGGAAAACGCAGTGGCTTTTGATTTTACTGTGAGCATTGCTTTGCAATAGTGTTATTTTGAGTCAATATTGATATTTATTTCCTGAAGAGGGATGTTTCTTACATGCTTTTTGAATGTAATTTCCTATAAGATAATTATTTATGATCCAAAATTTTAAAAATCCTGTTCATGGCTGAGAAAATTACTGAAAAATATGCAAAGTTGTCAAGACATGGAAGTAAAATCCAGAACCTAACACTTTTCAAGTCCTGCCATTGACTTTGAAGCCTTAGAAAATACATATAACCACAATTAACAGATAACTTGACATATTGCAGGTCAGATTCCACTTCTGCTCGGGTACTAATAAAACCTGGCAGATCTGGTAGGTACCAAAAAAAAAAAAAAAAGTGCATTGACCCCCCAAGAATTTCATTTATTTTATTTTCAGTAGGTGAATGAAATTCCTGATACAGAGCAGAAGCTTCCAACCCTTTTTAACTACAGCAGCACCCCCAGGGCTACCACAACACCTGAACCCTGACCAAAGCCTGGCTGTATTTTATTAGGGACAACAGGTACTGGGAGCTGGCAGCTCAGCGAGGGGAGAAGACCGAAATCGGGGAGGAAAAGAGGAAGAAGAAAGGTAACGAGCCTTACTTTATCATTTTCTACAAAGTCCACAAAAGCTGTCCTCTCTATTTCCACGGGCTGCCCCTGTCTGTCGTAGAGAGCCAGAACAAAGTGAAAGAAATTGGATTTCCTCAAGTTGGAGGGTGGCTGCTTTTCAAAGTGGGCTCTGGACAAAGCTACTCCGCTGTGGAGGAAACACACGGGATGGGGTCAGGGGGAGAGACAAAGACATTACCAGGTTGTGCAGCAGAAACGGCAAAACAACAGCAGAGAAGGCAGAGCACGCTCGGAGTGTCCCTTGTCCCCGCCGGGCTGGGGCCGGCCGGGCACGGGGACCCGAAATTCGAATTTCGGCGTGGCCGCGCTCCCTGCGTGCCCCGAGGACAAATGCACAGAGAGGGGTTCTGGCTACAGGCGGTGTTTTCCTTTTTTCCATCCCGCACCCGTTTGTTTCCCTGCCTGTCACGCTCCCGGCAGGAAGGTGTCGGAGGCTCTGGAAGTGCTCTCTGCACATCCCGGTCCCTCTTCCGAAACCCCACAGATCCTTCCTACGGGCAGGCTGTCAACTCCAGGACACCTCGTTTTGGGCACAGACAGCGACTTTGGAGCAGAACAAGCGCTTCCCCCGGCAGCCAAGTTTGTCTTTAGTCACGGACTTACTTGAACCGATTCCTGCGACTTGGAGCTCTGATTCAAACCGAAACAATTTAGGCTCCGGCTTAATCAGCCCTTGCCCAAATCTTGTCCCTGACTCCAGAAAACGTCGTGATGTTTCCCACGCATTTCCCGGCTTGGAAAGATTCGAATGCTTCTGTTTATCCTCAATTATCCCTGACTGCAGCTTTATTTCTTTCTGGAATTAGTTATAATTCCCTCTCCCTGAAGCCAATTTCTACCCACTGCGGAGAAAATAGGTGCACATGGGCACCTCCAAATTACTGAATAGACAGATTAGGTCTATCTGCCAGACTAATTAGGAGTCGGGCAGCTTTGCTTTTCAGTCCCCGAAATACCTCCACAGCATTGGCAAAAGTGTTTGACTCTTTCGGAGAACTGCAGATGTTTCCCGGCGTTTTCCTTGCCAAAGAGGTACGGTGTGAACTCACCGCATCCGCCACAACTGCACCTATTTTGGGGCTTCCTGTCGTTCTGCTGGTAAAAATTCTGGTTTTTTGGTTTGGGAAGGAATATCCGGGAGAAAAAGCTGGCGATGCCAGCGGGCAGCGCAACGCGGCTGCACCTCCACCGCTCCCGTGAATTGGAGCCTTCTCAGGAGCCGCTTCCTTTTACTTTCGGTTTCCTCGAGGATAAACCTCTTCCCCCTCCACCGAATTTATTAAACGCTCTATCGACATTCATAAAACTCCGATAACTCCTCCCATGGCGCTTGGAAGACCTTGCTGCCGGATCAGGCCGTGGGTGGGGGCATGGATGTACTATTTCTAAAACGTCCCTGTTTCATCTCAAGTCCCATCTGCTGTTTCATGCCCTTCACCTTGTCTCTAATACTAAATAAAACCCGACTTATTCCTGGGATTCCCAATTTAGGCTTCCCCGACACTATTACTTTTTTTCCCCATTTTTTAAAAAACTTTTTGTTTACGCTATCCAGAAAGCAAGGAGAAAAAAAATACCTAAAAGGGTTTTCAGAGAGTTTTCAGTGTCTTACCCCTAACGGGAAGGGACTGGGATAACTGTCCTGTGCCGACTTGGCTGGGAAGAGAAAGTAAAAGAGGGGCGTGAGGGGAGATAATCCTCCCAAACAAGTGAAAAACAAACAGCCGAGTCCAAATTTCGGGGTTTTTAGGCGCATTTGGGCTCAGCAGAGACCTCTCGAGCGCTCGGGCAGGTGCTCCGGGCGGGTGGGCACGGGATGCCCGCAGGCTGCGGGACACCCGCGGGGCTCCCCTGCTCCCTCGGACCCTGCTCTGCCTGCCCTGAACCCACGCGTGAAGATTTTGGAAATGCCCACCGTGAATTAAGCAGAACAAACGGGCCGGGGGGCTGGGGTTTGACATCATAATTTAAGTTAATTCTGACTTGGTCCCGTTCTATTCCACTGCATGACCCGGCGAGGAGGGAGGAGTAGCCTGGATCGCCGGGAACAACCCAGCCAGCGCCCCACACATCTTCCTGGGGCAGAAAATGAAAGGATGATCCGATCCCGCTGTCATCCGAGCCCCGCACTGGATTTTAGGGCTCCTGCTGCTCTCCGGTTTTGGAGCGCTGCTGCCTGTCTCTGGCTACCACCTTCACTTTTCGCTGACTGGAGGAGACCGGGAGGGGGACAGAGAGGGAGAAAATAAATCTAATATCAAACGCCAACTACGGGGAGTAAGGAAAAGGCTTGGTTTAAAAAATAAAATAAAATTTAAAAAAAAAACGAGCAGGGGGAGAGCGGGGGAGAAATAGTCACGGTTACCTTTGTGCTGCTACGTTTGCATCCACAACCCCAACGTTTCTGACCCAGGACCTGACGGAATCCATCTCAGAACCTAGAGATTTATCTTTCAGAATGGGTCCTCTTCCTAAAGTATCTTGAATCCCAAACATTTAAAAAGTCTATTCCAACTAACAACAGTTTCCTTTTGGGAGATAAGGGAGAAGGAAAAAAAAAAAAGAAAAACAAAACGACGCAGCCTTTGAATCTGACACACACAAATCCCAGGGAAGTGAAGTTCAGCTTTGAAACCAACTTCTTCTGCTATTTAACGCTACGTGTTTTTAACGCCTTCAGACGGGGAAGAAAGTTTTTCCTCTTGCCAAGTAAAAGTTACGCTGCTTCAGCCTTGCCTGGTATCATCATCCTTCACACGCAGGCGAGGGAGCCGCATCCAGAAACCGAGCGCCGCTAACGAGGATCACCTGTTCCTCAAACACACGACGGGGAGAGGGATCGATCGCTGCCTAATCCAGGAAGAAGGGAGGAAAGAAAAGAAAAAAAAAAACAACCACAAAACAAAAACCAAACCACGGACGTGGGGAAAATCGCAAAAAGAAAGGAAGAAATGGAGCTAAAGAGCGGCCGGTCCCAGCCCGCGGGCAGCGCCGGCCCTTCCCGCGCGGCGACATGAATGGGTTACACGGTGGGAGCGGGCGGCGCGCGGGGGGCGGGGCCTCGCCCCAAATTAGGGCATCTCGTTTGCATCTCGCGCCGCGATTGGTTGAGAGGGAAGGCCGCGCTCCGCCCCCCCTCTCCCCGCCCTCCCGGCGCGGCTGCGGGCAGGGGAACGGCGGGGATGTCGCGATAGGGATGTCGCGGTGGGTTTTTTGGTTATGGGATGGGGTTAGGGTTACAGGCCGGCAGCCCCACGCCGAGCGGCGCTGCCCCGGAACGCACAAACCGTGCTAAGGCAGCGGGGTCGGAGCGGATGCAGCGCGAACGGGCAGGGGAAGCGCAGGGCTGTCGCGATGGGGCTGTCGCGATGTGGTTATGGGGGTGAGTTATGGTCATAGCCCGGTAGCCCCCCCACCAGAAGGCGCTGCTCCAGAGCACACGAACTGCGCTAAAGCAGCGGGGCCGGGCTGGAAGGTGCGCGCCCGCTGCTCCCCGCGGCCACCGAAGAACGGGCAGGGGAACAGCGGGTTTATCGTGATGGCCTTATCGCGATGGGTTATGGCCAGGGCCCGGCAGCCTCACCCCAGCCGTGCTGCCCCAGAACGCACAAACTGCGCCGAAAGCAGCGGAGCCGGAGCGGTCGGAGCGCGCCCGGAGCCCTGCCCGGGACAGCCGGAGCCGGGCAGGGGAACGGCGGGCTCGTCGCGATGTCCCGACAGCACCACCCCGACCTGTCCCGCCCCAGAACACCCAAACTGCGCTCAAAGCAGCGCTCGCTGTCCCTCCGGCCCCGCCGCGCTGCCAAAGCCGCCGCACAGGCAGTGGCTGCTTCGCTCTCAGGCGCGGGATTTAAACAGAAAAAGCGAAATGGGTCTGGGGGAGGTGTGGGCACAGGCTGCCCGCAGGGCAAGAGCCAGCCCGACACCGCCAGGCACGCAGCGCACCCCAAAATTACACCCCGAGTGCTGTCAGCTCTCGCCTTAAAACTTTTTATAACATCCCATGCAGGCAACGTTTCCCATTAAAGGAAACCGGAGCTCTTCCCAGCCCGGCCCGCCGTGACCCGGGACCATACCTACGTCTGCATTGATTTTAATTTATTTTTTTAAACTACTCTGCCTCGGCGATATTTTCCTCCCGGCCCTTTTGTATTCTGATCCGTGTATAGATCTGCCTCTGAAATCTATATAACACCAACGCGAAAACAGATTTCAAGACAATGAATGCAAATCTGTGCTCAGAGACCATCTGCCAGATGAGGGAATCAGATGTTCGGTAGTTAAAGGGACAGCGCAAGGATTTTCTTGACTCATTATGTGCAGCTCCTCTCCTTAACCTGCTTTATTTCTATTTTTTTTAAACGAGATAGAACTACCGTTTCCATTTCAGAATCAATCTGAACTCCTTCCCATCCAGGTTCAGCCACGTTTCAAAAAGCCACCTATTAAGTATTAGATTATTTTCATGGAGTTTCACACAGCTCTCTCCAAAAAGAATTGCAAATTAAAATCTCCCCATAAAACTTTCATAAAAATGTATCCTTAATTCAGGCACGATTGAGGGCAAAGCCGGGATTCAGATTTATTCTGTCTACATAAGTGACAGACATGGTATTGGATGAACTAATACATCTCACCCAATCTTTGTTCAGGGAAATTTGCCATGCTATCCCACCTCCCCAAATTGATAAATATGCAGGAAGTGATTTTGCCAGGTTAGCAAAAAGCGAGGCTGGCGTTATTTTAACATTAGGGGAAAGCAACAGCAGTTTGACGGAGCTGTAGAGTGGAGGCCAATCTTTCAAGATGCGATCTTAGCATCTCTGAGATGCGATTTCTCTGTATTAAAAAGCCCAAACCAACCAAACAGCGTAAGATGTTTAAAAAAAAAAATAAATTAAAAAGTGAGAAACCAGAGCATATGAGCTAAATATACAGGCGATGGTAAGGCATAGTACGGTGATTTTTTTTTTTTTTCTTTTTAACCATTTCACAATAGGCGTGGGTACATTTCCTCGAATAAAAGCCCCCTCTTTGTACTAAGATCATTTCTTGCAATTCCCCTCTGACCGTTCCTACGCTGATTCCTAAACCCGGGGCAGGGGCAGAAGGGGAGGGGGCGGAATTCCCACTCGCCGCAACCTTGGCTGGCGCGTTCCCAAGGAGAGACCGCTCTCCAAGAACCCGAGCCCTTCTCTCCCGCAGATAAAGCCGAGCTTTTCCCCGCAAGGTCGGGTCCGAGCCGGCCGCTGCCTCCGCCCCGGCGCCGGGAACAAAAGGGATTCGTGTGCCGTGGCCCCGGGGGACCCCGCTTTTAGGGATTCGGGGCGGGTCAGAGGGCAGCGCCGCAGGTCAGGGGGGATGCGCTCCCTTCGCCCCAAACAGCTGCCGCCAGAACGGGGCACTCGAGGCGCAGATGCGGAGGGAGCACCGACCCCTCCCGTCCCCGCGGGGGCTGCGGCCCTGGGGTGCCCCCTCCCCACGATCGCGGGGGAGCTGCCCCGCTCCGGGCAGGGGAAGCGTTTTCAGGGGCAGAATTTGCTCCCCCAACCAAGTTTTCGCTTTTAGGATACGCTGCGAAAGAACACGCAGTCCTTAAATACTTCTGAAATTCTAGGCTCCTGCTCTAGATTCCCCGTTTAGAGCCCAAATTGTATTTGAACCGAGCTCAAAGCCCGTCGCTCAGACTCTCCTGGTGCAAATTCACCCAGTAAAAAGCATCATTTAAAACCCGTGCGACCGCCGGTAAATCTGCATTTCAGAGGGTTCCGCGGTTCGGCTCGGGGAGCCGGATCCACCGGCAGGTAAAGGGCACCGCACAGCTCCGGGAGGGATGGGGGGAAAACCCCAAAAACAACCTCCCAGAGCCCGGGAAAGCGAGGGATCCTCCAGCAGCGCATCCGCCGTGCCGTAAATACAATTACAGACACGAAGCGAAGCTTTGGGAAGGGATTCCCGGAGCCGAGAGGAGCCGGGAGCGGCTCCGACTCCGAAAAGTCCGGGCGGAGGGAGGGGAAGGGAGTCGGGCCGGGCACCCCCCGGGCTCGGGGGTCCCTCCCGGCCGCCCCCGAATCACCACAACTTTCCGCCCCCCGGGTTTCAATCTGCCAATGGCTCCGAGCGGTTTTCTTCTCGGACTAAGAAAGAAAGGCCGGGGGGAGTGGAAGAAAAGCAACTGGTTCGGTGAGTGCTGATCATTTCCTTCTGGAGGAAGAGCTGCTCCCCTCCAGAGTGCCGCACTCGTTTCCACAGCGGGGTCAAAATGACAGGTGAGGCAGATTTGACGTGGTCAAGAGATGCTCGTCTTTGTTGGCAGGTTTTTACCAGCTCCTTTCACACACCGGAGTCAACTTTCACTCCTCGGCACATCTCAGCAACTCCCAGCAGGAAGACGGGTAGAAGATAATATTTAAGCCATTTAGAAGCATAAACTTAAACTACTATTGTTTCCTCTCAGGTTTAAGGGGAGAATGTCAGCAAAAAAGAAGTTAAACTAAGCCTAAAGACCACACTTCAAAGGAAACATTTAATTCTTGTTCCTATTCATTGGTGAGAATTCACCAACCTTCAGGTGTCTCAAGGGAACGAATTGTAGGTTAAAATTATCAGTGTCAGAATGGAGAAGGACAACTAATATTCCCCTCTTTATCCACTAATCTCACTGGAAGGTTCATTTTTCCGGTCCACCTGTACCAGAAAAATAAATGTGCCTGTTAGAAGCATTTCCTTAAGCTGATAACAGCTTCAAGTTTTGAGCCATGAGTGTTCAAGCACACATCCATCGCACTTTGGGCAGCACAATAACGGTATTTAACAAAGAAAGAAGTCCCCGAAAATAACTTTCAAGAGCCGAACATCAGCATAAAGAAAGTATTCACTTGCACGGGATAGCCTGCGATAGAAACGTGGCTACAAGAAACAGGAGCAGGCTGAGCCCCGAGGAAGGCTCTGTGTACAGAACTGGACTAGAAAACTGCTCCAGCTGATGCGAAACTACTCTGGATTTACAAGACTCTCGATTTTACCGAAATAAAAACTTACACAAGGAAAAAAAATGCTTCTGAACACGTTTTTAATAGGAGAGGTTCAAAGCAGTTCAGGTGGGTGCAACTAAATCCTGAAAGCAGCTCGAGTTCTTAACTGCGACTGGGAGCTGCACAACGAGGTCTGAAGTGCTGCAGAGCTTTGGGGTTTATTTATTACAAAGCTGGTTTTACATCACCAGCACATCTCTCAGAAGAGAACTCCCCATCTGATCGCCGGGAGAAGCTGAACCCCCAAGTACAAAACAACAGATCCGCCTGGCAGCCCCCCCACGGCAGCAGTAAAGAGGCAGAAACACAGGTTTAGAGCTGTAAAATCTCCCGGGTTTAGAGCTCTACCTGGGCTCTCTCTCTCTCTCCCCCTTCCTTCCCTCTGGCACCATAAAGGCAGCATTTACTGGAGGCAGCTCTCGCTCTCATCAGCCCTCACAAAGTGCCAATTGCAGAGATTCCGCCGATCACATTTATAAGCAGCGAACAAAGGAACGCTTTCAAACTTACAAACGCATAAGTAAACATTTAATAACAACTTCTCCACCTCATCTTTCCCAAAAGAGAGAAAACATTGTATCCATCAGATCCACCCCTGAGTCTCCTGTTCATTCCTATAAGTAGGTGTTTTTCTTTGCACTAGAACAGAAAAACACATCTGCTGGGTTTTATGTCCAACTTTTTTCCTTTTAAAAGATACTTTTACTGCCTTTTGCCGAGCATAGTTTTTGGAACACGTTAGCAAATAATATTTTACCATGGGGAGTGTGTGCTCCATTTTATTTTATAATGCAGATTTGAGGAGCCGTAGCGCTGAAGTTTGTTTTTGTAACCACATGGAGATTTGAAGCAACAACCACACTCAGGAAAAATACTTGAAGTGGATGTATATTTGTGCTGGGATCCTCTCCCTCATTTTGCACTTTATGGAAAGCAATCAAAGTCAACTTTTCAATATGTTTTTGTGTACAAACTATCTGAAATATTCACCAGGAAGGAGTTTAGGTTAACACAGCCTCTCTAGCTCCAGGTGTGTGCTTAGGACCCAACTCCAGCTGTCAAACAGGGTCCCCACAAGCAACTGGATAAATGCAGCCACACTGGAGAGCAGAATTCAATTAATTCATTAACATTTGAACCAAATAAAAGTGGTCCCCAGAATTGCAGTCATTGTTACACCAGCACTTAACCTACATTAGTCACTCAAGTGGTCTTACAAGAATTACTTGACAATGCAGACGTGCTTAACCTCCTGCTCCAACATCTGCACAGTCAGGGCCTAATTTTTATTTCTTGACTCCACTGAATGGGGCTCTGCCTTAAACAGGTGTCTCACTTTAATTACATGGATAGTGACTCTCAAGTGAAGCCACGGGGACACTTTGCCAGCTCAAAAGTCAGCAAAGCTTCAGCAACTCGCTAGACAAAACCCTCCTTTTAAAAGTGTTTAAAACCAGGAGAATTGCAAATTTCTGTAGTTCTTCCATGGAGCACAGCCTAACATTTAAACTGGAATGTTCTCGAGTGACAGGGATGTAAAACTGCTTTGATGCAAACTGGTATTGTAGCGGGAATATGCAAATTATGTTTAATTCCAGATCTGCTAGTTTTGCCCTTGATTGATAGAAAAGGGTTTGCACATTCAGATTAGGAAAATCACTTGAATGGTCAATAATCACAACACCTGCCTCTTGTAAAGTTTTCTGTGCCTTTTTTTTTAAACATCTGGTTATGGAAACTAAAATAAAATACACCAAAAAAATCTAATCTAATGTGACTATTCCTACTTTCTGTCCATAAGGCAGGAAAGAGGCACTAAAAAGCCCAATATTCTACAATTAGAGCTTTACAACCTCGGAGAGACAGCTCAGCTCTTCTCTGAAGCACAAACAAATAAACCTCAGGTTATTTGGTGGAACTGAGCCACCAACACCCCTCACTCCAGAAAGCCACCAGGATCTCTACCTCAATCCATTGCACCTCAAAAGCTGCCAAATTCCACAGCCAGGTCCCGATCCCGAGCAGTTTTACACCGGTATCAGAAGCAGGGATGTCGATCTCATGTGACACCAGCTCCTCCCATCAGATCTTCCCATGGGTGCTTCCCATACCCAGTAAAAACTCCAAAAACAAGAGCTCCATATTTAAATCACGAGGCTCTAGGTTAGTCTGAATATTATCTTTCAGGAGCTAAGAAATCTTCCCAGAGTTTTAGGCCTGTTTGATTACAGTTTACCATTTGAGCTGTTTCTTTCATCACTGATTTTCAGTATTTACAGGCAGGCTAAGCAGCAGTACTTGGGAAGTTTCTCACACCTAAACTGTTCTGATATTTAAAGGACTTGATCAGCCTTGTAGAGCATCACATTTCCATCAGTTAGGTGGGGAAAAATAACATATTTTATTAAATAATCTGATACTATTTATGTATTTCAAGATCTAGCACTGTTTGCCAGACAGAAGTGGCTACAGAAACATTTTCAAACGAAAGCTGGAGCTTGTTCTTAGCAGGACTGATCTTGCTGCAGACGATGAATGGAAGAAAGGAAATTATAATGCCATATGCTCCAACATATTCCAGCCTTCAGATGCTCCCAACACATGCTCTGGAAAACAACAGAGGGTGTTTTCCTTCCCTACAGCCAAAGAATGCATGTGGACACAAAGCTGTGCCTGCTCGGGGTGCTCGGAAAGCCCCTGAAATCATCTGTTTGTCTGTTTTGCTGTCACTGATGTCCTGTGCACTCAGAATCGAAAAGGTCATTTTTTATCTTCAGCATCACCTCGGGGTGTGTGGATATCAGAAAAATGTTCAGCGGCCGTTGGTGTGGGTGGAGCTTTGCTCGGTCAGGAGCACGTCACACGTTTTTGAGATGTGTCAGACACCTGTACGATTTTCTGGCTGCTCCCTGTCGTCACCAATACCTCACTCTGGAGACCAAAACACCGAATTACGGCGCTTTAGGCTGACTTTGTGCTTTTATTCCGTCCTAGGACTGAGCAGATAAAGCTCCTTCAGTGCACTGCTCACCATCCAGGCTTTGGGTGGAACAGTGAGGGGAGAGAAGACGGAGCAGAGCCCAGACAGGGAAGGCAGGAGGAGAAAACAGAATTTCCGAGCACTTAGGATGACACAAAGTCTTTAATAACCACCTGAAGAATTTACTGTTCATGGGCTTTGCCCTGTTCGGTCAGAGCAGTGTCCAAATGCCCACAGGACACGGGGGAAGGGGACATCACCCTACAGGAGTGACAGCAGGATCTGGGCACCTCCAGCCTGGAAAATCCCCGCTGCAGGAGGGGTTTGAGCCCCCAGACCCCAGCTCGGGGCTCTCCAGGGCCGCACCCCACCACAAAATCCCCCAGTTTGACCCCGAGCCGTGCTCAGACCCCCCCAGAGCCCGGATCTGCTCTGCTGACCCATGTGAGGGGACACCCCCAGCAGGGCAGAGCCGTCCCAAAGGATTCCTCAGGTCCTTGGAATTTCCCGCTGCAGGACAGGAACAGCGTTAATGGTGACGGAGCCCATCGGTGACAAAGGGCCTTGGCAGGGCTCGAGCAGCCCCAAACTCTGCTTTGGCTCCCTCAGCTGCCACTGCACTTCCTACTCCAGCCCAGCACCAGGAATTGAGGAATTACTTAATGGTCTTACTGGTTTCCAGTGAGAAAACCTATTATATTTCAATTTTTTTTTTTAAAATCACATGAAAACCAGAAAGGAAGAAATTTGTGTTTCACACCCGCCCCTATTTTAAATACATATTTCTTATGGATAAGGAAATTTGTAGTTGCAGTGTTTTAGGATTTTCCTTTCTCTCTCATGGAGAATACAGATAAACTGTACTTTCTTAATCTCTGTGTTTTGTGTTAGAGGTGTACGAGCCATAACCAATAGGTCTTTGGGGGTGGATTGTCTTTGGCCAATAGAAAATTGTTTATTACTGTGTATAAAAGGAACTTCTTGTAAATAAATCCTTCTTCTTCACCATCTTGGAGCCTGTCTGCCTGACCTCTCTACCTGCTTCCACAAATCCCACCAACAACAGAAAAGCAAACCATAGAAATTGTTATTATTCACATATTCAGCTGTCAGGGATCCAAACAAGAACATAAGTTGGGAAGAAAATGAAAAAAATCTCTACTTTTATTATAATCTCTTTCCCAAACAGCACGGGAAGGCTCAAACCAAGAATCCAGAGCTCCCCAGTGCTGAGCTGTTCACAGGAATTTGTAAAGAGTTCCAAAGAGAACTCAAGTGTGGGAAGAAATAAGAGTACAGGATGAAATAAGTAAGAAAGTTGATTTTTTTCTTTTTTCTGGCCATTATTAGTCCTGCATAGCATTCAGTTTAAGCAGATTTGGCCAAGTGGCAAAAACCTGCATTTCAAAGCAAAAAAAACCTACATTCCCCCATTTCCACTGCTATTCCAACCTTTTTTCAGCCAGGCTAATCAGCATTACCAACCAGGCAAAATACAATGTATAAACTAACAAGTCATGTTAAGAAACCCTTCTGATTTCACATCTCCAAATCATAAAAAAGAAAAAAAAAAAAAAAAATCAGATTTTCTTCAGTGACTGGTCCAGTTTGGAAGAACTGACCCAGTTAAATTCCTCCTGTTTTCCCTTAGGTTTTAATTTCCTGATCATTTCCCCCCTGGTTTTGTTGACCACTGTGGTTTCAATAAAATGATATAATCCTAAGAGTCAGAGGGGTTGTTCCTTCATTATTCAGACCCAAGTGGACAAACAACTTGAGGTAAAACTTCAGATATCGATGATATAGCTGCCAATAAGATATTAAGAATTTTCATTAAGAGTTCTCTCAACTGTTGCAAAGTTCCCACTTCTACACCCTTTGTAAAACAGGAAATATAATTTAATTTCTAATTTAGCTTTAATAGGGTTAGGGTTTACACCTGGCCTAATTATTTGGGAAGATAAGAATGAAATATTTGAATATCAGAGGTGTTTTAACACCTGCACTGAGCTCCTGTCCCCAGGATCTTGGGAATTTTTGTTCTGAGCACAACAGGGAAAATTCCACCCTCAGTCCCAGCACCAGCAAAGCTGCACTCGGACCCTGACCCCTGACTGGACACCCCAGCCTTGGTCTCTGTCACAGGAAAACCCCAAACACCAGAGCCCATTTCCCTTGTGCCACCTGGCCCAGAAAGTCCGAATATCCAGCAATGCAGAAACTGCGAGCTGAGAAATACAAGTTAGAGGAAATAAAAAGGAGATTTCTGTAGGCTGAGTGGGAAAAGAGCAGTCAGGATAAAATCAGAGAATTCCACAAAGGAGATTTCTGTAGGCTGAGTGGGAAAAGAGCAGTCAGGATAAAATCAGAGAATTCCACAAAGGAGATTTCTGTAGGCTGAGTGGGAAAAGAGCAGTCAGGATAAAATCAGAGAATTCCACCCAGTTGGCAAAACCACAAAACATGTAAAATCACAGTTCTGCGATTTAATCCCCACAACACTTTTTAAAGCTCTTCAGGTGAATTCTGCCCTGCATTTCCTCCCCAGCCTCCCAAGAAGCTCAACCTGAGACCAAGAGAATTCCTAGGAAAGGGAAGGGGGATCACCAATCCTGTCTGGAAATTCCCAAATCCAGAAGGGTTTGTGGGGCAGCTTCTGCCGAGGCCCTGGAAGATGGGCAGGAGGAAGGGGGAGCTGAGAGGGGATGGTGAACAGGCTGATAACACAGCAGCTCTGACAGCACCGGAAAAAACCCTGAAAAAAGGGAAAGGTCCTGGAAAAGGATGGAAAAGGGAAGAGCAGGAGGCGGCAATGACCTGAACTGACCCCAGTGTGGACGTGGGGAGCTCTGCCAGCACGGCCACAGGGGCAGCACAGCCCTGTCCTGCAGGCCAAGCCTGGAAATTCAGGTTTTTACATGGAAATTCAGGTTTTTACATGGAAATTCAGGTTTTCACATGGAAATTCAAGTTTTTGCCTGGAAATTCAGGTTTTTGCCTGGAAATTCAGGTTTTTGCCTGGAAATTCAGGTTTTTGCCTGGAAATTCAGGTTTTTACCTGGAAATTCAGGTAAAAAAACAAAACTGAGATCTTTGAAAATTACTAAGGTGGGAGTGTTGGGGCTTTCTCGTATTTCAAGCCCGCAGGTGCAGGAGTTGGGCTCAGCACCCTCACCACGAGCTGCCTGCTGGTGCTGAGCCCCCAAATCTCAACCCCTTTGTGCAAATTGCCCAAAAACGAGCAAATGAAAGATGTTTAAGTGCTCGATTCTACCAGGATTACACTTGAAATATTCAGAAAAGAGAGGGTGTCAGTGAGTGAGGCAGCACCCACACGTGCCGTGAAGAACAGGAGGAGGAATGGAATATTCACAATTTACAGATCAGAAACGGGTCCAGGAAATTTAAGCCACTTGCCTGAAATAAAATCCCCACTCTGAGTAACTCCCAGTTTCCAAACTGCACTCACTCCTTTTGTAGGACAGCTACAAATTACCCAAATTACTGAATGATGGGGGAAGTGAGAGAGGAAAAGTGTTCTAACCAAAAAAATAAAATCCTTACCGTCAGAAAGAGCATTTTACACTCCTGATTAATTATACAACAGAGTCAGATATTTAAAGTGGGATTTCCTTTCCCAAAATCGCGCTGGCATAGAGGACAAACACAGGGAAACGTTAAAATCGCGGAGTTCGGGCACGGTTTACCTGGGCAATGCCACCACCTTGTGGTGTGCGCAGCCACTCCCGGCTCCGACCCCCGCGTCTTTACGTTCAGTCCTATTTTTATTTACGTTTTTATTCTCTTTGGAGGGAGATTTGCTCAGACTGCGCTGCTGAACAGCCCTGGCAGGGTGGCACTGGTGGAATTTAGTGCTTTATTAATCCTTAAATCCATTCTCTATCCACTGTTGGTACAAAATAATTCCTGTTCTCAACACAAAGTTATACCCGGTGAGCACAACACCTCCTGTTTGTGGAACACTGAAAAAAGGCCTTTTTGTACTGTTATTCCAGCATATTTCCCTCCTCTGAACAGCATTCTATTCCAACAGGCTCCCCCATCTAAACTTTTATTTTTCCTCACAGCATCTCGAGGTCAAACCTTATTCCCACAAAGCTCCCCACTCTGAGTAAAGACAATTTTCTTCCCAAGTGACCTCACAGCAATGTTTGCTCGTTCTTTGTGTTCAGAGCACAAAGTCAGGATTTTGCACTGATGATCAGTGCTTTCCAAGAGGATGGGACGTTTCCCACCACGTGGAACAGGCACACACGGGAGAACAATCCCACAGATCTGGAATTCCCTCAGCACGGACAGCAGAGTCAGATAAACAGCACCACAAAGGTTAATCCTCACCAAATTGAAAATATTTAACCTCAGGCTTGATTTCTCCCTGTCCCAGAGTCCTGGTGCCACCACCTGTCAGTCAGATGTCACCCAGACAGATAAGGGAACACTTGCAGAGCTGGCCTTGGGGAAAAAAAAAAAAAAAAAAAAAACCCAAAACAAAACAAAACAAAAAAAACACACACAAAAAAAAAAGAAAAATAAAAAAAAAAACAACCCAACAAACACCCCAAAAAACCACACACAAATTCCTGTCTGTCTTGGGAGTTGTGGCAGCGTCTCTGATGAATTTGAAGCTCATCTTTGGGCTGTTTCAGGTTTGATGTGATCTCCAGCAGGGAATTTCCCCAGGACAGTAACTCTCCCTGCAGGTCACTGCAGCAGGAGCCCACTTTTACAGCCCTGCTCGGAGGAATTTGTTGGGATCAGAGGATCTCAATCAAAACCAAGGGGCACTCGGGAAGTAAAATGTGTATTCCCACTACCCAGAGTGGGGAGTGGCAGGGTTTTATGGGAATGAATTCTGACCTGGAGATGCTGTGAGGAAAAAGGAAAGTTCAGATGGGGAAGCCTGTTGGACTAGGATAGAGTTCAGAAGAGAGAAAAGGAATCCATGCTAGGATAACACTACAAAAAGGCCTTTTTTCAGAGAAATTCGTTGAGATAAGTTGATCTCAATCAAAACCAAGCTCCACAGGGCCTGGTACACAAAAAGCTTCCTCCACACCAGGCTTTGGCCCCCCGAGCACCGATGGCAGCAGAGGCTCAAAGGGATGCTCTGTGCAGAAGGAAGGGAAAAAGCTGTCCCTGCCAGCCCAGAGCAGTTCTGCAAAAAATCCCATTTCCTTCTGGATTAGACCCAGATTTCAGAGCCCACAGAGATCAAATGGAGCAAAAAATGGAGGATATCAATCCCAGGTCTTGCTAAGGAGTTGTGCCTTTGCAGTGTGACTAAAGATCCTCAGGTAACAGGCCAAAAAAAAAAAAAAAAAAAAGATAAAAAAATTCTCCTTTTTTNCAGAATTACATCCCCTGTCTGTCCTGCAGCTCTCAGATGAAGCCACCACCTTGCCAGTTTTATATTTATTTTACCAGTTCATTTTGCAGTTCCATTAATCCAATTTACACTTCCCAAATCGTCACAGACCTGGAGAGTTTTCCATCAGAGTCAAACTCATCCCAAAAGCATTGAGAGCTTCTACCTTTCCTCTTCCTATAGCCACGCTCCGTGGGGAAGTGGGGCTTTTTGATTATTTTGTTTTAATAAGATTTTATTACAGAATCAGCCATTTCCACCTGCTCTCATTCTCTCCAAAGCAGATCAAGGCAAACCAGGATCTCTGGACTGGAAACATCTGCTTTGGGAGTGATTAAGAACAGTTTGGGAGTTTTTCCCATTGTTCTCCTTGCCCACAGAAACCCTGGGGTCCAATTTCCATCAGCATTGGAGCACCTTTTTCCCTGGGGTTCCCTTTGGAAGTTTTAGCCCATAAAATCTCCCCCTTAAATCCCACCGGAATTTGCCACATTCACGTGCTGTATTTAAACCCCTTAATCTAAATTATAAACTCTATTCCAGCATTCCTAGTACACTTAACACAACAGGATCCTCATCACCAACAGGCGTTTGCACAGTTATTAGCATGAAAAACATTTATGGGGAAAAGAAAATAACCTTATGGTCTAGGGCTTGAATTTCATTTCTGGCCCAAAAACCGCGCTGAACTTGGTCTGACAAGCGGCACCTGAGAATTTGAACCTTCGGCCCTTCCTGCTGAAAGGTTCAACAGCAAAGGCCCCGTTTACCCCCGGAATTCCCCGGGATCCTCCCCACATTTCCTGCCCCAGTAAAAGCATCTTCTATTTGTTATATTTATAGAGGAAAAGCGGAATTTACCAGAAAATAAAAGCATTTGTGAGTATTTTTGAACCCCTCTCTCTGCAGGCCTCAGTCCCTCACCTTGAGCCCCCCCTCACGAAATTCTGGAGATTTTCACTGCTCATGATTTCCCCATTATCCCAATCACAGCAAACCCCACTGAACCGAGAAC
>VZTX01023618.1:226-22293 GCA_013400915.1 Pardalotus punctatus
AAGGGGCAAAGAGCGGCAGGAAGAGGCGGGGAGAGGCAGGGAGCCCGGCGGAGGGCCGGAGCCCCTCCCCATGCCTGCCCGCGGCGGGAGCGGGAAGCGGCGGGAGCGGAGCGCGGCGGCGGAGTCGTGAGGCGGGGCCGTGAGGCGTTTGTGTCCCGGCCGTGAGGCGGGGAGCGCTGCAGTGGGAGGCAAGGGAGGTTTGAAGCGAGGTGCGGCTAGCGCGGAGGCCCGGCGGGATGGCGGCGATCCCCGGCGAGCTCAGCCTCATGGATAGGGGCATTAAGAGGTGAGTGCGGACGGGCCAGGGCTGAGGGGAGGCCGCGGCGTCTGGCAGAGCTGTCCGGCTGACGGCGGGCGCCTCTCTCCGCAGCCTGCTGGATGTGTCTCTGAGCTCGGACCTGCACACGCTCAACGCCCACTGTAACCTCATCGCCAGGATCCAAGGGCTCGACCACCTCCGGAATCTGCAGCACTTGGATCTGTCATCAAACCAGATCCGCCGCATCGAGGGGCTCAGTTCCCTGGCTAGCCTGCGCACCCTGAGCTTATCCTGTAACCTACTAACCAAAGTGGAGGGTCTGCAATGTTTATTTCTCTCCTTTTATCAACTTAGAAAGGTTTTCTAAGAGTCATCTTAAAGTTTACTTCTGAATGCTTGCAGATAATTAATGTTATACCAAGTTAGTATGGGCTGCTAACCATTTTATAAAGTAAATTTTAAGATGAGTATATATAGTCTTCATAAGTCTTATCATAACAAAATGCCTTAATTTAGGAGGAAAATCTGGTTTCTGTATTATGATTATAGTTTAATGTCATAATTCGTAGTTATGATCTTTACAGGTTCATTTTGCAGGCTTTAAATTTGATGAAAGCAGAGGATTATTCTGAAAATCTTACTGTTTCTATTTTTTCCTCATTTTGTCTAGGACTGGAAAAACTCTTTAATTTAACTGTGCTGAACTTGTCATATAATCGCATACATGATCTCTCTGGTAAGTGCCTTTGCCATGTGCTGTGCAATACAAAGCATTTGTGTCACTTAAATTTTGAAAAACTTGACCAAGTGTATTTTGAGAAGTTTCTAGTACTTTAAGTGCCAATTCACTGAACAATTCTAATACAGGTGGCAGTTGCTCTCCTGTCTGCTTTCAAGTTTCTAACACCAAAGATTGTTCTGAACTGGAATTTATTCATCTGTATGTGGTGAGGCTAAGCTTGTTCAGGAAGTAGTACAGTAAACACTTCAAATTTATTTCCAAAATATAAATTTATGGTTTTGATTTTTATAGGACAAAAATGCAACTTTACATGTAATATGGAAGTTTTCTTCTGTATCTGTTTGTTGAACTGGTCAGTTGTTGCATGTAAGATTTTACTCTACAGAATCAAGAGAATTTGTAACAGAAAATTAAAAAGAACATTGGTAACAATTTTGATAATGAACTGAGTTACAAAATGACACTTCAAGGAAAATGTTTATTTTTAGATATTTTTTAACAGACAGAGATTAATCTGTTTCTTCAAAGTGAGCTGTCATAACTAGCTTAAGTGTTGTACTCCATGGTAGAGTGGCATAGGTAATTAATGTATGTAGACAAGGATATGGAGCAAGTGTTGTTCTCTCCAGTTATGATATATTACTTACTGAATATTTTTCAACAATCTGCCATTTGTTCTAAACCCCCTAGTCTAAGACTGTAGCAGAAAACATGATTTTGTGGTTGAGGATTTTTTTCTGAAATTTCCAGGATTTCAATCCCTTCATGGAACCAAACACAAGATTAGCCACATTGACATTCACGGCAACTGTGTAAGCAATATTCAGCACTTACTTCAGTGCACAAAGGGGCTGCACTGTTTGACGAACCTCACACTGGAAAAAAACAGAAAAGCCAACCCGGTTTGTCGCACAGCAGGTATGGATCTCCTCTTATGTGGGTATTTTGGGCTCCTAGGTCAGTGATTTTCTTTAAGCTATGAGCCATGTTCTAAACTTTGCATATTCCTTCATAAACTGGCCAGTTTGCAGAAGTCTAAATTCTGTCAAAATTAATTCATTTTCCATTTAAAAAAAAAAATCTTTTTTTCCCCTGGGCATATTATCAAAATTGTAACTTGTATGCTTTGATAAGGCTCAGCATTTTCATTTGTAAGTCCACAGGAGGTTCACCAAGATGATTAGAGGGAGGGACCACCTCTCCTATGAGGAAAGGCTGAGAGAATTGGGATTGTTCAGCCTGAAGGAGAGAAGACTTCGGGTTGACCTAATTGTGGCTTTGCATACCTGAGAGGAGCCTACAAGAAGGAGGGAGAGAGACGCTTTCTAAGGGCGTGTAGGAATGGCTTAGGACTGAGAGTAGGTTTAGATTAGGTACTAGGAAAAGTTCTTTACTGTGAGGGTGGTGAGGCACTGGAACAGGTTGCCCAGAGAAGTTGTGAATGGCCCGTCCATGGAAGTTTTCAAAGCCAGGTTGGATGGAGTTCTGAGCTACGTGGTCTAATGGAAGGACAGGAGTATTAATATTATAAGCTGGATAGGTGGAGAATTCAAAGAATGTACGTAGAGATACTGAACTACATAGGCAGAGGGCAGGCAGGGGAAGTAATCTGCTACTGATAGAGACCACAAGAGAAAGATCTGTAACATTATTAGCTTTTCCTGGCAGACTTTAGGATAGTCTGCAGTAATTAGCATTTTTATCAAAATAGGTGGCAGCTGCTTCTCTAGGCAGCATGGAGACAAGTTGGAGAATACATGTGGATAGATCGTTTTCAGTTCCATTGTTTAGAGCTTCTGGTTTGGGGTTAGGTTTCTGAGGCCATTAAAATGTCACACAATGTTCAAGCAAGTTACATTGTAGCATCGTGTGTTGGTGCAGGTATTTTTATTTTCTTTGTGTGTAAGGGGAAAATCTCTTACAGGAAGGTAGAAGTGGAGGATGATACTTTTGCAAGAATTCAAAGATAATTTTATTACAACGTGTAGGACAGTAGAAATTACAATAATACAAAATAACAACCATATCATGAGCACAGGTGTATTATATGTACAGTTTGAAACAAACATCAGAGGTAATTGAGGAAAGCCAAATAAGGTTTTAAGTAATGTTTTCAAATGCACTCATCATGTTTTACAAATACATTCAGGCACTACAGAAACAGTAACAGGACTATTAAAGTTACCTGGTTAACTTAGAAAATGCCACTAGTTTTCTTTTGCAAGTATTTACATACGTCTTTGTATCTATGTCTTCAGTGACACTTTCAAAACTGCAGCCCAAATTCTAATAATTTATAAATGTTAACTTCAATGCCTTACAGTTTCATAACTTATTTCATTTTCTGACAAAGGATGAAGTTGTCTAAGCCCTTTCAGATCTTGCCTTTCTATTACATTTGTCTGCCCTTCCGTTTGGTGCAACTGTTTGGGTGCAGTAGGCTGATGTTGAAAGGTTGTCTGGGCAATTGGAGTATCCTGATGATGGCAGGAAAATCCCTGTGTAGATCAGCCCTAGGCAGGCAGCTTCCCAGTTGATTCAATTTCTAATGTTGTCTGTTGAAAGGCATGGGTGGGGAAAGGTGAGACAATTATAGATAACTCGCTGGTTTTTTTTCTTACATTAAAAATGCAATGAATCTTTTAAGATGACAAGGTACCTAAAATACACTAGACATCTCCTTAGAAGATTGATTTCAATTTAAATGTGGTCTTTTTCTCAAGGTTATAGAGAAACTGTTCTTCAGTCATTGCCCCAGCTAACAGCTCTAGACGGAAAAAATATTTCTGGTGAACCAGTGGACCTGGCAGAAGAAAACTGTCCAGATTTGCAGTGTTTAGAAGATGTGTTGGGCTCTTTGGTTTCATCTGGGTGCCCTTCATCCAGAGATCAGGTGCCATAGTTTGTGTGTACAGATTGATACATTCTATTTTTATATTACACGCAGCATATTAATGCTACAAGGGTTGTCTTTTCTTCTCTAGAACAATGTTCCCTTAGCACTGGCAACACCACACATCGACCAGGCACTGGCTCAGTTTCGGCAACGTACAAGAATATTGGTGCAAGGTGCCACCAGCTCCTCCACAGAGCTTGTCTCATCCTCTGACCCTGAGAAGATGAAGCTTGATAAAATCTACAGTGAGATAAGGATTAAAAAAATAGAAGATCAGATTTCACAGATACTGCAAAAGGTGATTTTTTTTCTGTTATTGCACAACAAGTTTTGTTTGTAAGATGAGCTCTGTTTTTCTGATAATGAGAAATTTGCTTAACCAGACTGGAGCACTTCTACTGGTATGTATGGGTTGACTGTGCTAATGATTACTTATATTGAGTAGTTGGGAATAAAATTTTAAAAAGTCCTTAAAACTGAAGATTGCACTTTGAATCATGACAACTTTCATACTGAGTAAAAAACTTTAACTTATGGTTAGCAGAGTGGAGCTATCTGATGGTATTATATTAGAAAATTCTTTTCTGTTTTTTTACCCTGGAGCCATCAGTATAGTATCTGAACCAGAATAAAGCATGAAATTCACCAAAATACCTGGATTTATTTGGTTGGTGAAAATTAATTTCAGCAACAGGTCAATTTGGTCTGAAATGTTTTCCAGGTAATACAGTTTTTGGTAACATAGGTAACATAAGTTTATCAGGTTTGTTTGCTGGTGGTGTTTGCAAGGCTTTTTTATTTTAAGTGCTTTTTTTCTTTCACATTTTTCACCAACTTTTTTTGCCTAAGGATTTTACCAAACTTGAGATATTTCAAAAAGATACAGTAATATGTTCTCAAACATCTTTGGTTTAACTTCATCTTTAAAACAACAAAATATTTTAGCAAGGAGGGAAGGGATTGTAAAAGTGAAAAAACTGGAAGCAATTGTTTAGTTTTCTGTAAAAATTTCTTTGCACAAACTTTTAAAAAAATAGCACCTGAATAAGTGTTAGAAATTAGTCAGTTAGAAATTGTAAAATTTGTATCTAAAACTGTGATCTCTTCTTAGGTATCTGATAGTTCAAGACAGGAAGCTGCTCCAAGTGCCCACAAAGCTAAGAGAGACACAGATCCAACTTCTGAGAGTGAAAATGAGAGTGGGAAAGAGAACAACAGAAAGGTTATGAAAGGAAGCAAGATCCCCTCTTACCGTAGAGCTACCTTATCTACAAAGTGTCGTGCAAGTCATCTAAAGAAGAAAATAACTGACAGGTATCCCAGTGTTTACCATATAAAGCCAAAATGAATTAAACTGAATCCTGAACCATTGAAATATTTTGCTGAAAGTCACAGGTTGCGTGAATCAGCTCTGTTAAGAATGTCCTGAAAATCGGTAGCTACTGAGGCTTCTTACAGTAATTTCTCCATATGAGTGGTTTCTGTCTTCAGGTGAGAAGGAAATTGAACTGAAGATTCCAAAACAAACACTTTCAAAATTCTAACAGAATTATATTTCCGTCTTTATTTTAAATTGTGGTGACAAAAGAATTCTCCGCAGATGGAAATGGGTAATCAAAAAATAAAAATAAAAGATTCATGGCATCAGAACAATGGTCAAGAATATATATCCTTGATGAAGCTGAGGATGGCACAGTGATTTGTTTGATTTATATAGTAAATATCAGAAGTGATGAGTAGAAGACAATAAAAATTGGAATATATTGGTCCAGTCAGCCGCTGCAGCTCTACAGCTGCTCTGCTTCTCTAAAATTACTTCATTTCTATGTAATTATGAGATGTTTTTAGATGGCATCTACTAGCTATAAGTATCTTTTTAGAGCTGAATGTTTGAATTTAGCTGTTTCTGCTATGGTCTGATTGCAAATTATTTTCTATATGGTTTTGAATTACCTAGTATTCACCTGCTGCACAGAACTGTAACATTTTTCCATATAAAAGTGTCTGAATCCCCTGTTACTGTTTAAACTCTGCATATAGGTTAGAGAAGAAGAGTTCCTCCAAGTGTCCACATTCCAGTGAGAAAGACTCTCATTTTGAACTAGTGGGGAGAAAAGCTGAAATACTAAATGGAAGACAGAGCAATATGGAAAAAGTAGAAGAATGTGATTCAAATCCCACAGAGGAATCAACATTCCGAGTAGGTTTTGCATCATTTTTGCATCATTAACCCAATTAAATATGGGTATATCTTCACCTGAAGCCTAGCATATGTCTCCTGCTTGAGGTGACCAAAATAATTGCATGTAGATAGCATCAAAAGTAGTGGAGTTTTTGTAGTGTCAGCTGGGAGAAAATATATTTTATTTCACTTTTGTGGGAGTTTCTGGCTTAGTCACTTGTACTTTGTTCTGTCATCCATGAATTCCAGAAAAAGTCCTGTTCTACAATTATAAATATTGTTTGTCATTTTTAGCTGTGCGTGAATGTTCCCTAGTAATTTGATGCTTATCACAATTCTTGCTAAGGCACTGATTCAAGAACTGGATCAGGAGAAAGAAAGGAGGTGGAAAGCAGAGCAAGCAGAGAAGAAATTATTAGAGCATGTCAGTGAGCTACAGAAGCATGCAAAAGAAGAAAAGAATATTCAGAGTATGGCTGTATATACTAGAGACAGGTAGGGAAACAATGCTGTAGTCTACAAGTTTTTTATGCTTTTTTTTAGTTTCCAGTAATTGTTTTTTAGGCTTAAGAAAAAAGAACAGCTTTAAACAATATACTTGGTAAATAATGCATCAAGAAGTAGTGCTAGAATTTCTCTCAGTATTACCTAGCGAAATTCCTTTTTGCAGCTTTCTTCTGGTTCTTGCCATGGAACAATATCAGTATGCTGCTTTCCTCCATTTCTAGCCATTACTTATCAAACAGTCTGTATCATAAGTGTACTTTCCATTCAAGCTCTAGTAGCTGTCCCATGTCATACTTTCACCTTCTGTTTCCCAATCTACCTCCACCCATACCTACAGTGTTCTTTAGGTTTTTTCTGCACAATACATATGAGCAAAAATGTTTCTGTCAGGCCAGAGCAGGCCCATAGACAATGTTTTATGATGGGCAGGCCTAGCACATCCTCAGATAGATGGTTGTCACCATCCTTGTGTAAGTTCTTAGCAGCAGCCTTTTTCTCGAAAGATATCCCTATTTTTGGAGACACCTGCTCTGTTTGTCTTTTTCGTAACTGCATTATATTTGTCAAAGCCACATTTTCTTTCTTTTAGGAAAACCAAACCATGTGTTTCCTGACTTACCATCCATGACTGACTGTGATTATTTCCCCTTTTTCCCTTTTTGTTTTAGGTTCGCTTCCCACCTTTATTTTACATCCCATCTATATTTATGCAATCTTCTGTAAGAGGCTTATTATGTTCCTCTTCTGTTGAGATAGATCTTACATAAAAATTAATAAAATATTTATGGGTATTTCAGAGGTTGTGAAGATAATTATTAAGGTACAAATGGATAGTGTATATTCAAAGTTTGTATAAAGCCAAATCATATTGGAATGTCATTTCCTAGATGTATCTATGGGGTTGTCTCCATCTCAGGTTTTTTTAAAGTGAAGCTCCGTACAGTAATGCTACACATGACTCAATAATAGTTTACATCTTTTTAAGCCATTTTACATGACAGTGCTGTAAGTATTAAAACTCAGTAAGAAACAAGATATGGTACTACAACAGTTACTAATGTCTTTTTCTAAATATATTTGGCATCAAATTTGATACTAGAGTGTTTATAATACAACTTTATTGCCTTTATTCTCAGGTTACAGGAATTGATATTAAAAGAGAGAGATGCCAAAGCAAGACTGCAAGCAGATGTCCAACAGTTGAAAGGTGAAACTGAAAGACTTACTAATGAACTAAATCAGGCAAGAAATAAAGAAGCAGAACATCAGAAGGCCATGCAAGCTTTAGAAGAAACACTGTCCAAGATGGAGACACAGAGATTGCAGCAGCGAGCAATAGAGGTAAACATTTTTCTTGAGTAAATAATGCAATGGCAAGAAGGTGCCTACCATAGTTCTGAATACAAAGAAACACTGGATTTTACCAGTGTTGAGTCTGAGTTTTCCACAAAAAAACCTGGGGCTTTTTTTCTACATAGTAGTAGTTAATAACAGGTATCCAATTTCATTCTCAATTAATGTATTTTTTAAATGGAAGTATATAATGTGATGTGGTATTAAGATAAAAGTGAACAAGTCCTATGTTCTTAACACTGAGAGTTGATATTTTCTGAAAATGCAGTGTAACAAAGACAAGTTTTTTAAAATGTAGCTAAAACTAATAAAGATCTTACTACTGGGATGGAAATCTAGTGGTTCTGTTTGTTTTGCTGCTCTAAAGAAATAGATGCTTTTAATTGCAACCAAAACAAAACAGTAATTGCTGAGAACTTCAAAGATTCTGGTTGGTTTGGATGATGTTTTTTGTTTGGGGTTTTTTGGTTTTGTTTTTACAGCTGGAGAAGATAATGATGCTCTTGTTGCCAGAGGCTCTTTTGCAGTATACAAATATATGGGATCAAGATGCTGGACCAGATACTGCCACTATTTCTGTCTGAAAAATTAATTGCTGAATTTTCAATGTCCTCCAATATCTATTCCTCTTGTTTGTTTATATTCTTATGTTAGCCCATTCCTGTGTCACTGAACTTACAGAAATTGAATCTTAACACATCCATCCTGAAGAGTCTTTGAACTGATAGTGTGGTGCTCTAGGAAGTAGTGTTGTTCAGGTTCCCTGAAAGGATTGAGAATCAGGGAGTGTGCTGACAGGCAAACTGCAAGTGCCATTCAAGTCACCCTCTGCTTTAGGCTCCTGTTTGGACACCTGAGTGGCTCTTCAATTTCTTCCTTGCCTGTAGATACCCTGGAGCTATTATGGAATCTAGAAGTGACCTTCAGTTTAGGTCAGGTATTATCTGCATGTCAGTTTGAAAAGTACTAAACTTGTGATTTGGAGAACAGGAGAGTGGGATTTGGGTGGGTGTGTGTTTTTTTTCTATCCTATAAGAATGGAAACACCTTACTGATGTATGAGGTGTTTTTTCCTTTAATGAGTTTGTAAAACTAAGTAATCTCTTTTGATGGTAGTAGCATTATTTTTATTAACTGCAAAACTTTAAGGGAAGTGTTTGTTCCTGCCTTTAAGATCCTGTAGCAAATACTCTTTAATAATTAGGTTTCAAAGAATAACGATGATGCTGTAGAAACTAAATCCTCTTTTTGAATGTTCAGATTTAATATATCATTGGCCTATTTTATATATCATTGGCCTATTTTATCAATTCCAATTAACAAATTCTAGAATATTTCATACAGCTTTCTCATCATACATCCTGGCAATTACCTTTGGTGGTAAATTACAATTACTCCAGGTAACCACTGTTTAAGGCCTTCAGTCAGCATTACTACATGACTTCTTGAAGGGATTCAAGATGAGTAAGTTTACTGTGCATATTAAACTTACTATTCTCTGTCAGTCTTTAAATTTGCATGTGTTCTTGCTTGACATTTTTTGGTTTAAGTGCTACAATTTAGGAGAGAATTGCTTCTCTTCTTCCACAAAACAACAGAAGTGCAGTGAGGTGGGTCTAAAAGTTACTCATGAAACTACTCATGAAAAGGCTTAACATGCAGAACATGAGGACTTAGCCTTCAGAAGTGTCCTGATTTTGAATTACCGTTTAATGAGTAATTAAAACCATTTTTATAACTTTTTTCATATCTTTTTTCTCCATGTTGAATCATAAAAGAGTTTTGTACTTAAAAGGCTTAAGTCTATAAAATGGAATTACTCATAAAAGCTTGCATCAAATGGAAAAAGTGGAGTATGCCATCTGGTGTTTATACTGATTGTACATTTTTCGTAAAATCATTAGAAAGCAGCTCTGTTCAGCAACTCTAAACTATACAAATAAGAAAGATAGAGATTTTTATGAAAGTGGAGGGTTAAAAAAAGAAAGTTATGTTGAATAAATCTAAAAATGTTTTGTTTGAAACTAATGCAAGTATTATGTGAGAGTTTCTAATTAGGGAAATCATTCTGTCAATGCACTTCTTCCATTTCTGCAGAGCACCCTGAAGTTCTTTACAAATTAAGTAAATGTTCTTGGTTCTTTATTTTAAGGTTGCTTCTTGTGTTGTAGTAAGTTAAGCTAAGACTTTATTTTTAATATCTTCTGTTCAATTGCTTCAAGTGTTATATATAAAGCAAAAAACAAAAACAAAACCAAACAAAAAACCCCAAACAACAAAAAGCTCTTAGAAAGCACCTGTGCCTTTGTATTCTAGTATAAAACATAAAGACTAGATTACAGTTTTAAGAAAATCTTGTTCTTGTCTTTATGAATTTCACACAGATGAAACAGATGAAAGAAGCAGAACTTAAAGCATCAGCAAATGAAAGAGAAGTGCAGTTACTTCGAATATCTGTCCGACAACAGAAGGAGAAGGTAAAACAACTACACGAGCTTCTTGTAATAAGAGAGCAAGAGCAAAGGTATGGGGTCATTATTTTCTTTTCACAAGTTAATAGAGGTGCTTGTGTTGCAAATGTGATTCGTTTAAATGTGTTCTAAAGTACAGGTGTGCTCTTGTTTGGGTTTATTTTGTTTTGGGTTTTTTTTATTAGTGGGAGAGATGGTCTGTGGAAAAATGTATGTGTCTTCCCACACATTTTCATGCTCATTTAAAAATATCTTGTAGATTCCTGACTCATAAGTTCATGTAGGCAACTTCCAGCCTTCCATGTGAAAGGTTCTTGTCTTATCATGTGGCCAAATTCTTTATTTTAAATACTTGATCTGTAATCCAAGAATAATCAGATAAAAATAAAATTGTATTTGAATTACTGTCTGAAGAGCTGCATATGCTACAATAACATGAACTGTTTCAAAATATCAGTCAAATTCTGCAGTATCTTGCTTGTAGGTAGAGGGTGAGTTACTTGCCCAGCTGTTTTCCTCTTTGAAAATTTCCATTTTTTGGAGAATATTTGAGGCTAAGTTCTGTGGTGTTCAGCAAATACAATCAAATATGTCTACAAACTAAAGCAAAAAGTACCATGTGGTGTGGTAATATATAAGGAAGGTTATTAATAAAATAAGCTGGTTAAATTTGCTGAATTTTACAAGGGAAAAGGTATTCAGATACCAAGATAACTGCAGGTTTAGATGGGAAGAATCTGATAGCTGTGTTTTGAGAACTTCCAATAATTACCTCATAAAACTCCAAAAGATGTAATGTGAAGTACAGAGGTGGGTTTTTTTAGTTTTTTGTTTTTTGGATTTTTTGGTTTTCTTTTGGTTGGTTGGTTCATTTTTTGTTGTTGTTTTTGTTTGTTTGTTTGTTTGGGGTTTTTTTGTTTGTTTTTCTTTGCTTTAAAGTAGATGAGCAGAATAGTGTTAAAGTACAGGGTATGTTTGCCTCAACATTGTCCTTTTAGGTCCCTGTTGCTGCTGGTTTTCTGGTTTTGGATCTGAGTGAATAGCAGCAGTTGTTGGGTGAGGGTGAAGGGAATGACTGACTGCCAAAGAGGGTACAGGGTTGTGCAGGGCTTTTCTCTGATTCCAATGTCACTTCCAGATGTTTGTTTACAGCAAAGCAAACAAATGCTAACTAATAGCAAAAGCACAATTGAATAATTTCTACAAATGTTTGAATTAAATGTAAGGATATTCCTTTGGGTGTTTTAACAGTGGTCAACAGAATTTTCCTCATGCCAGGGCCATTGTCATAGAAGACTGAAAGCTGTCTGTGAGATGAAGGAATTTATCCCATTTATTGTGCAATTCATTATCGTTGTTCAGTAATACCAAGGAAATTAATTAAACCAGCATTGTGAGATCCTGTGATTTGTGTCTCATGTATATGTGTGATAATTTCAGGAAGGAACTTGAAAACCGAGTTGCTTTAAATGGACCTGAATTTCAAGATGCTTTGTCAAAAGAAGTGGCCAAAGAGGAGCAGAGACATGAACAGCATGTTAGGGAGTTTCAGGAGAAAATTAACATGTCAAAGCAGAAGTACAGAGAGTTAGAAGATGAATTTCGTTTAGCTTTAACTATCGAAGCAAAAAGATTTAAAGAGGTAAGACTGAGAGAACGTTTCGTCTCACACTAGGTGGGGTTGTAGTTCTCTTAAATGTGTTTGGTTTGGAGGGATATTTTGGTTGTGTTTTTTCATATTGGGATGTTTTATATCCCTGGTCTTTGTTTCAAGGATTCATGCAAAAATACTGGTAGTAGGCTTTGAAATATCAGTGATTTTAGCAATGACAGCAAATGCCAAGTCAGCAATCAAAAAAATGCAACATTTTTGTTCATACATAAAAACTTAATCAAAAGAAATCTAAAAAACTCCTTCTGTCTGATGTTATTAATTTCTTTTAAAATATGTTGACCTTCTATTAGAATATATTCAGTTACAGTAAAACCTCTATGTTTTGATAAGGTTATAGTTATGTATATATACTATATAGTTATATAGTATATATGTTATATATACTAATGTATTCAATTATAACATTCCTTATTGGGTAAATTTTCAAAATTGAATTTAGGGTAGGCATTTTGAAAGTCATATTCAAACCTTGCTTACTAAATTCCTTAGAGAATTAATTTTTCTGGCTAGTATTTACAATTTTTTATATGTTAAATAAAATATTAAATGATTCACCTTAAACTTGTTTTTCTTCATTTTAAATCAGTTTTAAGCAGATAGGAGAAAAGGGGAAAGAAAAGACAGAGGTTTTTTTTTACCCTTCAGATCTTTTCCATGCAAGAAAAAAGGGCTTGAATTAACTTTGTCCTTTGAGATTTTAAGGTTAAATCAAGGCATTGTTTTCAGTTTCCAGGTATGGTTTTTCTGCTCTTCTTCCCATCCACCCATTAACTTTTTTTTTCTCGGGGGAGGGAAGGTGTTTGTTTGGGTTTTTTTGGTTATGTTTTGTTGGGTGTGGTTTTTTTTACAGATCTATGGCTAGGTAGAACCAGCTTTTCAAGCTGAAGTTTCACCAACAAACCAGGAGAAAGCCAGTTTCAGATATTCACTGATTTCATATACAGTTGATCAATTTCTGTGTCTTCACTTGAAATTCATATGTCATTTTTGTTTATATATGCACACTTTTTCCAAATGTTAGCATTCTTCTAGTCGTGTCTTATAAAATTTTAGGTAAAACAGGGTTTTGAAAAAGTTTCTGCTGATCTAGTTGAACACAAACAAGCCCTCTTTGAGTTGGAACAAAGGGAAAAACACATGGGAAGTCTGATCCAAGAGCTGACAGATATAGTGGAAGAACAGAAAGCAAAAATTGCAGAATTAACAAAATCAAATGAAGAAGCTACAGCAAACCTAAAGGTATTTGTTTCAAAACATTTCAACTATGTTGAAATATGTTATTTTTTGTATTGTTTCATCTATAAAAGTTAGTGATTCCATACAAGCTTGATTAACTAAAAGTCAAGAGGTTTCCTGTTGCACTAAAGCCCAGTACTGCATGTCAGCCTTTATTCTTGCATCTTGCACTTCTATTTCTCACAAACAGTTCTCCCCATACAGAAAAATCTAGACTCATTCATGTATTCATAAGTGCACTCCTTGCCCTGTGAGCAGTAGCAGTTTGTATATAATCAGGTGGTCAATCAAAACTACATTAATAGCCCTGAACCCCTGTAAATTCAAAGAAATGGAGCATGCTTCTGCACTGGTCACTGTACATGAAGTAAAAATGGAATTGAACAAATAATGCAGTGTAGTTATTAGCAGCTTAATATCTCCAAGTTATACAATATTAACATATTATTCATTATCTACTAATTGTCAAATTAGTACGAGTCAATTAGTACGAGTCATTAGTATTAGTCAATTGGAACGAGACACAGATAGAACCTTGAATACAAGTAGAATATTTCTCAGTTAACTTAATTTGCTGTATATAAGTATTACTTTCCTAACCCGTTAGTACTGATTTGAAATTTTGAATATTATTTTAAAGGATCTTACTGTCTTTTTCCAATATTTATTCATATAGTGTCGAACTGGAGAACTTGAAACTGTGATTGAGGAGGACAAACAGAAGGCTGTTCAAGTTGAACTTCTGAAAAAGGAAAATGGAAAACTTATTTCCCAACTGACAGCCCAGGAATCTGTGATTGATGGATTAAAAATGGAAAGAAAAATATGGGGGCAGGAGTTGGCAGAACAGGGTAAAATAGCAGGGTTTTTCTTCTTCTGCAGAAAAAAATGGTGGTGTTCTATGTTTTACCTTTCAAATAAACACTCCAATATAGTTGTAATCATGACAGAGTCCCTGGATACCTTCCTGATCTTATCCAGTTGTAAAGATGATGTGCAAAAATAAATGTTCTGTGGCACATGGGCTTATACAGGATGTGTAAAAGCAGTTGTGGGAGTCAGCTGTGAATACAATTTGTCTGTTTCCTGAAAATGTGAAAATACCATAATGTTGTACAAAGAACTTCTAAACATGAATCTAGAAAAACAAGGATTTGTAAATAACGTTATGTAATGCTTCTTGTCTAGCAGGGAAGTCTAATATGAAAATTTCAGTATATGTCTTAAAAGAATGTTAAATGCTGGGAGAAAAAAAGAAAAAAACTTGGGCACTTTTCATTTTTCTCTATTAATGTGACTCAGTACTGCCTTGTGGTCTTTTGGATTGGTTGGAGTCTGTAAAAATTACTGTCAACTTTTTTTCAGAGTATTCAAAAAGGATAAAACACAGACCTTCAGTTCTACATTTCCTCATAAATGTTACTTACCTACAGATTAAATCCCTACATTGTTTACAGTGGGCAAAATAGTCTATACTTTGGTTTGTAAGGTTCTTACCTTTGCCTCCCCCAGTCTCATCTCACTACATTCTACATCTTGAAATCATCCATAAAATGAGTTGCTGTAATGTGAATATCCTCTTTGGTCTAGGAGCTCATCTTGCGCAAGATCGGGGAAAAATGGAGGCAAAAATTGAAGTTTTAACAAATGAGATTGACATGTTAAAAAAGCAAAAGGAAGAGGACAGTGATACCATAAGAATTAAAAACAAAATAGTGGATGATCAGACAGAAACAATTAGGAGATTAAAAGAAGTAAGTGCCATATCTGACAATTTGTGTGCTTAACTTTCACTGCAAGTCTTAATTTTAGCTATCGTACAGGCTATAATGAAAGCTGGGTCTGCACATGTAGTTACCAACTCGCAAATCACAATCAGGCTGTCAGTGGCAATTCATTTCACTGAGAGCAGAAGAAGGTTTTTTATTAAATTGATGCACAGTGGTGCTACTTTGAATCTCTCATTGAACCATATTTATGTACAGACTTTGTTCTTTATGCCTTTATTTATTTATTTAGCCTCAATTTATTCTTGGTAATGATTTTGAGAGAGGTAAATCTAGGATAGCATAATTCTTCCTTAGTGTTTAAAAGAAAGGGAAAAGTAATTTTAAAAGTTTGCTTCTCATTTATTTTACAACATAAATATTTATTCTGTTCTTGTGAATAAGTATTTTGGCAGCAGAGGTACTATGTTTTGTCCCAATAGTTCCCAATTGTCTCATGTGGAGACTGGAGACTTAAGACTTTAGCTTATTAATCAAAATTGTATAGCATGTTATATCAGTAAAAGTTAGATGCATTACCCGTTTTTAGAGATTGTGAGTTCAGTGACTTACATATAATACAAGCTTTTTATTCAACTCTTACGGAGAATAAAAGTTCAAAATAACTTTTTCTTAACTTGCTTTCAACTTCAGATTTATGTTTTGATGATTTTTTTATTCTGGTTTCTTTCAGATGAAGATTAAGTAACTGGCTATCATTATACTAAGTATTTTTCACATGTTCAGAAGAGTAAATTTTCATGTTCTTCTCTGCTTTATTCCATGGTAGACTAAACAATTACTCTAAAGATGTAACAATAAAGTTAAGGCAGTTTATGTGTTCTAAAATATTTTTCTTCTAAAGGGCTTACAAGAAAAAGATAAACAAATCAGAAAACAGCATGAAGAAAATCGGGAAGCTCAGAAATTGCTTCAATTACAGTTGGATGAAAAAGCTGCTGAATGTGAAAAGCTAATGGAAAAATTAGAAAGGCAAAATTCAAGAAAAGAGGAATTAAAGCAACTGCTAGAAGAAAAAGAAGTGGAACTTGATGACATTAAGAATGCACACAGGTGATACATACAAATCACAATAATTCTTTGGGATCATTAATATGCAACACTGCTCTGGACTTATGCTATGTTCAGAGAGTACTTGCTATTAAAACCCACAGAAATGAAGAGAAATGAAATCATGAAAGACTTATCTGCCCTCCTAAAGTGGTATTGTTCTAAGTGGCATTCATTGTAAATATGTGCATTTTATTTTCAGTGCACTGAAAAAGAGATGGCAAGGTAAAGGAGAGCTATTAAGCCATCTGGAGGTGCAGGTTAAACAAATGAAGGAGAACTTCGATTTCAAAGAGAAGAAGCTGATTGAAGAGAGAAATAAAAGTCTTCAAACTCAAAGGTGAACACTTTAATAGTTTATTTTGTGACTACTCAGTTACTGTAGAGTTGCACTATTAATAACTGTACAGAAAGGCTTGATTATATGGTGAAAGAATGCATGATACCTTTTTAACTACTTGGTGAGCCCAGTTACAAAACTGGGCCTAGAAGGAATTCTTGCTGTAGAGGTGACTTACTTCATGGAACTGGCATTCAGTTACAGTATTCGTCATCTGAACTTTTTAATTTCCATTTTCTTTGAAAATAACCTCATACAATTGGCCTCATCCCATCAACCCAACCTGTCCTGATCCCTTCTGCAGAGCCTTCCTGCCCTCCAGCAGATCAGCATTCCAGCCCAATGTGGTGTCTGTTAATTGCTGTTTCAGTCTGTGACAAACAGACTGTTTCTAAGTTACCTTAGCAAGATTTTTAATTTATTTTCTTGTTCCTCTTGTACTGTCAATTTCTTTGATCATTCAATAATTAAATATGAGGTGATACAGAAACAAGTACTCATAACCCGGAAAATTATTTCATATGCTTCTGAATGATGGAGAGGTTTGATAGACTGATGCCTGTGATATGTTTAGATTCTTAGTACGATTTTTACTTTATTCTCTGAACCCCTTCTCATTCTCTCATTCTCTGAACCCCAACTATTCTTGAGAAAATACCAGCTAGTTAATAAGACTGCATAAAAAGAAAAAAACAGAACTACAACAAATCAACAACAAACAACAATAACAAAAAAAAGCCAAATAAAACCAAAGACCTCAAATAGTCAGTAGTACTGGGGTTTGGAACTGTTACAAGATCAATAGTGAAATTGAAATTTTTGTTCCAAGTAACCCTGGCTTGTTTCAGAATTTTGTGGTAAATGAATGGTATAAATTTGCCTTGCTTTTTGTTCCTACATACTTAAAAATTATCCCCTAAAAGCAGAATTTTCTTGGAGCCAAGGAAATGTTTCGTTACGGTGAAGCAGACGCCTATTTCTGTGAGACACAGGCTCACAGGTCATTCACAGGATCACATAGTTCAGTCATTCATTCCTCAGGAAGCAAAACCATAATAAGGAAATATTTGAAAACAGCTGGACTTCTTATCCATGTTGACAGCGAGACCTAATCTTCGTATTCTTTCCTAGTGATTAAATGCCTCTGCTAAGAGAATGCCTGAAGTCCTAAACACAGTGCAGAAAGCTGGAACACACACTTGAGAAAACAAGACACCTTCTGATGCCAATATATAATTGTCTTCATGCTTATGTTATTAAAACCTTATCAAAGGCAGAATTGAGCAAAGCAATATACTTCAGTTGTTTGCAGAACTCTGATATTTTTTTCAATCTTTTTTTAGGATTGCTGTGGAAAAGCTTCATGAAATGGATAATGCTTTCAGAAAACAACTTGAGTCAGTGTTGGCAGCACATCAGGAAGAACTCTTGCAGCTGGCAAATGAAAAGGAAAAACAAATTGAAGCAGCAAATGAAAAAGTAATTTTAATGCTCAATTTATATATTTATTGTATTTGCATTTTTATTCTGCAGCTGCTACAATAGTGGTGTTCGGAAATCTCCTGTTTAAATCTATCAGGCTGACTGGGTAGAAACAGTCCTGGTTTGGTACTCAATCTTTGTACAGCAAGAAAATTCTCTAGAGTTGTGCTATCAAGCCAAGTAAAGTTCCAAGCTATGGAGCTATTATGAATCAATAGCTGAACATATCCTTAGCTATACAGGCAAGAGTAATGATGATAGTCATTATGCCAGATAATCCATGTAACTCACCTATGCCAACCTTAACAGTTACTGTTTCTGTCATCTACTGCATTCTTCCTTAACATAACAACTGGTGCTTTTTTTCCATAATAAATTTTCTGGATTGATACAGTACATGCTATCTCCTAGCAGATTAATCCCTTTTTTTAAAGAAAAATTCTGCTACTGCATCCTGTGTCAAGAGTTCTGCATTGCATATTTAAACATAAGCGTTTAACTCTTGCATTGTTTATCTGTGTTAAAAATTGCTAAGATTATATGGGTTTAGGTGTATTAAGAAAAGCAAGAATTCTGTTTCATATCTGTGTGTTCTTTCAGGTTTCCTGTGTTGAAGAAGAAATGCGAGAGCTTCTGCAAGAAATGGCAAACAGTAAAAAAGCCATGGAAAATAAAATACGCCGACTTACACATGCACTGAATGATATTCAACAAGACTTTGAGGATTATTAATACTTATACTAAAAATGTATATTACACAAGCAGTTTCATACACCACAATGCACTTTTCCTTGTTTTCTAGAGAATTAAGTCTTTGTTATATATTTTGGTAGCTCAGGGAGCAGACATAAATGTTTTTACACTATTTTCATAATAAATAGTTATTTCTAACCTTTGGTTATTTTTAACTGGTGTCATAATGGGTCAAAACATGTACAGATGAAAAGCATCATATGAAATTAGGAATTAGCACATTTAAATAGGAGAAAAGGAAGTTGGAAAGTTCTAAGCCAAGATCCTGAAGCTTTGCTTCAGTGAGGTAAAGAGTCTTGAAATGAGAGAACTAAGAATGTTGAATCACAGAAGGGCTTGGGTTGAAAGGGGCATTAAAGATCATCTGTTTCCAACACCCCTGTCATGGGCAGGGACACCTTCCACTAGACCAGGTTGCTCAGAGCTCCATCCTACCTGGTATTGAACACTTCCAGAGATGGGGCATCCACAACTTCTCTGGGCAGTCTGTTCCAGTGCCTCACCATGCTCACAGTAAGGATTTTTTTCCTAGCATCTCATCTAAACCTTCTTTAGTTTAAAACCATTCTCCGTTGTCCTGTCACAACATGCCCTTTTAAACAGGCTCTCTGCCTCTTTCTTGTACCTGAAAACATGTTTAATCTGCCACTGTTGGAGAATGTACAACTACTGCAACTTAGAGTGGCTTCTTTGGCAGCCTAGTTTGGTTTTCTCCACAGCAATAGGCTTCCTACCAGGCTTTTGAAATACAGGAGATAATAACTTAGGAGCTTCTGATGGAAGCAAGACATAAACCTTATGTTAATATATTGTTACACTTATCTCATGGTGGCAGCTTTACCATTTCCACTGTACTCAGGCATTTACTTCATCTGCTTGGTCTCAGAAGATCCTAAACTGTTACTGAACTACATCATCCTCTGAAGCATTCCCTGCTACGTTAGTAGAGAGCTGAGTAATAAAATGGGGTGCACGCAGGTACAGCAGGTGGCGCTATTTCTTCCCCCCCTTGCACTTCACAGCAGCTGAAGCAGAGTCCTGTTGCTCTAGTGACAATAACAGCGCCTAAGCCAACTTTTACCATCAGTTGTACAGAACTCAGGCTTTAGCACATTGGCACAGTGTAACTGTGCGTTTTTGTGCCCAGCAGCCCCATAAAAGTACTGTATTTAGTGCTAGTAAAAAGCTGTGGCCTTTGGCTAACTGTGAAAGGCCTGCTGGGTTTTTTTATCAATGTGTTAATGAAAACTTGTTCTGTGAACCAGAGCTTGATACCAGCTGCTTCTTGTTATGAGGTACAGCTGAAGCGTGGGATGTAAAAGGCCTTGAAAGCAAGGGTGCAAGTTGAAAGCAAAAGCTATGGCGGTGAAAACAACCTCCTGATGATCAGTGACTAGTCTTTGACAAAGCACAACCTGGAGAGCTGGGAACAGACTCTTGTTTTAAGAATGGAAGTAGCAATAGCAAAGCAAAATAAAAAAAGGCAGCCCAACAACGGAATGAGGTGCCTGCAACAGCCTGGGAAAACAAGCCCCACTCTGCTTCACACAGGGGGAGGCATGTAGGGCTGGGAATTGTCTAGAGATTGCACAGTCTTATAAAGGTAAAATTCCAAATTTGTGGAGGGGACAGAAAACAGACACCTGCTTCTGCTCTGATTCCCTGCATCCAGAGTTCCTGCACCTGACCCATGAAAACACCAGGAATGAGCTATCAGCACTAACAGGGAGGTGTCTGCACTGTGGCACTTGCAGCTAAGGTAGGATAGATCTGTTAACACCTGTTTGCTTGGAATCTGCGCCACCAGTTCATAATATGTAAAAAATAATACATAGTGGTAATGGTTAGCAAGGTGTAAGAACAAACTCTTAACTATCAGTTCTTTAAAGACAGAAAAAAATTATTTCTTATTCTTGTGCTGTATACACTTCATTGACAGTATGTGAGGAAATGCTCACCTGGAAAGCTGTTCTATAGTATTTTCACGGATATCATTGGTGCAGAAAAGTTGCACCACTTCAGAGTGCTTTTCTGTCATGTTGATCGAGTGTTTCCTGGGGCACTTCTTTTTTCTTTGCTTATTATTTGATCAAGCTGTGCTTTGGGTGAAGTAATTGAATACCTGGAATGCACCAGGAAGTTAAAAGAACTTTTCTTACCCTGGTTCAATTTCTTAGTATCTCCTCTGAGTTTTAACTCCAAAATTTTTGTTCTGAAACTTATCTTCTGATTTAATCACAGGGAGTTATTAACATTTCTAACATGGATTCTTTCTATTCCTTGTTCTTGGCTCAGAAATTTCATACTACAGTACTTGGGAACATGCATGTGTTAGTGCTTGGAACATATGTTTTTCTTGCCAATAACTCCATCTGTGACATTGTTTCCCTCTTTATGCTTACATGGCTTCCTTAGGGCTTTTTAATAAGTGTTTAAATTATTTTTACCTTCAAAATGGTAAAATGATAAAGATGTGGTGTAGGTGAAAACAGTACCAAATTCACCTGTTCACAAAGATAAATTTCAACCCAACATTACTGAAAGATATAATAAATAAACAAAAATATAAACAAAATGTGAACACTGGCCTTGTCAGATGCAAGGCATGTTCTCGTGCATTAATCATGACAATATAAAATCAATTCCGTTAGATTTTGTTTTCATTTCCAGACAAGAGAATTATCTGTTTCTGTCAATACTCAGTATGTAATCAGGAAATTCCCGTGTTACTTGAGACCAGGACTGTGATTCCAGGTCCAGAGAGACTGTGTTACCACTTGCCCCTGTATGTGCACCCATGCTATTGCATGTGCAGGTGCAGCTCCCGTGTGCCGCGGCACAGCCAGGGTACCGTGCTCCGCTGCCGTGTGTGATGGGTAGCTGGGGGTCTGTTCTTCCTTAAGCGCATCCCCTGAATTCTTATATAGTACGGACTTAAAGCTTCTCTGCTTTTATCCGAGGGTAACTGGGGGAAAGAGGTGTACCTGAATTAAGGCCGAGTATATTTGGACACCAGGGGAATGAACTGGGTAAGCATCCAAAATTCCCTGTGCCTTTGGCCAGACCATCAGCGTGTCCTGTGCCTGGCTGGGGGGATGTGAGCACATAGTTTACAATTAATTTAAGTCCTTTTATATCAAACGCAAATGGTGAAATGAGCGACAAGGAGCTATCGTGGACAGGAAGGCTCGCGGGACATTTCTGGCCGACTCCAGGCCTGTGCTACCCGTCTCCGGGGCGCCGCAGCAAAAGCCGGGAGCAACCCGCGCCAGCCACGTGCAATCCCTCTCTCACTGTCCGCTGAGCCGCTCGCCCTGCCCCGGTCGGAGGGGCC
>VZTX01023618.1:22398-42389 GCA_013400915.1 Pardalotus punctatus
GGGCGCAGGGCCCGCCGCGCTCCAGGGAGGGCGGCCCTGCGCGGGGGCCGGGCAGGGCCGCCCGCTCCTTCCCTCCTTCCTTCCTTACCTACCGCCCGCCCGGCGTGGTGGAGCTTCCCCCGACCGCTGATGGGTTGCGGGTGCCCGGTGATAGATAGCTGACAGCCGCCGCGATCGGCTAAAATACGAGTTTCGGCTCTTTATAAAGGGGTATAATGAGTACCGTGCGTTAAGTGTAACTTACTGAGGATGGCTTTATTTACTATGCCCTATTCTCGGCTCCTCAGTACAAGAAAGAGAAGGAGCTACTGGAGAGGGTCCAGTGAAGTGCTACAAAGATGATGAGGGGACTGGAGCATCTCTCTTATGAGGAGAGACTGCGGGAGATGGCCCTCTTTAGTCCAGAGAAGACTGAGAACAGGTCTCATGAGTACATATAAATAGCTTGTAGGTTCGTGCCAAGAGGATGGTGCCGGACTCTTTGGTCGTGCCCAGTGACATGACCAGGAGCAATGACCAAGAAGTTGCCCTTCAACACGAGGAAGAACTTCTCTACATTAAGGGTGGCAGAGCACTGGAACAGGCTGCCCAGGGAGGTCGTAGAGTCTCCCTCTCTGGAGACATTCAAAACCCAGCTGGATGAGTTCCTGTGCACTTGCTTTAGGTGACCCTGCCTTGGTGGGGGTTGGACTAAATGATCTCCAGAGGTCCCTTACAGCCCTAACAATTCTGTGGTGTTTTTTTTACTGCCCTATGTTACTCCCTACACTGACTCAGTGTATGGGCTGCTGTTTAATCCTGTTTGTTGCCCACCTCTCTTCGATGTCCTTTTAGCAAGAGAAAACCATGTTGAAAATTAGACCATTGCCACCTTATACTTTCTGTTATGTGTGAATGAAAGAAGCTGAATTGGCATGTGAGTGACAAATCATACTCACCCAGCTCTGCAGCCAGCCCGCTGTCTCCAAGGCGTGAGGGTGTTGGGCTGCAGAAGCTGGAGCGTCTCCAGTGATGCCCTGGGACCAGCCCACCTTGCCCGGGTCTTCATGCCGGGAAGTCAGTGTGTTGCAGGAGGGATCCTTGGCACTGTCCTGCCAGGTCCCTGGAGCGTGCTGCTGCACTGGTGCAGGAGCTCGGGCCCTGGGGGTTGTTAGGGTGTGCAGTGCATCCAGACCAGGCTGTGTTAACCTGTCTGGTTAAGGTGGTCAGTGAACAGCTGAGGTGTTCAGTAAAGTGCAGCAAAAAGCTGGCTTGGTGCTTTGGTTAAAGTCCTTTCTGAAAAACTGACCTGTTTTTTGATTACTCCTAATGGGCCGCAGGAGGTGAATGGTGTTCGCGGAGCTTTTTTTGTGCATCACTTTTCAGAGAGGGTGCACTTCAGTGATGTTTCTGTGGCTAGTGAAACTTCAGGGTGAATAGGGAAGGACACTGATAGGTTTTATATTCCTCCTTTAGTTATATTGTGGTCTGGACAAGTTAATGAGCTTCTTAGTATTAATTGACTCTTTCTTTAGCAAAACAGAATAAAGATGTCCGGGACTTTGGGATTGTTTTGCAGCTTCCTTTATTGCCTGTCATGTCCTGAGAGATGTTCCAGGTCAGTCTGAGAAGCAAAACATACTCAGTTTGTAAGACATTAGGCCAAAAAGCTTGGCTTAAATTGCCAAAGAGGATTGATGTGAATGGTAAAGTTGGGTTGTGTAACAGGATGGAACAATGTTTCTTGTTGTCTTTAGTGTGAGAAAGGTACCTACTCAGAGGGAATATGAGGGTTGATAGCCAGGGGAAAGTTAAGTGGGCATTGCACCCAGTCACAGACATTTCATAGACCTATCAGAGACTGGTCTCTGAATTACAGGTTACAGTTTGTTGAGAGTAAATACTGACTGCAGTGCATGAATTGTTGGTACTTTTATAAGCAGTGAGTCAGAGCATACATTTCTATAACTGGTTTTCTCATAAATAAGCCACATATCTAAGGAAAAATGAAGACCAGCATGTGTTTGTGTAATGTCAGTGTGCTCAGTGAACTGAAGAACAGGACAGTCTTGAAATGGAACAGAGCATTCCAATAAATGATTCGTGCAGGGAACACCTTTAAGAGGCTCCCTGCTGGCTGGTATTGACCATATGATGTTGTGCTGCTGATCAGTATTTCTGTAGCAAAACCAGCAGTGGGAAGAAAATAAAATTTGGAAACAGGTGGACTTCTAGCTTTGTGATTTAACAATTGAGAAGGAAAATCTGTTCTATGGCACATTTTCTGGTGATCTTTAATATATCTGTAATTATAGTTTAGCAGGCTGTAAGAGGAAGCTGTGAAAATGTTTTAGTGCTGGGCACTTCTCTGGTAACATCTGAGAAATTGTGGGAAGTGAGAATTTTCTTTACTTGAAATTTGAATTTTACATTTCCTTTAAATCAAACAGCTATTCTAAAATAATTGCATACTTGGTACTGAATTACCCTGTATAAAGAAATCTAGTTATGGAATTAAGCTTGAAACCATAGGGGATAATATAGAAGGGAAACAAAACTAAGTTTCACTCTGCAAGGAAGAATTGCAGGGAAGAGAGAAAAAAAGCAAGACGAGTGGATGGATGCTCTTCATAGCATACAATTGCTTCTGCCTTCATTTCTGAAGTGGGCTTTGTTTCTAGCAGAATGGCATCCCTGCTCTAATGATGGTTAAGTATTGTTTCTGATCATCAGTGAAAAACATGAGGTATTGTAAAATCTACTTGTTAAAAAAGTAGATTTTAGAGTATTTAGAATTTAGAAGTGTATTTAGATTTTAGCAGTGTATTGGTCAGGGTCAAATAGCAACTCTGATCCTCCACAGAAGAAGAAAGAGCCTATCTATTAGATTTTACATCCCCTTAGTGTTTATGTGTGCAGTGATACTCAGTACTTTTACATACAATTTGACAAGAGCACCATTCAATTTAAAACTCTCACCAAACTGTTGACAGCCGTCTTGGGGAGAAAATGTTGTCCTGTGGTATGGGCAGAGTTCAGAAGATGCAGGACCTCTTCTCTTTGACACATAGAGAGCAAGCAGGCGTTGCTGGCTCTCCTGTGCTTTGTTAAGGTTCTCAGTAATGACTGTTCTATCAGGTTCCTCTGCTCTCCAGGGCTAACGCAGCACATTTGCAGCTGATGATTTCTGCTGCCTTTTGTCAGCTCCCAGGGAGCAAAGAAGTTGTGTGAGGGCACAAACTCTCGATTGCCCTTTTCCTGGCCTTTCTTTCTTATTTCTAGGCATGTGTATGTGTGTATGCCTGCAGCTGAAGCTGTGCTGAACAGCACATTTTCTGTATTCCAGGAGTTGCACGATCGGAATGCACTTAGCACCATAGCTCTGTGCTTAGATCTTTTATTCCAGCTCTGAATCTATGACACACTCATGTAACACTTGACTTGAATACATACTTAAAAGTATGAGGAGATATTAGGAGGAATTACTAGAGTTCATCAGCTTTATGTTAGAAAAATTTTATAAAAGAATTCTGAATGTGGAAGTGACATCCACCCATGTTAGCAGGGCCATTGTTGTAGATGTCCCTTTCTTGACACAGGCTGAGAAATGATGAGTTTCAACAGTGTTTTTGACAACAGGAGATTTGTCTCAGGAAGCTCTTTTCATTATTTAAATTATTAGCATGTGGTTTGCATGGAGGGCTGAACTTAATTTCTGGCCCAGGTGCCTGTCAAAAGATATCACATTGATAACTGCTAGAATGTCAAGGATGAACTTCTCAGTTGCTTTTTTAAAATATTTGTGAAATTTTAAAAAGATAATTAGATTACATGATCAGCACCAAAAAGATAGTGAATGTCTGGATTAAACTTCTCAGCTTGGGAACTGGCCCCAGCTTGAGTTTTTTGGTGGAACTTTTGTTGTAAGTAGTTGAACTTCATGGCAGTGATTGAATTGTATACTGGGCTAGTCAAGCCAAATACATATGTAACCCTGTTGTTCATTTTCCTGTGAAATGAGTCCCTATCCTGGGGATCTGGGTTTGCAGTAGAGATGAATCTGCTGCTGGTGTTCATGGGAGCTGTGCTTTAGGCATACGAAATGCAATAGCATTTAGAGTGGAACAATTACTTCAACTTTGAAAAATCTGAAATTGGACACTCAGAAAAAGTGACTTCTTTTTTTTTAAAAAAAAAATCTTAAACTTAGATTTCATAACTCCAAGTTTATGTACATTGGTATCTTTTGCTACCAGTACAGTTTGAAAATACATTAAGATTAGTAAAGCACTTATATTTTGTAGACAGGCCTTTGGGAAAATCTGAAGAGGTAATGAAATCTGTCTCCAGGGCAGTTTATTCATTGTTCAAACCATGAGTAGTTGACTAAGTCCTAGGTCAATATGTAGAGCAATGGGAAAAAAGCAGAAAGCTGAATAGCAGTTAAGTGTGTACTGTCCATTCCTTGCACTGAATAATGTAAACAGCTTGTAGAATAACTCAAGACTGTGAGATGTATGGGGTGCTGATTAAACATTGGGCAAGTGGCATCAGCTTTGTCACTTGTGAAGTTTTTAAGGTTCTCTTGCAGTCCTTGGAAGGAGTGTGTATGTAAGCAGCAAAACTAGCAGATGAAGGTAGCAGGTGCATATCTACTGAAACAAGTGATCAAAGAGGCTGTTTCCTTGGAGAGAACTAAACTGTGCAGTTTAGATGTATTTGGATGTATTTTGTTTTGTTAGATAAGACAATATTTTAAAAGACTTATGCAGAAGACCACATAAAAGAAATACTGCTAATGGTATCAGTAGAAACTGTTTAGTGGGTACATTGCTGTCAAGGACAAAGAGCAGGGTTTATACTTCATGGCTGTAAGAGTATTTTTTTAATCTCTGTTCTTTCTTTTTATCCTTTCAATTTTACTTCAGTTGCAGAACGGTAATTGTACTATTAAGCAAAGAAATTTGGTTTTCCTTCCAAGTTATGGTTGTCTCAAGTTGTAACCTTCATATAGACTGCTTACGAAAAGCATACATTTAATAGATTGTTGGAACAAACTCAAATAAATCATTACATTCCTGTAGCAGAAATTATTTGACTTTATGCATTAGTTCAAGTTCAGAAGTCTTTGCCTACCCTTCTCATTATTTTTCTTCTCTTTTTATATGTTTAATACATATAATCCCAAGTAATCATTGTATATGTGTCCTGATTAACTACAGAGTCAGACTCCTCTTTGCTTTCCCTCCTTTTAGCGAATATTCTTTGAACTTGAGCTGCTTTTCAGGTGTGGAAGGCATGACTAGCTCATTTGCTTATTTTATCTTAACTCTTTGCATCAGTTACATAAAAGCCACCATGGAGAGAAGTAAGGCACAAAGCAGTTGCCTCTGCCTGATGCTGCTTTGCTCAGAGTGGTGAGGTGTGACGGCCGTCAGAGGCACTGCCCAGCTGCCTGTGTGTCAGTAGCAACATCCCTGCGAGCGGTACCAGGGTCCTGGTGCTCAGTGTGACAGGTTCAGTGAGCCCTTGTACGCTTCAAGGTGGATTTATGCGAGGACAATGCTGACTTGAAATACTGCAGCTCTCCTGCAGCCACTTTGTGGAATTACAGCTGTGTTGTTTCGTATCCTGGCACCATTGAATCCAAACAAAGGCTGTAATAGCTCGACTGGCAGTGGAATGATAAACTCAGTATGTCCTTGGCTTCAGAGGCTTGCCCCACTGCAAGGTGTTGCTGCCTGCCTTTCATACCTTTTCCTGCCCTCCAGAAAGAACATGGCAAGCTCTTCCATGCAGTTGAATGTGCTCCAGCTACTGACCTCAGTCTTTGCAAGCCCAGTGAGCTCCCCACTCTGTTGAGGATGGCCTGCTGGCCTTCAGCCACATGACTGCTCCGTGTGCTTTGTAGCACTGCCTGCAGGTGCTGAACTTCAGAATTCATGATGGAGTATCTGGCTCTTGAATGACTTCGGAATGACTTTAGATGGCATTTTTCCAAGGGAGTGGCTTAACTGTCTTTTCCCCCAGCATGCAAGTTGCTGATACTTGTTCTCTCCACAGGCTGCTGATACGCTAGCTGTGAGGCAGAAGAGAAGGATCTACGATATCACCAACGTTTTGGAGGGGATTGATCTCATTGAGAAGAAGTCAAAAAACAGCATTCAGTGGAAGTAAGTTATGTAAATTCTGCAAATTTTCACATGCCTAAGAGCAACAAAAATTGTCTCTTCCTCCTTCTGACTAGATATGATACCATAAAATTAACATTATGCTTATCAATGAGCAATATGGCATTGTGGAATTACAATAAAGTTGGAAATGAGCTGCATTTGTCTTCCTTTAACTTGTGCCTTTGATACATAAAATCAATTTTAAAGCATACAGAAGAGAAACTTCCAGAAAACTTTTAGTGCTACTTTATAACTAGCACTGTAGTGCTACTTTATAACTAGCACTTGTAGCTGAAAAGTTCACACGGAATTAATCTGGGAGGGATATCACGACACATTGTCTCTACCTACCTGCCCTTCCACAGTCTGTGCCTATTTTCTCTTAGGTCTCTGAAGGGAAAAGCTCAAGAATTACAGGGGAAAGTGAAGGGGCCTGCAAACCAGTTCCAGCACTGAAAAAAACTGCTTTCTGAAAGAAGATAAATTTTTATAGAGGGAAATTCTGAATTTGATCTAAAGTTAATAATTTTCGTTTTTCTGTTAAAACACTACTGGGGGGGTAAATGCTGATTTCTTTTATATTGAATATTAGTAGATTTTCCAAATGTTGAAAATATCTTAAGAAATTATAACATGTTTGATTTAGATTTTCACTTGTGGTTTCATGAACCTTTATACCTTTTTAAGAGGAGTAGGTGCTGGCTGCAATACAAAAGAAGTCATAGACAGGCTGAGGTATCTGGAAGCTGAAATTGAAGATTTAGAGCTAAAAGAAAAAGAATTGGATCAGCAGAAACTGTGGCTTCAGCAGAGTATCAAGAACGTCATGGATGATTCTACAAACCATCAATATCCTTTTAACTGAACTGTGTGCATTTTGGAACTAGAATTAAAGCAACAGTTAAAGTGTAGGTAATGGATAGAGCATAATGTAGCCCATTTTATCCAAAAGCAAGGTAAAGCAAGTACCTTTTCAGGTTTTGCTTCAAAGGAAGATAAAAATCTTCTTTACATGACTTTTTAACTTCTATGACTATGATTGGTAACATGTAAATAATTTAGTGGACACACACACACACACACACGTGTGTGTGTATGTGTGTGTGTATAGCAGTAACTTTTAGGTCAGTAGTGTTATCCTGGTGTCTTACTTGAAATTAATTATATTACTTTCCAGAACTTGAATTTATGCTTTGTTACCAGTGCTTTACATGAATCTTTTTTGTTGCTTCATTCTTTTGAAAAGATTAAGCTATCACCCCAAGATAAATTTTAGTTGACAAAGTCCTGAAGCTTGTTGGGTGCAAACTGGAAAAAAATAAACCTGCCTAAAAATACCAGAGTGTTCCAGCTGCATTGCTTATAAGCATGTGTTTAGCTGTCTTGCAAAATATTGTGCAAAATAGGCACTTGAGATTGGGAGCAGGAAAGTGCCCTTCTTATCTATAATACTAGTGATAAGTATTTAAAAATTACTGGAGTTTCTGTGCAGAAACCGTTTCTGTAAAATGGATTTTGTAGCAAAGGAGACTTCGGTTAAATGTTAGGAGAAACTTTCCTTTTGGGAGAGCTAGCACTGAAATTGATCCCCCAGGGAGGTGTGGAATATCTGTCACTGGAAGTTTTGCAGAAGAGGAAAGACAAACATCTGTCTGGAATCTCTGAACAGTGGATCCTGCCTTGAGGCAGAGGAGTGGGATGGCAGATGAATTCTGAAGTTCCCTCTAGCAGTATTTTTGTGTGATTCTGGGAAATGCTGATACATACCTGAATTCTGTATTGTCAAGTTAGCAAGGTAAATGGTATTCTTCAGAACAAGACTTTACATGTTCTCCTTTTTTAGAAGAATTTCTTATTCAAGCTAAAAAACTATTTTCCTTTTTGTATTTTCTTTGCAGATACAGGCTTTTTCTTTGAAACACAGAACTTTTGTTATTTGTAATGAGCCATTCTGAACATCAAAAATAATGCCTTGAGATTACACCTCTAAGTAACAATAATAACTTTATAGTTTAGGCTCAGTTTGGACACTTTTAAACATGTACCAGTTTTATATTGCTTTAAGAAAAATGTTCCTTGACATAAATTACGTTTTCATATGTCACCCATGAAGATATCTGCAACTGCTTCAATGGTAAGTTGCTAATAGGCTGTATTTCTAAAGTGAGGGATTTAATGAAAAATAACTTGCTAACTAACCTGCTTTTCCCCTGCAAGTATTTTGAATTTAGAAGTACTCATTAGTGATCAGTACTAGACAGATGTCGCATAATGTTCATGACTACCAAGTTCTGGCATTTTCTAGTTGTAGTCACAGATTGTGTAGAATGGAAGCTGAGCTGAATGTCTTTTTTGATATTTATACTTTTCAGCAGCTTGCTATGGGCCATTAATGGAACCAGAGACAGGGCATGTTGGTTCAACCCTCCAAAGAACCAGGAAGATCCACATTTCTTACCATTTTCTGGTGGCAACTGTGGCCAGACAGAGCTTGTGATGCTGTATAAATGGAGCCACCTGAAGGTCAATGATGGGGCATTGCTACTAAATCTAAAGGATTCCTGTACAGGCAGTTTGAAGAAATTGCCAAGAATTGCTGGCAGAGGTTATTTCTCCTGATCCTGGGGCACCCAAGGGAAGACTGTTGTTGAGCCTCCAGCTAGGCTCAAAACCATCTTTTCTTTGCCACAAGGAAGATTGTTTTTTAATGAAAACACAAGATTAGAAAACTACTGCAGAGTTTAACAAAAATGAGCTGTTACTGAAAAGACTTAGTCATTACAAAACATGGAGACACCTGTCATGGTGCTCACATGGTACTTTACCTCAGTGTTTCTTAGGAGGCAGAGAAAGAAAGGTGTTACTGCAAATTAGTTATGGACAAAGGGGAAATGACATGCAGGTGGGCAAATGACCTGCAGTGTTGTGCCAGTGCTGTGGATGTAATTGTGGTCCCCTGACTTTAACCAACACATTTTAATGTGCATGGTAAGCTGCAGATGGGTTTGATAGCCAGCTGTTACATCCCAGTTGTATGTGCTGCAGAAGCCATGAGCTTAGATACTTGGAAGTGCTGGCACTGAAGATGAACATTAATACCTTTTCTTCCTTCTGTTAAGTCTCTGTAGTACCACCATTCATCAAAGTCATAATGTGAGCTAGACCAGAGAGCTGGTTTAGCTGAAGTTATATGAGGAGCAGCTGAGGGAGCTGGGGACATTTAGCCTGGAGAAAAGGAGACCTGGGGGAGACGTTATCACTCTCTCTACAAATACCTGAAAGGAGGTTGTAGCCAGGTGGGGGTTGGTCTCTTCCACCAGACAACCAGTGACAGGACAAGAGGACATGGCCTCAAGCTGCACCAGGGGAGGTTCAGCTTGGACATCAGGAAAAATAACTTTGCAGAAGGGATTGATAAATATTGGATCAGGCTGCCCAGGGAGGTGGTGGAGTCACTATCCATGGAGGTGTTCAAGAAAGGACTGGATATGACACTTAGTGCTATGGTCTAATTGACAAGGTGGTGATCAGTCAAAGGTTGGACTCTATGATCTTGGAGGTCTTTTCCAACGATTCTTTGATTCTGTGAAAAAATGAAATAGTTAAATATTTTCACCTTATGTTATATATAAAACTAGAAGACAAAGGGGTAAAGAAAATGGTTCATCTTGTACTGTTGTGAGAAAAGGTTTTTGCAAATATGATCTAAGTACTGGAATTCTGTGATTTATAATATGCAATATACTTGGATCTTACAGGGGCTATGCATGTCCTACCACAAGTTTTTATATGCTAAATTATGCAGTACTGTAAGTGGCCTTAGAGAATCTCCATATCTCATTTGAGTGGATACTATGCAAGACTTAAGAAAAATACACTTAACACTTTTTAAAATATTGCTGTTTAACCAGGAGATACACTTCTAGCAATTCAAGCACCTTGTGGTACACAGTTAGAAGTACCTAGACCTGAAATGGTATGTACTGGTTTCTTGTTTACAAAAGTGTTCTAGAGCAATAGTGGAAAAGGAGAGATATTTTAGGATTATTATTTTTACGATTTATCTCTAAACATGTGCAAGAGGAGGGGGAGAAATAATCCTTTTTGTTGTTTCAGTTGTTTCAGTTGAGGAGAGAGAGGCTGGATGGAAAAAAGTGGGTTTTGTACATGTAGACAGACTAATGGTAACTGTCATCTATTAAAACCAAGATACACTAATGAGTTTCTTCTCTCTTGCTTTCAAATGTTGTAACTTTCAAAATAATGCATACTTTTCATGAATTCTCTTGAGAACTCAGTGACTTTTATGTGTCAAGTTCCTGTTACATTGTTAAAATGGATCTCTTAGGAAAAAGCCCTTTAGATTTAGTTTAGATTTAATTTAGTCTCATGGTACTAGACTGGATAGAGAAACAGACTGCAGTCTCAATTTAGCCAAAAGGATTAAATTGGCAAGATTACAGTAGAAGGCCAAATTATTTACTTCTGTCTGTCTTTTTGTTGTTGTTGCAGTGCTTGGTTTTAAATAGTGTTTACATAGTTGGGAGAGAGCATTGTATGAAGTGTGATAGCCACTGTGCTTATAGAAGGCTGAAAATCACCTGAGAAGTTTCACAAGCTATTTTTAGTGAGGCTAAGCACAGTCTAGTATCCTAAAAGCATCCAAGACTAGAGCCATGAAGCTGATCAGTGATACTATCTTTGTCCGTCTCTGCTGAAATCTGTTCAGGCAATGGTAAGGTTCTCTGCAGGACCCAAGGTAGCAGCTGTGATGTTAGGTTTTGTTTTTTTTTTTTTTCTTTTTGTTGAGGACTAGAACAGCTGATCTTAGTCTTCATCACCTTGTACAGTTCCAAGTTCTCAAGGAACAGTAACTTTCATAATATACCACCTTCACAGGGACAGAATGGACAGAAGAAATACCAGCTCAATCTTAAAAGCAGTTCAGGACCTATCCATGTGCTGCTTATTAATAAAGAATCGAGCTCCTCCAAGCCCACAGTGTTTCCGGTTCCTCCACCTGATGACCTTGCACAGCCCCCATCCCAACCTGCAGCTCCAGCGACTCCCCTTAAACCGACTACAGCTCGTGCAAATCCCCCAGAACAACATGACCTGAACCAAGCACAGGAGTTAACACAAACAGCAGTTGCAGACACACCATCAGGTGGATTCCAGGGGTTTTCCTACCTTGGATGGGTGGGGGAGGGAGGCAGCTGGAGGGAAAGAAGAAACTTAAGAAAGGAGGTGGACAAAGGAAAGATCAAGAATTTGCATAGGGTAGCGGCTCTCCATTAAAAAAACTACTCCAAGGGCTTAGTAACAGCTCTCAGTAGGTTACAGAGACATCTCTTCTATCTGGTGGAATAGATGCTTCCTTCAGAGCTTATCAATCTTACCTTGAACAGGTTTTGGATGTAATCCTGTTAATTATTCTAAGGTGCTTCTCCAGAATGCAGTATGGAGCAAAATTGCAAACCTCTGACGGAGGATATGATTTGAATGTGTACCTTTTAATGAGACTGATAATACAGGCACCAGTTCCAGCTTTTGTGCCACAAGGTCGCTTACCTTCTTCCACAAAGCCACAGTGAGAGACTGCCTGAATATCAGGTATTGTTTTCAAAGTAATAGTAAATTGATAGGTAATAGGAAAATATTTAAGAAAATGCTATGAGTATTGCAACTGCATTTCTGAGGAGTCCTGATTAACCTTCTTTTATTAATCTTTAATTGACAGTTAATTAAATTGTCACTGTGGAAGGAGAAATCTCCTCTCACCCAATCCCAGACATTGGCCATGTTCTCCTCAAAAGAAAAAGCTTGGGGCAGGTGCTTTGTGTTCTGTTTCACCATAACAGACTTGTAACACACCTTCCTGTCCATGCAGATGGCAGTGCCCAGCAAGACAGCGCAGACCCTGCAGCCCCTTACTCCAGCCTTCCAGAGCCAGAGCTGTACCCCAGCCTGTCTGGAGACAGTGCCCAAGCCTCAGCCAGCTCCAGTGACTACCAGAGCTTGCTACCTCTGGATGTCAACTGTATTCTCAAGCCAAACTCATTTGACATTGCAAAGATGGAGGAGCCTGCAGGTAGGAAGCAGTAGTTCCTGTTCAAATGTTCTTACTGGTTCCCTGAGCCCTTTGTGACCAAGTTACCAATGAGTTACACAGAGGAGAAAGCAGGTCTCTTATCTCCTAATGAAGCCCCTGAGCCAACTCTGAGGAGCATACTCATTTTGAGAAAATGAGGTTCTTTGCCACCAAGTGAGCTTCATGTTGTATATGGCTCTTGTGTTACAAGGGATACGTGGGAAAAATGTATTGGGGGGAAAAACAGAGGGATACAAAGATAAATATATTTTACATGTACCTGGCATGCTATCTCTGCAGCTCCTACACTACACGAGCCATAGTGTACTTGGCAATCCAGTGTTTTAATGCAAAGAATGTGTTGACTTCTATGAATGTGTATCAAAAACTCCCACATACATAAAGCATGTGCTCCTGTCTTTCACAGGAAATATCAGTGGAGATATTATTGATGAACTCATGTCTTCTGATGGTAAGTATTTAGCGTCTTTTCTAATAATCACAAGTAGCAGCATGGTTTTTGTGTGAACAGCACTTAAGAGGCATCTGTTAAATCTGATGCCAAGAGTCAGTACGAAATTACTTCTTTCCCATGTTGCCTCCTCTGTCATTCTTGTCTTTGCTCCCCTTTCTATTGCCTGCAACAGTTTTATTTAACAGCCAAAATATGAAAACCTTAATCCAACAAGCACTTACATGCATGAATAACCCACCAGTCCTTAAGTTAGGGAAAAAGAAAGAACAAGCTGATGACTAGTGTGCTGCCTTAAAAAGAAATAGTTCTGGTTTAATTCTGTTCTGCCTAAAGCTTTGTGCAGGTGCTTTAAGTATTTCAGAACATAGTTACATGCCTGGATGCAGACTTGATCCATAGCCAGCTGTGGTACACGAACGGAACAAATGTCACCTGTTTCTGCTCTTGTACCTCTTAGGACATATGAGTGCAGCACTGAACCACAGCTACTAGAGTTCATGTGCTCCCTACCTCTCTGCCACTCTCACTGAGGTGCCAGGTGAAGAGCTGAACTTGGCTCGCCTTGTTCCTTTTGCCATGTCCTGTAAGGCCTGTGTTAATATCCACCCTTCAAGCAGACGACCTCAGGGCTCATCCAGAAAAGAGATACGTGGTTATAAGATCCAAGGGGCAAGATGGCATTCTGTGAATATGCCAATATGTGGTTAACATGGAAATAGCCTCCACTTCTACAGCTGGGACAGCATGCCCAGCTCATCTACTGTTAGAGTTCCTACAGTGAGTGAGGGCTGAGGCTTCTCTTCTTGCATTCCCCCCACAAAGACAGTTTTGAGTCCATGCTTGAAGATGCAGTGCACAGACAAACTGCTAGCATCCATTTCCCCTCTGTAAAATAGAGAGAATGCTAACTTCCTTAATTATTTGAAGGCTGATAGATGCAATATTGTAACAAGGCAAAGGAATACAAATTATGGCTTTCTGGTAAAGTTTTTAAAAGCTGCTCAGGAACTCCTTTGCTGCAAAAGAAATTAAACCCATGTTCCACAGCTATCACTCCCATTTCAGCAAAGTGACTTAAAACACCAAGCAAAAAATGGCAGATACATCACTTACTGCCTTAGTTTGACTGCAGTACAGGTATTCACGGTTTGTATCCTAGTGTGCTTGTCAGATTAGCAAGACTATTTTAATTATTAAGACTAACCCTGATGACAAACGTACTGAATTATGAGATAGGGCTGATTTTCCAGAAGTGTTTTAATTTAAACTAAACTATTCCTGCTTTACAGTTTTTCCTCTCTTACGACTCTCTCCTACTCCCGGAGATGACTACAACTTTAACCTGGATGATAATGAAGGAGTCTGTGATCTCTTTGATGTGCAGATACTAAATTATTAGATATTGTGTCAACCAGACTACTTATCTACCTCTAACTATAACATTCTAGACTTCTTCATAACCTAAGTATTTGAATAATGAATGTATAACTTCTTAGTTCACTGACTCTGGGAGTATATTTCCTTTTGCTTCCTTTAACTACTTCACAAAACAAATTCAAGAACAAGAAAAAAAGGGCTCTTATCAAAAATGCTGGCACTTTTTCACCCGAGTGTTTCTCTGTGTAATCCAATTGTTTGGAGCTTTCTTTAGTAAGAAAAGTGAAAATACTACTTTATAGCCTTTTGATCATTTTTAAAAAAATGATTAGGCTTCTTCTCACAGTTAACAGCATTTTCTTTGAAGCTTTACTGCCAAGAAGCTTTCTATATTATTTTTTAACTTTTCAAACAATTTTGAAGCTTTCACTGCCAAGTTGAAAAGTGAAGGGTATCAACTTGAGTTATGCTAAATTGTTTCAGTGAACCAATTTTGTGAAGTGCCTTCTGTTTTAGCACTTTAAGTTTCTCACACTGACTTCTGACATTCCACTTTCCTAGATGATAGGAAAGGTCTGTTTGTAGTTTGTATTAAAGTGTGCCAATACTTGTATATTAACAAGATTTTTTTAATAAAATTGTGCAAACAAAACCATCACTATTTGTGGTCTCTCATTTCTTGCAACCCCTTCTTTGTCCATCTTGCATTACAACTGAGATAATAGGTTTGTGGCAGCATCCACATTTGCTGGTTCCTTTTCTGGATTTGTGGAAACCTGAAAAAAAAAAAGGTTTTAGTTTAAAGCAGAAAGCAATTTCTTTTTATTCTGCTTGAAAAAAACCCAGACTAAAATATACCACCCATTGTCTAGAGGATTAGTTTGTCTTTTATATATTTAATTTAGGCTAATTTTGCAGTCATACTTTAGGGGAATACAAGATACACTGAAGTTGAGAGATAAACAGAAAATACTTTGTGCTTCAGGAGAAAGACAAAGCGTCATGCCAGTAATGTAACACACATGGCCCAACTGAGACAGACTCAGTTTTTAGTTCACAACTGCTTTCAACAACACTTATGCAGCTCTGGAGAAAACACTATTACAGCCTGAATGATCAAATTCAGCATAGTCCTGTACAGCCCTACTAGCACAGGTGCAGTGATAAAAGTCTGAATTCTTGGAGGAGTAAAAAACAAGCCAGCAGGGACAGGACCACTGGCTCCAACTGCCTTGAAATCCTAGCTTGGCCTCATCCTGTGCTGAGCACTGTCACTCATGTTTCATTTTTCCCTCAGCCTCTCTTTAAGGTTTTTGACACTTTTGTTGCTCCCAGCCATACAGAAACTTGATCACCTCAGGCACACTGAGAACTCATGTCCACTTCTCCAAACTCCTCCTTCCCCCACCAACCAGGATCAATTCATCAGCACCTCATCCTGAAGCACTGCTTTCTCTCCCTGAAACTGTGCCCAGAGCATCAGTGTCAGCATAAAGACTGCAGGTGGAGGAACTTGTCAGGAATTAAACTTTGTTTCACTTGCCTTTGACTAGTTTTTTTTATACAGGGCTACTTGCAGTATTGCACAAGAATTAATGCACACTGTCTTGAACCCTAAGCGCTGCAGGCAACACCTCTACTACAGCAATTGCTGTTTCAGGTGTTGGTACTTCTGATGAGGTAATATGAAAGCTTAAGAATTGGGAACAGAGAGGCAGAACTGTTTGTTTCAAAGCACTGTAAGGTGCTTCAGGTAGGGAACAGCTAGGTTCATCTTCTCTGTGTCTATTCATGTGATGGAAGTTTCGAATCAAGGCGATGGAGTAGGGACTAACTTAAAAAAACCAATTAGAAATCAACTAGAATGTAATTTAAAAAATGCTTTTGAAGTGTGCTTCAGCGTGGCTGCCCACCCTCTACTTTCATAGTTATATAGCACTTGAACATGCTAACCAGGTTTCAGCATTATGACATAAATGAAATTCATAAAACTGGGATTATAGCTTTAAAGAATGCATTAATTCAGATTCATAGAATATTGTGAGGTGGAAGGGACCCACAAGGATCATCGTCCAACTTTTAAGTAAATTGCCCATATGAGGCTTGAACACAGCACCTTGGAGCTACCAGCATAAGAATCTGACCAACTGAGCTAATTGCCTGCAGTCTTAGAGCCACATTATAATGCTTTAAACACACACATTCTTTTCATTCTCCTCCAGTTTTTACAAAGGGAAATTACCTGCTGAGTCTTCTGAGGTTCTGCTGTGGTACCTTTTGATAGCTGCTGTATTTCTTTCTGAACTTCAGCATATGCTTTATTTATTGCACTAACCTTTTCACCATTTTTAATGTTTATCTGGGAGAAGAGAAAAAAATACACACATTGGTATTTTTAACAAAAAATCCACTGATGTGAAATTGCCCCCTTTTTGTGCAACTATTACGCAGCCAGTGTTACATGCTTTTCAGTATGTTTCATCTGTTACTTCATTAGGTCATCTAGTTGTGTACTAAAATTAAGAGTTAAACTTGCTCTATTGGAATGGGAGACCATAGTGATCCAGAAAGAGAACACAAAGAAAACAAAAGTCAGGCTTTACAGGCCCTGCTACACCACCCTTAGCTCCTCTTAGCTGGAGTGGAGTCCCAGGAAGGGTTCCTTCCTTCATGTCTCTGGTGGATTGACCCTGGCTGGATGCCAGCTGCCCAGCAAAGCTATTCCATCACTGCCTTCTTCAGCTGGGCAGGGGACAGGAAATATAATGAAAAGCTCATGGGTTGAGATAAGGTTAGGGAGAGATCACTCACCAGTTGCCATCATGGGCAGAACAGACTTGGGGAAAATTAATTTATTGTCAAACAAGTGCTGCAGAGGAATCTCAGCTCTGGCACCTGGAGCACCTCCTCCCTTTCTTCACTGACCTTGGTGTTTGCAGGGCTTTTTCTCTTAAAAATTCTCACTCCTCTGTTCTGACTGTTGCTGGTATTGTGCTTCTTAACTACATCATCCAGAGGCAGTGCCAGTCCTTGATAGGCTCGGCCTTGGCCAGCAGCATATCCATCCTGGAGCCAGCTGGCATTGGCCCTTTCGGGCATGAGGCAGGTTTTTAGAGAAGCCACCCCTGTAGCCCCTAAAACCCAATACAATTTGTAAATGATTTTACTATTTTGAATTTCTTCCAGTAGCTTACCTTTCAACATCACCCCTTGCATCCTAATTATTCACATTATAGGTCTGGCCAACAATGTCTACCAAGTTTTGCCACAGTACTGAAATAAACTGTGTGGCTGTAGCACAGCAGGATGTGTATCTCTGGGCACCTCAGCCTCTCTTTTGGAGCCCAAGTCTGCCTCTGTAAGTTATTTTATAAAAGACGCTTGCTTTCAAAGAGGAAGAGAGAATATGGACATGTATTGCGCTCTGCACAACTATCTGTGGTAGAGGAGTAGGGTGGATGCAAGAGGGCATAAACTCTCACCACTGCAGCAAAGTAAGATTCAGCTGATCTCAGCCCTAGCACCTGCTGCTTCCAAAGTCTGGAATGGGATCATAGCCAGCTAATGACCTATTACATCACAAACATTCCAGAAGCACGTCCGTAGGTCTTCAGGCAACCCCAAATTTTAGGATACCTACTGCTCTTCCAAAGACTACCCCTGTAATTTACCTCTCAGCAATTTAAACATGCAGAAGCAAACTGTGAATGGTTTACATGTATTCATTTTGCTTTCAAAGCCTCCATAATTTCAGAGCATGTATACAGTAGCAATAATTCCATATATTCTGACTGACCAAGAGAACCAGTGTTAAGCAAGCAGTGGCAATGAGGCTGATAAAACAGGCCTACTCAGATTAACACTTTAACTGGGAAAGTCACTGGAGAAATACTGCCCCAGCTCCTAGCTCTGATCAGAGTGGATGCACTGTTGGTAACATGATGTACAAACACTAGCTGTTCCATCAGGGCTTGTCACCATCTTCCACCTTCACAGGGGTGTTAGAAGGTTCCAGTCAGTTTTGATACGTGATACCCTCAGGTACTCAGGCAGGACTCCTCCATAGAAAGAGGCTCTATAGCTAGCATGAGTATCTAGATCAAAAGTTGTCTGAAGTTATAATGGACTTTTAGTTATTAATGAATAAACTTACTTTAACAATTCTTTTTCTGAACATCTTATACTGCTTAATGATAAGTAAATCCCATTAAGCCCAAAGGCTTAATGCATTAAAGAATATAGCTTCAAACACAGAGAATAAAATTTTACTCCTAATAAGCTACTGACTTTTCATGAATATGATTTTAAACCTGTTTCTCCCTTTATTATTCAGAACACTCTAGGCTAAGAGGAGATGTGACGCCAGCAACATGAAATTGTTTTTTCCAAAGTCTGTTACATTCTTGTCTGTCCACCAGATTAATTCAAGTGGCTTTGGCTTGCAGGAGGAAATCTGAAACAGCCTTTTTTTTTTTAGAGCTATTTACTTAAGTTTGTCCAGCAGACTGCAACTGCATCAAATAAAAAAAATAAGCCACTCTCTGCTTTCATTATTTTTATTAGCAGACACTTTTCTAGAGGGACAGCTGAACGCTCGCAGAACACACACCTCAGTCTGGAGGCAGGGTTTGAGAAGACACCAACAGGAAAATTCTTGCTTAAACCACCCCAGTCCCTCTTCCCCTGCACTGCTCCCTGCTCCATGACCCACTCTCTCCCCGCTCTGGGCTGTGCTGCTCTACAGACATGAAAATAACAATATTATGTCTGTTTGTTTATTTTTCCGTTGCTTTACTGTGTTAAATTGCCTCACAGAAGCATCTACAGAGCATCACAGCCCATGTAAGGTGCAAGAAGGGGCCAGAGAGGAATTAAGAGCAAAACATCTGGCAGTGTGCACTCCTAGGACTGTTCACTGCATCTCACTGACAGGGTTTTACCTGTTAGCTGAGGCAAACAGCTATTGAATCAGAAAAGGCTCCATCCTTTCTGGTTCCTCCCCACCACAATGCTTCTCTTTGCATTCATTCATTCATTCAAAAGTTTGTTCAACTCACCAACCCAGCACATAAAAATGCAAAATGTAATTTTAACTGCTTTTGCTGCTGATTTAGCAAGTTGAGTCACCCAGTGGGTGAGGAGTTCCTGAGCCAGCATCAAGGAGAGCTGTGGGAACACAGCCCAGAGCCTGGCAAAGAATCATTTCCTGGGACCAGGAACGTGATCGAAGGGAGCAGGACTTCCCCTTATTAGTTATACTAACTATGCCCGGTGGTTTGGATCAAGGCATTTCGTTAAACTGTAGCCTGAATTACACCCTCAGTGACGCTGTGAACGCAGTCCAGTGAACGTGAACTCGCTGAACTGCTGATGCACTCTTTAGCATCGCATTCCAGAGGACGCAACGAGATGCCATCGGACACTTCCCAAATGACATCCGTCAAGCAAAGCCTGAAGTCTTCTGTGGCATATGCCTGCAGATTAGTCAAATAAACTTCTTCTGCTTCTCCTTTTGCAGATGATGGCACCCACATACAAAACTTACTTTCCGGTGAAAATCATGCATTTCTCCGGATGCACACTGCCCCTAAAGCAGCTTGATTTAATCAGTTCCAAGCGCTTCCTCCGCCGCGCTGCGAGGCCTAAGAGGAGGAAACCCCACCGGGCCGAGGCCTCCCGCGGGCGCCGCAGCAGGGCCGGGGCCATCCCCGTGGTGGGGCGCTGCCGCAGCCCGGCCAGCGCCTCCTCCCGCCGCGGCACTCACCTGTTTCAGCCCGGAGGTGACGGGCCGCGCCTTGCCCTTGGCCTTGGCCCTGAGGACGCCGCTGCGGGCGATGCGGAACACGCTGCCGGCCTTCGCGGCCCCGCCGCGGCTCTTGCCCATGGCGGCGGCGGC
>VZTX01023622.1:0-29651 GCA_013400915.1 Pardalotus punctatus
ATGCCAGTGTTGACCCAGGAAAGAAGCAGCTTCCTTCATCCCTCCTGCTGGTGGCCTCTCCCGGGTCTGACAAGCCCATTGTTCGTCGTCCTTCACATTCATAAGTTTTTTTGTACCATCTTTGTTCATCTTCTCCCACAACCTGAACTAAACTTCCTGATGGGGGCAGGTCCCACCCCTGCTGTCTGTGACAGGGACAGGACCCTGGGAATGGCTGGAGCTGTGCCAGGGCAGGGTTAGGTTGATCAGGGAAAGGTTCTTCCCCCAGAAGGTGCTGGGCACTGCCCAGGCTCCCCAGGGAATGGGCACGGCCCTGAGGCTGCCAGAGCTCCAGGAGTGTTTGGACAGCACTGCCAGGGATGGACAGGGTGGGATTGTTGGGGGGTCTGGGCAGGGACAGGGGCTGGACTGGATGACACCTGTGAGTTCTTCCAATTATATCCATTTCATTTTGTCTCTTATTACATTGTCTGTTGTGGAAATATAACCCCTGGAGTGTTGGAAATGTTGGGTGCTACCCTGTGCCTGAGGAAACACGGATCAAGAACCCGGCTTCAGAACGGCACATCCACAGTTAACACTCATATCCAGGTACAGCTTTGACCAACGACTTCAATTAAAAACTTTGAATAATTGCAGCACATTGGAAATGAGAGGGATCACTGAGAAGCAAATCTATAATCAGCGGGATCAGGAGGGAAACAGACTCTATCAAGCACCAAAATGAGCACGGTTCAAAAGGTGATTAGTAAAATTAAAATCCCAAATTCACCCAGTGACCTGCCTTCTTTCAGGCCAATGGAGGGAGTCACACTTCATTTTGGATATCTTTTCTATCTAAAGAATCCTTTTTCTGATCAGGTCAAAAAGCCCAACCTGACTGGCAGATGATGATTGGGACCTCTTTGGGGCAACATCATGAATTCACCATTTAGAAATGATCTTTGGCTGTGCAATGAAGAGAGGTGGATGGGAAAACTCTTTTGTACCACAAAGTTGAGCAATAGAATCTCCAAAATCAGCCATTTTCCTGCTTGGTCCATTGCTGGGTGAGCATGGCAGGGCCCACCCTTGCTGTACAGCCATCCCAGCGGGTCACAGGCTATGGAGTGGACTCTCCATTTTTTGGTTCTCTCTGAAGGTTTCCCTTTAGTTCTGGCATCCCCAGGAGCACAAATTCACAGGTCAGTGCACCTCAAAGTTGACACCAGCAGCTGCCCCACAAAACACCTTTGTGGCCTCCCCAGCGATTGGCCACCGGTCCCATAACGGAGACTCACAGAGACCCAGCTAGATCCTTGTGGATGTGGAATTTGCTGCTAAACAGGGGCTGCCTCCACGTGGGTGCTTCCCACCTTTCAGCACCACAGGAGCAGCCTGCAGTGGATTCCATTGGTGTTGGACTCAGTGATCATTGGGCATTCCTTCCAACTCAGGATATTCCATGATTCTGTGATTCTTCAGTGGCAGGTTCTGCAGTGCTGGCCATTGCCTGGAAGACCACAGTGCCAGGATTTGGGAAGTGCCACAGGCACAGCTGGCAAAGACTGAGTGCCAGGGCAGTCTCCCAGCTTATACCTTTTTCTACTGCCTTGGCATCAGGTGTGTTCATGTAAGTGCAGGAGAGAGAGATTAAAATGTGTCCTTCCAATAAAGACGTTATTTCCACCTCATTTAGATTTTCCTGTTCTTAATGTACTTCATCGTTCCAGTTCATTTTATCCAAGTGTTTTAAAAAGCTCTCCTCTTCTATTTCTCCCTGGTGAGGATGATTAAGATAGAACAGGAATAATCTGCATGTTTCCAAACTTTGCTGCCTGTCTGGAATTAAATCACAGCTGCAATGAAGAGAGGGAAGAGAGGCGTGGGGAGCTGAGTGCTCACAGCCAGGAAAGAACAAAAAAATCATGTCTGTGAATGCCACAGGCAACAATTTCAGTGCACAGCCCACACTTGGCCTTCAGGAGATGACCGCAGTCCAAATTACCTGGGCGACAACCGGCAGTCTGTGCTGTGCCCTCACCTGCAGCACTGTTTATTCCCTGGAAATGCTATTGGTGGCAGAGAAATTGAGTCCCTGTCCGTGCTGGAAATACCAGCAGAGAGCAAAAACCAGCCCTCTGACAGAAACAGAATTCCTTGTCAGCCTTCCCATTTCCTTCAGGAGAAAACACCCCACATTTTTGCTTCATGCAGCTTTCTATCCAGCTTTAGGTCAGCACTGAGGGCATGGAGCAGGTGAGCAGAGCAGGAGGAACTGTGTCACTGGTGGAGGGGACCCGTTTGTCCCCCTGGATCACACGGACATTGTGTGGTTCACATTGGAGATGGAAAAGAGGAGAGGACCCCCCCAGCCCCCAGGACCTGCCAGCTCTCACAATGGTGTCCAAGAAGCTCAGCAAGGGAGAATGAAGCCTCTCGCTCATCCTGCCGTTGGATGGCAGCTCCCAGCTTGGATTCATGACCCGGAGAGGAACGGCAGTTTAGCTTAGAACCAGTTGCCTCCAGCACTCCATCCCTCAGTGTTGAACAGACTCCATGAAGCACTACAGCATGGGGTCCATCAAACAGCTCCTGGCTGGATCCTAAAATCCCCTTGGCTTTTCATGGAGCATTTTTACCTGAAAATTCAAAGCTGCAGGAAATATATTTCCTTGCTGGCTTAAACAATGAGAAGCTGTGGCTGCCCCATCCCTGGAAGTGTCCAAGGCCAGACTGGATGGGGCTTGGAGCAACCTGGGATAGCAGAATGTGTCCCTGTCCGTGGCAGGGGGTAGAACAAGATGTTTTTTACAATCCCTTCCAACCCAAACCATGCCATGATTGTATTCTATAATTTTAACACTGCTGGAATTGGGGAAGCACACACTGCAGCAGTGCAGTGCACTGATGGTGCCCAATGCTGTGATGGTCAAAACCATCCAATTTTCCTGTTGGACAGTTCATCTTCCTCAGGTGGAGGTGAGAGATGCCCCCTGTTCCTCAGCACCTCCCCTGGTGCAGATGTGCTGTCTGCAGCCAGTCACAGCATTGCCTTAGCAAAGCCCATTTCATTTAATGACTGTTTTCCTATCACTGCCTGGTATTTATTTACTTCCCAGAGCATGCTGGAGGTCGTAATGAAAAACGACCCAACCTCAGCACAGAGACTGCCCCATACTTAAGACGATTAAGATAAAGTCCCACATAAGTGGCCCTAATAAAAGGAATTTATCACGAGACATGGAGAGGAAGGTATCTTTATTCACGAGGTGAATAACACTAAGGGTTGTCAGTGCAGATTCTCAGTTCAGGAAATTATCATTCATTCTCCAAATTACTGACTGCACAAAAATTACTAAATGGTGCGTTATCACTGCCTCTCAGCACGAGGATGTCTTTGTTGTACGTTTGATTACAAATGGCTCGCCCCGTGATTATCGTCAATAAATCACAGGTAAGCAGAGCACATGCCATAGGGAGGCTTGGCTGGGAGGCTGCTGGAGCTGCCGTGAAAGGAAAGACAAAAGCCCCCTCCGGTGAGGAGCTCTGGACTTTTGGGTTGGTAATAACTCACTCCCCGTGTTGTTTATGCACAAGGACAGCCGTGGCCTCACATGGTCACGGCGAGGATTCATAGACATGGAAAATGCATTTCCTTACCTCTCCATAAATCCATGCAAGGCAGAGATACCTGGGTGTCTTTTTTTTTTTTTCTTTTTTCCCTTCTGCATCCTGCCAAGAGCACTGAAGGCACGGCAGGTGCCAAATGGCAGCCCAGGATAATGAATGAAGAGAAAATGAGTGATACTTCTGCAACTCTGCAGCACCTGTGCTAAACATGGTGCTCCCATAACTCCAAGGTATGAGACAAGCCAGGGCGTTCTGGGGGGTCAAACCCACCTGCAAGGAGCCTTTGGGGTCCTCCTCCTCCCCCCAAGATCTTCAAGCAATCCCTGTCTGGATTTAGGACACATCTGTTGATTTCTTAGGGAGACAATGTGAGCTTTTCATTGTGAGAACACATCCCTGTATTCACAGGCCCATTGGTAATAGGAGGAAAAGTGGAACCCGGCAAGATGGAAGGATTTGATCTGCATCCTGGCATCCCAATATGCTTTAGGTGATCTACAAGAAAGCGTCTCAACTTGGAGGAGAAAAACTGTTTATTTTTCTCCTGTTGAGACCACAGAAGGATCTTAGTCAGTTTAGTAATACCCTGCAAAGAGCAACTTGCATTTATTGGAGAATAATGGAAATAATAATGAGATCTTTCCATGCATCCTCAAATAAATTTGGACAACGGATGGAACTAGTTTTCCCAGGTAACACAGGATGGCCTTTATAATTGTGCTCACTGATCCTGCCCTAGTGCAAACCCCTTTATTGTTGCCTGTCAGTGAAGAAAACCCCAAAGTCCTCAGTGGTTAAGGACAAAATCCTTAGCTCACCTCCTGTGTCAGGAGAGATTCTTGAACTTGGAAGACTTGATTCAACCACAGAACTCGAAGCTGACCTATATCAAAGCTCATCCTTGCTCCACACTTGATGCACTTCTCTATGAAGTTTCCTCCTACAGCTCTTGTGAGGGGAAAAATCCACAAAGGTGGACAGAAGCTTTTCCAGTAAGGCTGTGTCAGAGAGTAGGAAGGGCTACATGAGGAGTCAATGCAATCCTGAAACAGCGGGTGGTTTGTTGTGCTTCTATTTTTTGAGGCAGGTGCTCATCCTGGTGAAGCGTTTGCTGTCCAACGAAGCAAACCCAGTTCCAACTGTGAAATCTCCGAATAATTCCCCAGCAGCATGATGCTACTTCCCCCCCCCCTCCCCCATCAGTGTCTTCCCTCCTCTCCTTTCTTTGGGTGGTAAGAAAAGCAGGGGGTGTTTGCAAAGCCTCTCACAGCACTCAGGCTTGGGTGCGGTGACACGTGGGCAGAGATTTAGATCCTTATCAGAGTTTGTGGCTCCAGCGATTACACTGCATTAGGGTTCTGGCGGTGTTGACAAACACTGCTCCAATTAGGAATTAGCTTGGCACGGCATCTGATAGCCCTGCTCGCCGCTGACCTCCTAAACCGACAGCCCTGCCCTCCCGCTCACCCCTTCGGCGGCGGGCAGGAAACAGAACCCGAGACCTCTTTCCACCATCCCTTCACCTCCTTTTTTCCCCCTAATTGATGCATCTCTGTTGGCAACCCTGAATATCGACTGAATATTGATGGTGGTTATTGTGCTCCAGAAATGCCTCCCTGCCACATCCAGTCCAGCAGCACCTGGTAGCACAGGTGATGATCCAGCCTTGTGTGTTTTTCAGGATTCAGAGAGTCCCAGAATCTTTTAGGTTGGAAAGGACTTTAAAGACCGTTTCACTCTGACCCCTCCGCCACGGGCTGGGACACCTTCCACCAGAGCAGGTGGCTTGTGTTATTGGAGTCTTGCTCGTCAAACAGCAAAGAAAGTGTCTTTATTTCTGGAAGTCTGTGTCCATCTAAAGCTCCAGACCTCCAAGATCTTCCAAACCCATCTCGGGTGTCACGGGATATTAATACAAAAACACGGTTGTGACCAGGACAGATGGAACAAGAGTGTCACATCCAAACTTCCCAAGGGGACATGCAGGAAGGTGGGACACACCAACAGATGTGGCACATTTGGGTCAGAGAAGGGGAGCAAAGTGGAGGTGCCTCCTGCAAGGCTTTCTGGAGTCGGAGTGAGGGACACCAACCTGAGGAGAGCACTCAGGAGCGGAATGCAATCGATTGACTGTGGATAGTAGATATTTAAAAGGAATAGAAATGCAGACAGGACGGGGGCTGAGCAGGGTCACAGCAGAGGCAACTGGGGACTCTCCAGGTGGTTTGTGCAGAAAGGGATGGAGCTCCTCCTCAGGCATGGAGGAGACTGGAGAGCTGGAATGCGTGTTCTGGGTAAAGCTGAGCGTGGAGGAATCACATCACAGGGACTGTCTTCTATTCTGCTTTTGGCCATGTCTGGTACGTGAGGTCCCCCCATGAAGGATCTCTGCCCTTGGCCACAGAACACAGACCAAGGTGCTCTTCCCTTCCTTGGTGTTTCAGACAAATTGATCAGAGCTGCCATCTGAGTGATCCCAGATCACACACAGCTTCCAGGTATCACTGTGCCAATCTGGGACTCCCACCAAGCATTCCCAACACACCACGGTATTTTATTTTGTGCTTTTCAAGTTCCTGGTCTACCATCACTATCTCTGTCAGCCTCCTCTTGCAATGCACACATGAAACGACAAGGAAAAGGCAACGATTTATCCAGTGTTGATCTGGGCACACAGGGATTCACCCCATGTAACACATTTAACATAGACGCCTAATTCAGGCAGATTAATTCGGTTCCCAGGCTAATTTTCATGAGAGAATTTTCATGAGAACCACTACCATGAGAGATGCTTTTGCTGTTAGAGAAACCTTCATCTTTAGCTATTTCCAAAAATGGTAGCAACAGCAGCACCCCGGTGTGGCCAGGGCACAGAGAGTGATTCCCAGTTCCCACAGACAGACCATCAGTGAGAGCACCCATCCGTGCCTTTCCAAGTCCTCTTTTGGAGAAAGAGATGCCAGAAAGAAAACATCTGCTGCGTCATGATGTGAGATGCGTGAGTTGTGCCTGCACAAGAGACTCCCACCTTTGTTGGCCAAGCTGGTTTTGGAATTAGGCCTTGCCTGATGCCAGTGTTGTGTCAGTAAGGTCCTGTCCCGACATCCCATGGCTGGCAACGGGATCACACGGATGCCAATGGATGCCAGCCACAAACCAGGCATTCCATGTGCACCTCCCTCCCCTCCTCGGCGGAGCAGGAGGGGTTTGTGCTCATTTCTCGCTCCAGCTCACGTGTTTCCATCAGACTGGGGAGGGCTGGGGGGGCTGTTGTGGTTCCCTTCTCCGCGGCACTGGAAATTGATAAGGTTCATATGCATACAAAAGGCTGAATGGAGAGGCAGGAGGGTGAGCGGGGTCGCACACCCAGATGGATTTTTTAATTCCGGGGGAAAATAACACCACGCTCTCAAGTGATAACTGAGCCTTTCTTCCCAACTCGGACCAAAATATGATTTTTCATCTGCGCATTGGAGGAGAGGAAAATTATACAGAATTTCATTCTGCAGAATAATAAAGCTTCATGCTGAATAAAGCTCCCATAAGCCAGTGTAATTACTGAAGGGCAGGAAATACACTTTCAGTTTATATCTAATCACAATGCCATATTGTGTGCTGTGAAAAGGACTTCTGGAGGCCGGAGTGTTGCTGGAATGTGAGCAGACCCTGAAGACTTTCTTCTTGGCAGGACTTTTTCGGCTGGGAAAAAAAAAGGGAAGACAACTGGCTGGAGTCACTGAAGAGGACACAAAAACACCGCTTGAGAAGGAGCCTGAAGGTCTTTTTTGGGGGATTCAGACTCAACCCTGGCAGATCTTTGACCTCAATTTGGGACCTCGATGCTGTGGCCCAGCGGGGCTGAAGGAGCACGTGGGTGGTTTGGGGTCGGATGCTGCTGTGTCCCAACAGATCACAGACCATGAGCTTGTCCATATAATAGTATTAGGGTAAAAGGAAATGTGCTGCCACTGCAATCTGGGATTTCTTCCTTCCTCTTTTATCCTCATGGTGGATCGCAGGCACAAAATGCCCTGTATAGACCAGCCAGAAGTTGCCACACCCTCAAATTTGTCTAGGTTGTGACAGGGCTGCTCAGGGGAAAGTGCTGCTCAGCACATTTGAGAAACTGGTTAAAACTAGGGGTTGGTGGAAACAGAGTGGGAAATGGCTGGGAAGGTTTGGGACAGGCTTGGGAGACACCGGGAACGCTGCGTTCATTGAGGGGAAAAGCAGAGAAAAGGGCAGCGAGGGGCAAGAGCTCTTTGTGCAGCGAGAAAGAGCTCTTTGTGTAGAGGGTGACAAAACCCCCTTAGCAGAGCTTGAAACATCGCTCCTGTGCCTGTAAATACAGAGCATAAACCTGCTCCCGGTGTGCTTTATTCCAAGGTCCTTACACTAAATCCCCGATGGCACCTTGTGGGGGGCGGCTGCAGAGGGTGTGGAGTGCTGTGGGATGGGAGGTCCCCAAAGACTGGGACACCCACCCAGGCTGGGGGAAGATGACACCCCGTGACAGGGATGTGAAAAAAATCCTCCACACTCCCTCAACCTCAAGTTTTAACCTCACTGGGAAGAGGTAAAAAAAGCAAAGCAACTATGAAAATATCCTCCCAGGTCCCACGTTCAGCTCCTCTGTTCTATATTCAGATTAATTTGTTTGAAGTTGCTGAACACAGGGTGGAGAGGGCAAAGCTGGTAGAGGGAAAGCAGCTTTCCTGGCTGGAGAGGCCAGCTCCCACCTCTACCGGAGCAGCTCTGGAAAACACCAATGGAAAGCTGTCTGTCCCTGCTGCTGAGAGAGGCTCTGTGGCTCAGGAGGGGTTTCTGGTACCACTGGGTCAGTCTTGCATCCCCATTTCCGAGGTTGCTGTCGGCTCCATTCAGCCTCCCTCAAGATCATTCCAGGTGACTCAGGCTGTGGCCAGGGCTCCCATCTGAAATTCTGCACATGGAAGAGCATCTCCCTCATCAGAAACAGGCAAAGCGGGCTACACTCCACAGCTTCCCTGCTTTTTACTCCCAATATATTTCCGGTTTCCAAAATACACCACTTCATGCTATTTTCGTTTGCTCTGGCACCAACAGAGTCTTTTGGCCTTTCCATTTGCCTCCAAAAAGAAGCATTTTTGGTTTTTCTCAACCAAGAGCTGTCAAGATCCTTCCTTAACCCCTCTTTGCTCCCTTGTCTGTTCTTCCCTGTGGATAGGACAACTTTTCCATGCAGAGAACGCCCCAGGTGAAACCTTGCCAGTGATACCACTACAGTGGCACTGGTGTGAACTGGGAATGCTTCACCTGAAGGATGCTGAGACTCCTGCTTTTCCATAGTGCGACTCCCTGGTGGCTCATAGCCGTTCTCTGGTTAACTAATACACTCACATCTCTCTGCTCCTCTCTCGTTTCCAACTGATGAGCTCCCAGTTTAGAGTAGAATTTCTTGTTAATCCCCAAGTGCATGACCTTGCATTTAGTAGTCTTAAATTTCATCCCATTTCCTTTACTCTCGTCTCCAAGATTATGCAGTTCTCCATGTATGGTATTGTGATCCTCCTTTACTTTGCTGACGGCTCCTAAATTTATGAGGACTAGAAAATTGACAGGAAACTTAAGGCCAGGCCTGGCTGCCAGTTCACCTTGGATGAGAAGGGTGGATGGGGGTGAAATCCCACAGCTCCACAGGGGTGCCAATGGATTCACGGGTTCAGGGAACAACAAGGAAAGTGGAAAGCGGCTGCCTGGCCCTGCAATCATGCACTTCAGACAGGGAAAAGATTCTCTGAGCAGTCAAACCTCTTTGTTTTGTCTTCCACTGGGAGATGGTCGGGCTGGTTCTTTGGTGATCCAACAGCAGCAGCCTGGTGAGGTGCATGGGAGCTGGGCTGGGAGGCTGGCAGAGTGCTGGGATGGCAGGGCAGCATCTGGATGAGGCAGGTGGAAAGGGATAAGCCTGCAGTGACTTCCCATCCATGGTTTTCCATGGCTCAATGGAATAACTCCCTGCTGAAATGCTGGATCCCCTGACCGGGAGGAGACTGTGCTGCCTCGACTGCTCCACCAAGTTCCCAGTGCCAAAAGGACGGTTTGATATTTAATGCACCGCTTTACCAATCCACCCAAAATAGCCTGCACGCCCTAACTCACAGCTAAAGTTAAAAGAAGGGAGTCAGGGCTAAAATCCAGGAGGGTGTTGGAGATGCTGGTGAGATCCCAACAGTCTGGACTTGTCCTGTCTCTACCCCACCTCCCACCTGCTGCCTGCCCAAACCTGGGCTTTGTCCCTTTCCCTGTGTTCACTCACAAGACTCATTCACCACCACCTCTTCTGCTTCCCCAGCACACACACGTTTCTGGACAAATGAGAACCGTGTGGGACACTTCTCTCCAAACTCCTCGACAACGGGGGACCTCCTGGCCCAGGGACTCCTGCAGCTGCATCCCTTCAGAGACCCCATTTGCCTCTGGAAAATCCCCTGTCTGCACGGAGTTAGCTTCTAACCTCTCTCCATTTCAGCCGGCAGTGCAACTGGTTTGCACTAAGCATCCAGCCGAGGGGATTCAGCCCTCCCAATCAGCACAACTAAAGCATGAAATGAGGACACAGCCCGAGAGCGCAAGCAGGGGGGACTGTGCCGCCTCTCCCGCATCACCGAGAAAAAAAATAAAATAAAAAACAGGGAAGAAAGCAGAGCCTTTGCATTATTCTGTGCTCTGTCCGGAGCGCAAATGCTCTATTTTTACACACCTTCCCAACTCCCCTGAGCCCCGTCCCCTCCTCCTCCGCCCGCGCAGGCAAAGTTCTTGAATCAGCAGATTCTGAGCTTGGGAGCGGTAAAGAGCTATTGAGGGACGGACTCTGATAGCATTACAACCAGCCATGGAGCCATTTTCTGTGGCGAATCGCTGAGTTCTACCTGGTTATCTCCTGCCTTGCACATCACTTCCGAATGACATGCTCTCAGTCTGGGCAAAAAATGAGAGTTTTTTTTTTAAGAGCTGGGATTTCAATAATATGTGACGAAAGGATGAGATTACTTTCTGAGGTGGGAGAAGGCGAGAGAGGGGGAGAGAGGGAGAAGAGATGAAGAGCAAGTTCTTGGTCCTTTATGGAGTTTCACAGCAAGGCTTCTCTCTTGGTGGTAAAGACAGCCCAGACACTCTTTTTGGATGGTTTCTTACCCTTTCCCCAGGTGAGGGGGGCTGGGAGAAGCCCAGGTATCCAAGAGGTCAAGAAGGTGTTCGTGCACTGCATTAACAAAGAGATTGTCTGGCTGCAAAGGGCACTGGAAGCAGAAGCTGCACTGAAGAGCGGCTGAGCCGCAGCTGCAATTTCAAAGATGGGTTTCAACTTGAAAAAATCACAGCACATCCAAGTCTCACCTGGTGGTTTGATTTCTGAGTGCCCAAATCAGCCAAAACCAGCTGGAAATGGAGGTGGGGGTGTGAACACACTCTCACACCGAGGCTGGACGTGTGGTGGAGCCAAGGGTGCAGCAAGGAGACACTTCCCTGGTGTCAGATATTCCCCAGCTCAGCAGAGTGGGACTCATTCCACAGTGATAATCCTTTCCCTGCCTTCAGATAATTCCTGTGCCTATGTTCTCCAGCCCTGGTGCTTATCTGCTTCCCTTCCCATCGTCTGGGTGCATCACCGTGTTTATCTTTCCAGCACCCCTCCGAGGCAAGCAGCGCTCTCATCCCCCAGGTCCCAGGCAGAAACCGGGAGGGATGGGATGGGGAAGCTGCAGGGATTCACTGTGGTCACACACGAAACTGGCTGTACGTCAGAAATCACCCCAAGGTACAGACTCATGTCTCAAACCTTTGTTTCAACAGCCAGGTGGGGGAGAAAAACACACCCCAACTCCACAAAAAAGGCAAAGCTGAGTTGTGTAGGTTTATCACATCTCCAGATGCTCTTCTGCTCCCTGGGGAAGTCAGTTCAGACCCGGTAACACCTGTGGCAGTGTGGAGGAGCTGCAGGCAGGACCAGAAATGCACCTGCAGGTGAAGGAGCTGTTGTTTGGCGCTTGAGTAGGATTTAGGGTCTTCTAAAAGGGCTGATTATTTGTGAGGAACATTTGGGAGGGAGATGCAATTCCTGCCCAGCACAGATTGGAGAAGGCCATTCCCTGCCTGGGAGTTCTGGTAACCAAGACAAAACCTTCAAGGCAAGGAAGATGAGGCGGTCACCAGGGCTGCAGGAGCATCGTGCAGCTGTGGCAACATGGAAAACACCAACACCAGCACTAACCAGCTTTATGTGTGTGGATAAACCCCAACACATTTCTCGTTTCACTGTCTGAGTAGAAAATTACAGGGCTGTGATTCATCCTCAAAGACCCCAAGCTCCACCCCAAACGTGTCTTCGGGGGCGAGCAGCACAGTCTCAGTCTTGCCACGGTGCTGCTCACCCGTGGTGCCCACCTGGACGCGCTCTTTGCTCTCCCGTTGGTTTTCCAGCCACAGCGGGCAGGGAGAGCAAACAGCGCAGGGAATTGTTCCCTGTGAACGCTCCCTGTCCCTGATGGGATCGCCCGCTGTCACCGCCAGCCGCGGGCTGTCTGTGTCAGGGAACAATCTGACAAAGTGCACCGGGTGAAATTTTGCTGGCTTCTGTCTTTAGATAAGGGCACTATCACTGACTCAACATATTTTATGTATAACACACCCGATGCAAAAAGCATTCAAGCATCAGGCTTGTTTAAATGTATTTGATGGTATCTGGAAAAACCAGTTAACACTTCCCGGCTGGCTGCGGGGTGCTCTGTGCGGAGAATCACTTCGGGAGAAGCCGTTGAGCCTCGTCGCTGTGCTCAGAGCTGCCTGTGGCCAGGGCATGGGACAGGGCAAGGACAGGGTGCTCCAACACGTCCTGGTGGAGGAGCTCAGCTCTCCCTGGGGCAGGAAGACCTCAGGAGGAGCAGGGTGGAGAGCCCACCTGCAAAGATTCCTCCCAGCTCCGCAGCGGTGGGAGCTCAGTCAGTCTCACCACGCCAGGATTTATCAGTCCACTCCAGATTTATCTGAAAATCTTCCAGGAACCTGAGGCCACCGTGTCTCTTTGCCAACAGCAGCAGCATGGGTGCCGTCCCCAGACTTGTTTTGACCCTCACACCCCTCTGCTTTCAGTGGAGAATAACCCTGAGCAGGGCATTTCCATGTTGTGTGGGGTCTTTGCCTGGGCTTGGCCTCATTTCCCCCTACCTGGCAAGACAGTGATAGTTCAGATGAACCTTTTCTAGTTGAAATGCCATCACTTCTTCAGAGGGTTTTGTTGGTTTGGGGGTTTTTTGGACCAGATTTTACAAGAACACATGAGCAGAGGCAGATCACTCCCACGGCTTTCTTTCTCTTTAAAAGATCGTTCTTTATCTGGGATTTACGATCCTTGATCCAAGCTCTGGTGCTGCTCTAAGCAAATAGACACTTGTGGTGTGTAAAGAAAGGAGTACACACCTTTACCTTTGAACTGCAGAGACTTCCTGGGTTAGGGTGGGCCCTTCTGGGGAGAAATGAGGAATCAAGACCCATTTCTCTGTCTGTTGTTGCATGTCTGTCCCATCTCTGCTCATCAGCGGAGGTGGAGTTTGAGCAGAAAAACAGGGAGTTTGCTGCTACTTGCTATTCTTCAGAGATTCACACTTTGGTATTAATTACAAGGCTGGGCAATGACCAAATTGCTTCAGTGGTTATTTCCTTGGAAGGACATCGACTTTTGCCAGTGGTAAGGGAAAATCTGTGAAAACAGGACTTCGGCTCCTTCTGAAGAGGCAAAATCCCAATTACAGAAGACCTATTACTTCTTCATCTGTTAATTTCTGAGGTCCATCTTAACCTGCTGGAATATTTGGGACTATCGGTGCTCTGTCCTAGGAATTTGGGCAAGGTGATGGTGAAGGGTACAAGGATGCACAGCAGCAGCACAGGGTCAGCTCCGTGTCCTTGTACAAGGGAAGAAGCAAAAAAATTCTCCTTTTCCCACTTTTTTCGCTGGAATCCTTTGGGACGCAGAGCTCACTGGGGTTCAAGGATCCCTGATGTTGAAATCTTCTCTCCTCTTGTTGGTGACGGAAAAAGCAAATTCCTGACCTTTCCCAGATGCTTTCATGGGAGAGGATGATCCCTCAATTTTGTGTTGCTGGAATGGGGAGCAAGAAGCTCCAAGCCAGGAAAGCTCCCATCTCCCACCCACGGAGAAATCCTGCTGTCCCTCCTTCAGGCAGCTGCTAGGTGTGCTGGGAAGTGAAGCAAAGCACTTTCTTTATCCTGGACCCCTGTATTTCCACCAGCAAAATGAGACTTCCAATTTGGGAAAAAACCCAACTCACTTAAAAAAATAAAAAGGCTGCCTACAAAAAAAAAATCCCACTTATTTTTCTAAATTAGAGATTTAAAAATGAATTATTATTCTCTGTAGGTACCAAGAGGCCGCACTTTGGAATTTGGGAGGAAAATTCCAATAATGCCATGTTTTTGGGAATTTTTTTCGTTTAAAAGTAGTGCTTTCCTACAGCTCCTTGTTTGGGGTGCAGGAAGAGGAGGAAGAGGAGGAGAGGAAGAGGGAGCATGTGCAGGGTGGCTGGGGCTCGTGCTGGAGGATCCTTTTGTGAAGATCAGCAGTTCCTGGCGCTTTTATCCCAGGCAAAGATTACATTTAACTCCCAGGGGTCTTTGCTTCCTCAGATCCTTTTCAGACTGAGTCACTGTAGCGCTGCAGATAGTTTTGGGTGTCCTTTCATTTTTATTTTTTTTTTGACTGTATTAAATATATACCCCAGTGAGCCATAAATCAGTGGTTTATCAGAGAATAAATCATATCTGTAATAAGGGACCACTTCTTTTTAATTGGACAGTGCATTAAATGAAACAGATATACTTCCTCAAAGAATGCAGAAATGTGTCAGCCAGCCTTCTTTAATGAATTTTAATTTTAAACCACCTTTTCTTTGAGAGAAAAGCTATTTCCCCCCCGTTCTCGCCAGTAAAATTATATTCTAACTGGAGGATTTGCTGAGTTTTATGGGTTATTGTACTCACACCACTTTATCTTTCATTCCTGTGGTATTGTAGGAACCTTTCCTCCAGGTTCATGTTGGTTTATGTGGAGAGGGATGTTGTATCAAAAGGATAATTGTTTGTGTGGGAGGTGTCCATGTGATTGCTGGGGGAAAATGGGATGGTTCTGGTTTTATTTGTGAGAGCATTGCCAGGAAAGAAAGGGCACCTTTGACATCCTCCTGAATCCTGGAAAACCTCAGCATTGACTTAAATAATTCGGGTGATGAGCAGAGACCACAGGGAGTGAATTCCTTGGGGAAAAGATGAGGACTCTCTTTATTTTGGAAGTGAGCATGGACCACGGGCCAGGGAGGGAAACAATGCAGGATGTTAAAGGATCAGAGACACAACACAAATAAAATAAAACAGAGATTTGTAAAATAGAGATGAGCATCCCTCCTACGAGAAAAGGCTGGGAGAGTTGGGATTGCTCAGCCTGGAGAAGTTCCAGGGTGATTTAATGGTGGCCTGTACCTGAAGGAGCCGAGAGGAAACATGGAGAGAGACAATTTCCAAGGGCCTGGAGTGGCAGAACAAGGGGAAAGGGCTTTAGGATGAAGGAAGGTAGATTTAGGCTGGACATTGGGAAGGAATTGTTCCCTGTGAGGGTGGGCAGGCCCTGACACAGGGTGTCCAGAGAAGCTGTGGCTGTCCCTGGATCCCTGGGAGTGTCCAAGGCCAGGCTGGACAGGGCTTGGAGCAGCCTGGGATAGTGGAAGGTGTCCCTGCCCATGGCAGGGGTGGAACTGGATGGGTTTTAAGGTCCCTTCCAGCCCAAACCATCCTGGGATTCTCTGTGCTCCCCTGTTCCTGCTCATTCAGATCACAGCATCTTTAGGGCAGCAACAACTGACCAAGAGTGGGAATTCCGGTCCTTTGGGAATATCCCGACATTTTTGATGTTTTCTTTTCAGAAGAGCTCCGTCACGGATCAGGATGAGCTGAACAAGCCTGTCCTGAAGGGCTGTGCTCTGCAGGTGGCTTTCCTGTCACCTGAGGTCACATCTGAAGGATCCTCTGGGAGCACCTGCAGGAGGTGAAGGAGGACAGGACCTTGTGGAGGTGATGGACCCCGCTCAGGAGGATCCAAGGGCGGCTGTCCGGGGCCAGGGCTGTGGGATCTCATCCCACACTGCCCTGGTGCAGGCAGGGATGGACTCCTGGCACTGCTGGGGGTTGCACCTCTGGGGTGGAACTTGGGGAGCAGGGAAAAAGAGGATCAAAAAGTACAAAACCCAGGTCTTTCCTGAGGTAAGTAAGACAAAATTAGATGGCTTTTACAAGAAAATAACAAACAACCAAATTAAAAAACCCCAACCAAACTAAAACCAAGCAAACAAAAACCTGACAAAAAAAAAATTAAAAAAAAAATCAAAAACTCGTGAAGTTTTTCAGTAGTCAACCTTCCCATTAAAAAATGGCCCTGATGTCCACCCCAGGAGTCCACCTCACCCCTCCCATGGCAAAGGCCATCCAGGAGCCAGCCCAGCGAGTTCCCTGTCACCTCCCCTGAGATTTCTCTCTGACAAATCCCATTTTGTGAGGGCAGCCAGCATTTCCAGGCCTGTTTGCTGCAGGGTAATTGGGATTCCTTTCTGGTCCCTTTGGCTGCCCACCCTCAGCCCCCCCAGTGTCCCACAGCACCCCAGCCCCGCTGTTCCTCGCTCTCCCAGGGCAGACAGGCTCTGCAATAATTTCCTTCTCAACATGCTGGTAGTGAAATCTTTCTGAATTTGAATCTTCTTGTAATTTCCAGCCCTGTGCTTGTATTTCCTACCCACACCTTGGGTATGATTCCCTCCCCTGAGTGCCCAGCTGGGTCACAGGCAGTAATAGCTGGTTATTAGCTCTGGGCAGAGCCTGCACTTCCAGCCAGGCACAGGAAGATATTACAGGCAGAAATAGAACATTATTTCCAACTTCTTATCTTTGGTGGCTTTAGAGTAGGTATCATTTTCTTTTTTGTTCTGCTGGTTGAATTTCTAGGAAACTAAAGGCTTCAAAACCACAGGAAACTCTTTATCCTTGTCATCTTAATTCACGTTTTCTCTGGTACAACTGTTCCTCGGTGCCATCATTTGTCTTGGAATGCTTGAAAAGCATGGCTTTTTCTTTTTCTCATTTGTTTTCTGTTAAATTCTAGAGCAGTTGAATGAAGACTCCTCAGATGTGCGTATTTCTTACACAAGTTATTCATTGTTCATCAATTGAAAAGGTAAAACCACACTGCATGGTCATCATGACATGTAGTGCATTAAGCCTTGGAGCTGAGTATCACAGGTAATGAATGTTTCTTTCTGCATCATGAGATTGGGAAATCTAGAAGGCAGTTGTTGGTTTTTTTCTTTCAACAGAAAACTTCCAAAATTTAAAAAAAAATTAATCCACAGAAAAAATGTTTGGGGCAATGTTTTATTTAAGTGCCTGTCAGTTAACCAGGTTGATCAGCTGAAATTAAGGATTTACAACATGTTTTCTCCAAGGGAGGCTCTTCCGTCTCATCTCACATCATTACAGCTGCTGTGTGCTGTGACTCCTGAGTGCTGACATCCTCTTGCTTTTCCCAAAACGTGCCTCTGAACCAAAGTGGGAAGAAGGAAAAGACTCCCCAGGGCTGAGATTCGTGTGGCATCACGGGTGGAGAGAAGCACAGCTCAAAACCGGCTGCTGCCCCTGCCTCGGTCAGCCCAGCCGGGCTGGGCTCGGATTTTGGGTGGACTCTGAGCCCCTTGGCACAGCCCTGACCGCAACAGGAAAAGCCTGGCCAGTCTGGGTGCTCTTTAAACACCAGTCTGATACAAATAACACAAGGCCAGAGCCGTAGGAAAGGAGTGCTGTGCCATCTAGTGAGTGCTGCTGTCGGATAAAACAGTTATTTATTTATTGCTCAGCTGAGACGGCGTCCGGCGCTCGGTGCTTCAACAAGGCTGCCTCCAGTTTTACTTCATGGCTAAAGAACTTCTCAGGGCGGAGAGCACTCTAGCCAGGCAGGATGTCAGGTTTAAATCCCGAGGTTTGGCTCAGGAGGAGCTGGGCATGGCTGGTGTCAGCAGAGGTTTTGCTCCCCCATCCTCCGTGAGCGGCTGGATGCAGCAGCAACAGAGGAATCAAGGCAAAAAATGCGGAATATTTGGTTTCTTCTGCCTCTGTCATGGAATGATCCACCAGGAGTTTCCCTCTCCTGCAGCTCACGCTCAGCTTTGTCCTGATCTAACCCCGGCATCATCACCCTACAGGGAAGGTGCCCAAGGGAGCAAGACCCTTGGGAGCAGGGATGAGCTGGGTCCTCGTGGCTCTGGCTGCACCAAACCCCCCCCCAGGATGCTGAGCCTGCTCTCCTGTGGGTGCAGAGAGGGCTTGGAGAGCACCCCAAAGCCCCTGGGGCTGGTTTTGGGGGTCGGCACAGCGAGGGCCAGCACCTCCCGTGCCAGGCGGGGAGGGCGAGTTGGGAGGTGTGAGCCCACCCTGGCACGTGGCCAGGAGCGGCCTTCTGGTGTGATGTGCTCTTGGATTTTATTTAAATCAGTAAGACGAGAGGACAGTTCAGAGCACTGGATTAATTCCACTTTCTCCCTCTCGCTCTCTCTTTTTTTATTAGGAAAATAAAAGAGACTTTGAAATATTAAGAGAGAGTGGGATTAGAGCCCTCTCCTGCTACCCCAGTCTTTCCTCCCCTATTAATTTCCACTTGATTAGAATTCTTTTTGAAGTATTTAAATATGGACAATAGGAAAAAGGGAGGGTGAAGTTATTGAATATCAGTTAAACTGTATTAATATAAGCTCAGTTCCAGCTTTTATATAGATACTTCATATATATGTATAGTTTCCACTAGGAATAAAGTAGATCTATCCCTCCTCCCCTACCTAAAGTAATTATGATTTTAAAAAAAACTATAATGAAACTCTTAAACTTTAATAGCCCATTTATAAATCCTCAGCTTAAAATTTAAATGCTTTAAAAAAAGTTTTAGAACTGTAGAAATTTGATTCCCCCCCTCTTTTTTTTTTTTTCTTCCTCTTTTTTTTACATAAGAGACACTTTTATGCCATAAAACTTTTGAAGCCTTGCAGCCATTCCCAAGCAGTCGGCCCTGGCTTTGGTGGAAATCGGGGTGCTGAGGGCTGGGAAAGGAGGATGGAGGGGTTTTGGTGCCCTGTGCCAGCTTGGGAAGCTCACCAGGAGCTGGAGAATAGCTGGAAAACCGTTCCTCTCCCTGATGGCCAACACTCAAATTCTTCTCCATTATCCCAGTGCGATCCAGCAGCACTGAGCTTTTCTTTCCTAGTGCAGGGGAAATCCAGGATTGCCGGGATGTGGAGGGGTCCCTGTGATAGCAGGCACTGGGTGTCCATGCTGTGGTCATTTTGCACCTCCTGACTCATCACCTGCCAAGCCAGGCTGCACTTTGGGGGGTTTATTTGTAAATCAGTACTTTTATAAACCCGATTTCGATATCTCCATCCAGATTCATAAATCCTCTCAGCTAACCTGAGTGCTGCGGTTTGATTTACAAACCATGACTTTTCGCATCAGATTTAACTCCCTGACTGACTTCTGAAAGAGTCGATTGGCTTAGAAGTCAGGCAATAGATTTACAAATCCTAAAAACAGATTTACAAATCCTAAAACATAATCACAAGCCATGTCAGTAAGATCTAAGAAAAAAAAGGAAAATAAAAAAAAGGAAAGAAAATAGAAGGTGTTTGTTTAGAGATCTTTTCCTTGCATGAGGAATCCAGGGGTCTGATTTACAGCCCGGGATGCTGCACCCCTGGTGCTGTACAGATCCTGCTCTTCCTTGGGGACACAATCCCTGATCTGTGAACCAGATCCATCTGTGCTTGTTGGCTTTTCTAGCTCTGACTGAGCCTGACCTGGAGCTATAGGATCCAATGGGACTGCCATGAGTCCCACCAGGATCACCAATCCCTAAATCCAAAAGAATGTGGAATCAGGGTTTGGGTTGGATGGGACCTTAAAGCCCAGCCAGTTCCACTCCCTGCCATGGGCAGGGACACCTTCCACTGTCCCAGGCTGCTCCAAGCCCTGTCCAGCCTGGCCTTTGACCCTCCCAGGGATTCAGGGGCAGCCACAGCTTCTCTGGGCACCCTGTGCCAGGGCCTGCCCACCCTCACAGGGAACAATTTCTTCTCAAATATCCCATCTAAATCTACCCTCCTTCATCTTAAAACCACTCCCCCTTGTCCTGTCCCTTCAACCCTTGTCCCAAGTCCCTCTCCAGATCTCTGGGAGCCTCTTCAGGCACTGGAAGGGGCTCTAAGGTCTTTCCAGAGCCTTCTCATCTCCAAGCTGAACACCCCCAGCTCTGGCTCCAGAGCAGGGGGGCTCCAGCCCCCAGGGCATATCCACAGCCTCCTCTGGACTCTCTCCAGCTCCTTCCTGTGCTGGCCCCAGGGCTGGGGCAGCTCTGCAGGTGGGGTCTCACCTGAGGGGCAGAATCCCCCCTTTCCTGCTGCCCACGCTGGGGATCAGCCCAGGGCACAGCTCTGGACTCCAGGACTGAGCTGCTCAGACCCACTGGGCACCTCACCCAGCACAAATCCTTCTCCCCACCAGTTCACTGACCAAAGGCTGACCATTGGTGACCCCATCAGAACACCCCACCCACCGCGGGATAACGTGACCACAAGTATTTTTAAACTTGCGGGGTTTGACAAGAGGCAGGCAGTGACCCGAGGAGGGGACGCTTTTAGGAACCCGCGTTCCCAACGCGACGCTCGTGGAACATCCCCAGCAGAGCTGTGAATCACATCCTTCCTCTCCATGCCGCAGTGCTCCTCTATCCCATCTCCTGGGACAGGCTTAGCACCAAAATAATCACAACTCGTGGCATCGTGCTCTTGGAAATGCATTGGAAACCGTCCAACTGATAGATTTGAGTGGTGCCTCCATTGTGGCTCGGAGGGGGAAGAAAAGGAATTTTCCCTCTGCCGGTGGATAATTTGTTAGACAGCACTTTCAAAGCTCTGTGGGGTTCCTCTGAGGTGCTGGGCCTCTGCACCCCATCCAGCAAATAAACTCCCTGTCATTTAGGAGTTTCCCTTGCAAATTGTTGTTAATGATGCAAACTTCCATCTTTCTTAATATTCTGGGGAGACGGAGTAAAAAAAATAACTTGTCCACAACTTTCGATGTTAAAATGTGGGAAAGCACCTTCAGAATTCAATGATTTCCCTTCCCCCCCCTCAGGTTTTCCAGATATACATCATAAAGCAACAACTGGCACTAATTCATTTTCCCCTTTGCAATCACCTTTAAAGGAAAAAGCAGCCAAGGTTTCCTACCAGGTGTAAACATGAGGAATAAAAGGCCAGATAACAATGAAGATTTCATGGAAACTCACAGATATGAGCACCCAAGTGTAAGGTCTGCAATTAAATGATGGGCAGCAATTTTCAGCTGACATTTTGTAAACAGGGAGCTGAGAAATACAGCAGGAGAGTCAATTTTGGGGCAGGAACACGAGAATCTAGAGGTCACAGGAGGAGGCACACATCACCAGGAAGACGGGCCCTGTTTATTAGAAGGAAACAATCAATTTAAGGAATAACAGGCCACCCCCAGCCTTCAGTCTCCTGAGGCAGGTCCTCCCTTAAGGGATATTTTCACCTCTTCTCCCATTTTTTGTGCTGTCTGGGCTACGAGCTGGGGTTATCTACAAATGCTGGTGAGTCTTGGGCTGCAAAGAAATGCCAAGATCCTCCTCACCTGCTTTTTGAGCTGGGCTTTGCATCTTTTGCTCATTCCCTTCCAAGCATAAAATAAAAAGCGGCTGCTTTCCTAATTAAACCCCACTCGGAGTTGTGGTTCGCTGGCCTAAACTTTGCCTAGATGTGAGGAGAAAGGGTCAGTCCCTCTGAGCCCGGCTCTTCCTCGCACGGAGATGCCCGAGAAATGCCATTTCCATTTCATTTCCCTTCCCCAGAGACAACTCCTGTCTGCTGTTATTCTACTTTCCCTACCCACCTCTTCCACCATGTGCCCTCAGGAGCCGCTAATAATAATATTGCAAACCCTGTAATAAATATTGTGATCGCTGCCTAACAGGCAGCCTAAAAAGGCTGTGGATAAATAAATAATTTAAAAAAAGAGAATTTTCCCATTTATCTGCGAGCTGGGGAGAGGGAGAGAGAAAAGAGTTCGCTATTAAAGATCCCGCATAGCCACAGGCAAATTCGAGCATCATCTCCTCGCAGAGCCCGGTTTTTTTTAAAGCAGAGATTACTCTGGCGGTTCAAGGTGCTATCGAGCTCGAACCAGGGACAATTACAAGGCTCCAGTTGGAGCGTCTGAGACGATGCTTACGTCTGATAAGGTTGAAGGGGAATAATGGAAGGAGGGAAGTGATAATGGACTGCTGAATGGGTGGGTTGAGGTATCATTGCCAGAGAGCCTGGAGACAGAAGCTGCTGCTGATGCAGAGGATGTGGTTTTTCCCTTGCTTCCCCCTTTTTGTTTCTGTTTTCCCTGCATAAGAAGGACATATCTCTGAACATGCACTTCAGAAGGATTTTTTCCCCCCTAGCTCCAAGCAACGTTGGTGACACCACTCACCAACGCGTTTCACGCCATGAGAGCCATCAGAGCCTGCGTGTCCTGCCTCCCTCAGCCCTGCTTCTGACATCTCACAGACCATTTTGAACATTCTCTGCCCATCACCGCTTCACTGGGGACCAGACCGGGCTCTGGGGATGCTCTCAGTGCCCCCCAGGAATCCCCAACTCAACACCCAGCACCTCAGAGGGAGACGTCAGCCAGGGGTGTCCAGAAGAGGAGAGAGAGGAGCAATCCCCGATTCCAGGTCCTGCACTCTCCAGGTGGGACTGGTCCTCCATGGTTTTTGAGGGACTGGGATCCTAAAGGCAGGACATGCTTCCCTGGGGGCAGATAAGGGAATCTGTCTTGCTCTTCTCCATCAGTAAAGGATGGACCTCAAAGAATGGGCTGGGCCCTTCCTGAACTCTCCATTCCATTCCCTTCCTAGCCTGTCCTTACCAACCTGTGGGCCACGACTTGGTGTCCATAAAACTAGAATTGTTGGTGACCACAGAGAGCATTCATCTTTTTATTATATATCTTTTTTTTTCTTTTATTATATTTTTCTTTCTTGAGATTTCTTTTCCCGGGCCAGATTCCAGCTGATAATGAATTTGGTACATTTAAATATCCAATAAACAAACAAAGTCTATTGTTCTTCCCCTTTGATTATGAGACTCTTCTCTTTGGCAGATCCTTTTATGTCTGTCTTTCCCTTTTGGAAGTATAAAATTAGATCAGGATTTGACTTTTCTTCTTTTATCAAGGCAAGACAGAGTTGCTTCTATGTTTTCCTCTGCTATTAAAGGCCAGCAAGTACCATCAAAAATCCCTCTTTGGCAAGGAGGAATTTTGGATAAGAAATTAAAAAAAAAAAATCCAAATATTTCCTACATGCTCATCTTCAACGCCCTTCTGATGGCCACAAGCATGGAGGGGTCTGTGTAAAGAGAAGACAGAAAATGATGCATTTTTGCTTGGCCCCCGAAAAGATGCTGGCAGCTTCCTGGGAATTGGACAAATCCTGACCAGGGTGGGGTGGAAGATCCCCAGACAGCATCCAAGGGAGTCTTTTGGGGAGTGACTCAAAAACCAGAGCCATTTGCAGCTGCATCTTGACCAAAAAGTGCAAAGAGATGGTGCCAGACATGTGTCAAACACCCAGCCTGAGTCAGTTGCTTTAAAGCAACCCCAGCACCACTTTTGGGTGGGATTTCCCTCTCCTGCCTTTGGACCGTGCCAGTAGCTGAGCTGGGGGGTCCAAGCTCATGTTCCAGTCCAGGGAGATGAACATTCCTTCATGGAGCTCAGTTCATCCAATCATTTTGGGATGGGATGGGATGGGATGGGATGGGATGGGATGGGATGGGATGGGATGGGATGGGATGGGATGGGATGGAAGGGGGGCCAGAAATGTCCCGTTCTCTCTGCAGACCCCAAACGTGAGNCCTCAGAAGGCAGTGAGGGTTAGATGGGATATTGGGGAGGAATTCCTGGCTGTGAGGGTGGGCAGGCCCTGGCACAGGGTGCCCAGAGAAGCTGTGGCTGCCCCTGGATCCCTGGCAGTGCCCAAGGCCAGGCTGGACAGGGATTGGAGCACCCTGGGAATGTGTCCCTGCTCGTGGCAGGGGGTGGAACTGGATGAGCTTAAAGACCCCTCCCAACCCAAACCATTCCATGACTCCATGACTGTGGGCTTCCAGCAGGACAGGAAGAGGTGTTAAAGGACCAGGGGGATATCAAAGCTCTCACCAGAGTGTCATTCCTGGGCAGGACATCCCAGGGACAGCTCAGCCCAGAGGGACAGTGCAGGTTCCTGCATGCAGAGCCACCATCCCCTGCTCCCTGCTTGGTTCCTTTTCCCATGTTTTAATGGAATATGGAGCACACCAGGAGCTGCATCTCGGAGGTGGGTTTGGAAGCAGGCTAGTGCTGGAAGGAGCTGGGAAGGAGACATGGAATATACCCAGGTAAGACCAGGCGCCCATGGAATGTCTTTACAGAGGCCATAGTGCTGTAATAGGTACAATTCCACTTCTTCATTACAACAAAAAGAAGGAAAAGCAGGAAGAATGAGTGGCATCTGCAGTGGTTGAGGATATTTGGTGTTTCCTTCCTTGCTACTTCAATTTACTCTTCCTCCATCCCACCTTGAGACTCTGAGGGAGCTGAGAGCTCAGAACTCTCGGATTGAAAATCCTCCTGGCCTTCTCCAGCTTCACACACCCTTCCACTCTTCTCCAACTTGTGGCTTTTTAGGAATATCAGCAGGAGAAAGGAGCAGGTGATAGATGAGGAAATGCCTTTCTGCTTCCTGCCATTGGAATGGACTAAAATAAGGGAGCAGCTGTGTGATGCCAGGAGAAAGGAGATGGTATCTCCCCAGGTTATACCCTGGATACTAAATCCAAATGCATTTCAACTAAGATCAGTTGATTTTTTAAAAAAAATGAGAGGGAAAAAAAGTTGATTTTCTTTGCAGCTCTCGGAAGTGAATCTATTTGGTGTCAGGCTGAAAGAAGACAGCGTGTAAGTAACTGAGAAAGTGTTTACTCAGTGAATTAGTTCAGCTTTCATTGTGCACAGAGGATTATGGCCTCAGCAGTGGATGAGCTCCATTTCAGGCTGGAGTAGCTCACTTAGCTACCTCCAGGGCAGGACTAATTATCATAGGACTTAGGCCATTAAAGGGCTTTAACTACCAGTGCTCTCTCCCAGGTCTGGATTAACTCTTTGCCTGGAGCAAACCGCCCTGATAACCATTCAGCCTAATGGTCTGCTTTGATTTCTCTGCCCCCTCTGCCCACTCCTTTCGCCTTTAAACTTTATATTATTGTCAGCTCTGGAACAATAGCTGGGAATATTAAAACCGTGGCTGCAAAACAGCAAAGGGGGCTTCGTTGCAGATTTTTTTCCCCCTCTTTTGCTTTACCATTGATAAGGCAATTTTAGGAAATACTATCTTGCATGGCAGAGAGCCCTTACCTGACTCAGTTGGATTTAAAGGGGCTGCTCAAAAGGCAGGACCCCCCAAGGGAAAACCCTGAAATGCCCACGGAGCCCAGCTCTGTCTTACTCTGTTGTCTCCATGCCAATAACTGTGGAGGAAGGCACTCTGCATAGAAATAGCAAAAGACTGTAGTGCCCCCAGGCATGAAATAGCCACAATGAGAGCAGAGTTATTACCCTGCTTCTCAGAAGAAGAGCTGGGGTGCAGGAGGTTTAAATGTTTTGCCCAAGGTAACAGACGGAGAATGTGGCAGCGACTGCTCCCTATCATTAAAAATAGATTTGAAGAATTATCTCGTGATCCCTCTTTGACATCAGCATTCCCGGCTTTTCTGGCAGGGTACCAGCACATCTGGGTGGTTCTCAGGTTGGAAGGGGTGACTGAAGGAGTTTCAACTCAAGACTACAAAATCAGATGTACCTCTTCCAGTACAAACCCTCAGGAGGGCATTGAAGGAGTCCAAGGGAAATCAAAATAAGTGGTTCTTCATATGAAATAGGTGGTTCTTCACATGAAATAGGTGGTTTTTCATGTGAAATAGGTGGTTTTTCACATGAAATAGGTGGTTCTTCACACGAAATAGGTGGTTCTTCACACGAAATAGGTGGTTTTTCACATGAAATAGGTGGTTCTTCACACAAAATAGGTGGTTTTTCACATGAAATAGGTGGTTATTCACACGAAATAGGTGGTTCTTCACACAAAATAAGTGGTTCTTCATGTGAAATAGGTGGTTTTTCACGTGAAATAGGTGGTTTTTCACATGAAATAGGTGGTTATTCACACGAAATAGGTGGTTCTTCACATGACATAGGTGCTTTTTCCCACCATGGAGCTGGGCAGCACCTTGGGTGTGCTGAAGGTTTATGGGGTTAGAGCCATGGAGGAAAAATCGTTTGGAAGAGCTGGTACAGAAGCACAGAGCAGGTGGAACTCGGTCCATGCTGTGTTCACACCCACAGCCATGCACAGGTCCTTCACCTCATGTCTGTGTCCCCTGGCACAGCCCTCAGGCTAAGAGAGAGCGATCCATAGGGATTTTTGGCACCATTCGATGGTGGAAATGCTGGCAGCTGAAACACCTCTTCACTGAAGAGGCAGTTGAAATGTTGAAATACCTCTTCATCCCAAGAGGAGCATCCTTAAGGGAGTTTTTCCTCTCCACCTTTCAGTTTTTTATTCCGGGAAACACCATTTAATGCCAACCCCTACACTGAGTATACCCAGCATGGCAACAATTTACAGAGTCTGGTGGTCTTATGTGAGTAACTCAGGTGTTCTGGAAAAATCTTTTGTCCAGCCAAAACCCACAAAATCCTTGAGAGCACAGATTAAAAGCCGAAACACGTATTGGTGCTCTGCCATGTACTTCTGTCTTTCACAAACACATAAATAAAAAAGATATTTGAGCAAAACAATGCATCAAAATCAACCTGATTTTTGTGGCACTTCTCTTCCTCTTCTTAACAAATTATCAGCTCAGAAACATAAAATCATGGCATGGTTTGGGCTGGAAAAAACCTTAAAGCTCATCTCATTCCATCCCCCTGCCATGGGCAGGGACACCTTCCACTATCCCAGGTTGCTCCAAGCCCTGTCCAGCCTGGGCAGGTGTTGCACAGGCCCTGACCCCACCAGAGAATGGTCTCAGATGGGTGGTAAGATGCTCAGCTTCCGTGTTCACAACCTTCTCCAGCTCGTGGAGGTTCTTTGAGTGTAAGGATGAACACAGGCTGGAAAAGCCAGGATAGATGAAAAGCCAGGATAGATGCAAAGCCAAGGCCAAACCAGGAGGGCTGGATCAGGCATCTTCTGGTGCCTCCACAGTAACCCAACTCTGAACAAAGGCAGGAACCTGCAGCCAGCTCTTCCTGAAGGCCTTGAGCCCTATGAGAGCCTGGGGACCATCTCTGGCACGTGGAGCTTGGCCCCTCCACAGGGTTCCCAAACACCTTCTCCTTCCTGGAATTCCAGGAGCATGTGGCATTTGAAAGCAGTGCCCGTCCAGCAAGGGGTGTTTCTTCCTCCTTTGACACTTCTCCCTATCCCTTAGTTCACGTCTTTTCTTGGCTGACTCGGTTCTGCACTCAATAGCCCAGCTGACAGCTTTCACAGCGCTCCTCAGAGCTCTGAAGCCTCTTGCAGATGGTCAAAACATGCCAAAATTGTGTTCTGCTGCTTCGTCTATATGGAAATTGTCTCATTTCTGCCTCCCTCTGATCTCTTACTCTGAGGATAATGGGGTTTAGTGCTTTCCCTTCTTGCCCCTGCTGCAGGTGTGAAGTGGAATAGAAGACAAACTGCTTGCTGGAGTGCAAGTTATTTGTTGTTCGCAGATGAACGGAGCTGCCTTTCATTTCCTGTGATTCCCAGCAGTAAATTCCTTCCCCTTGTCATTTACCCATTGCTTGACATCTTCTGCTTTCAACTCATTCATTCCCCATCACATCTGTGAGCCCTCACAGTGAAGCCCATCAAGAAAAACACAACTGAGGCCACTCACTAAGGAAAAAGAGAGGCAGGTAATTGTGGAACAGCAAGCAGGGACCTTTGAAGAAAAGGCAATTCCTCAGGGGAAAATTAGACCAGCTGAGGAGCTCCTCTCTCGGTACCAAAGGTGCTTCAAGCCTGGCTGAAACATCTGTTTATGGAATCTACCAAGAAAGCTCCCAAAAATCAAAATTTGGGCTGCAAATCTGCTTGAGGGAGCTGAGCACTGTGCACTTGCTGAGGCAGCAGCTCCTCTCGCTCTGTGTTCGCTCAGCACTGTGGGACCCCGACCCCTGTAGCAGACAGGGATAACCACAGTGAGACACGGACCCCAGAGCTGAGGCCAGGCAGGGAAAGCATCTTCTGGTCATCTTCTGGTGCCTCCACAGCACATTTATCAAACGCAGGTTTCCCACCTTCCAGTGAAACTGCAATTAACTTGTAAATGTATGCTACACAATCAATTTCCCACCAGCTGCTGCTCTGCAGCTGAGAGGAAATCAGTCAGGGACACACCCACGTGAACTCTGGTGTGGCCCTCGTCACAAGTTCTGCCCTGACACACAAAAAAACCCCATTAAACTAATAAGGCCAGCCCACCCCACACAGAGAGAGCCCAAGGATTAGAGGGACTGCAGTCCCACTTGGAGATGCTCCATCCAAGATCAGCTTGCTGAAGCTCTTGGGTTGGTTTGGAACTAAAACAGGGCATGAAAACTCAGGTGTGTGTCTGTATTCGGAGGAGGTGCTCCTCGTTTTGGAGAGAGAAGCAGTTTCCCATGGTCAGGTGCACTTGGCTCCCAGCCCAGGCTGTTTCTAAGTCTCTTCTCCCAGTTTGGAGAGCAGACGGACAGGTAGTCCTGACAAGGGTCCTGCTCACCTTGACACAGCAAAAGAAGATCCACCAGACAGTCCGAGCTTCATTCCATGTAGGTTGTGGGTCGGGACAGATTTACCTTTCTTCTCACACAGCATTTGTCACATTCCAGCAGGATGCCCCATCCTTTTTCTGCCATCCAGGTGTGTCCTGTCACCTGAGCTGGGATGTGGCTGTAGCTAAAGCCAACACCTGCCTGCAGTGCCCTGCCCTGAACCTCCATCACATCCCAATCACATGGCAGGCCCACCTGCTTGCCAGATTTTACTCTCCAGTGTCTTCCCCTCTTGGTAACCACCAGGACATGTGTTTTTCCCTTCTCTCCAGCAAACACCCAAAAAAAATCCTGCTTACACCCAAAAATCCTGCTAATTTAAGTGTTCTTGCATGGCCACTCTGGGATCTGCTGCAATGGCATCCATAAATCCCTAACACATTCCAGGGCTGCAGTCAAAAGCCTGTATGAGGTGGATGATGGCTCTGAGTGAGTGGGACCATGAGGTTTCTGGGGGGTTTATATATTCTCCTCTGCGGTGGGAGATAACAAGTTTGCCACCACAAAATTGTGAACAGGCACAGCTCTTGATGGCGAGGGAGAGAAGTTCAGGCTGCAGATGCAGAAGGCTTTAGTCATGGTGGAAAGGAGCTGAATACATCATCTGCTCGGGGATGGGCTTTTCTGAAGGCGCTACAGAAGACAGAGAAAATTCCCCTGAAACAGAGCAACGCTGGCTGGGGACAGAAAACAGCTGCTCTGGAAAAGGGAAATCACCCATTCCCCACACACACAATGGCACACTGGGGGAGAGCAGCTAATCTTGAAGCAGGGCACAGAACTGGGCGCTGGAAGGAGATAACAAAGACCAGGGGCTCTTGTGTTCCGGGTCAGCTGCTGGGCCCCGCTTTGCGTCTTCTCGGCAGACACAACAGGCCCTGCTGCACGATGTCACTGTGCCTGCCAGAGATAAGCTCTGGCATGAAAAGAAGCTGGCTGAAGCTCAAGCCAGGCAAGATGGAAGTGATGCTTCTAGGGAGAAAAGAAAA